>OZ008369.1:99052872-99220372 GCA_963931995.1 Phaonia tiefii | reverse complement strand
AGTAGAAAGGAAAGGAAAGGAAAGGAAAGGAAAGGAAAGGAAAGGAAAGGAAAGGAAAGGAAAGGAAGGAGAGGAAAGGAAAGGAAAGAAAGGAAAGGAAAGGAAAGGAAAGGAAAGGAAAGAAAGGAAAGGAAAGGAAAGGAAAGGAAAGGAAGGAATGGAATGGAATGGAATGGAATTGAATTGAATTGAATTGAATTGAATTGAATTGAATTGAATTGAATTGAATTGAATTGTATTGAATTGAATTGAATTGAATTGAATTGAATTGAATTGAATTGAATTGAATTGAATTGAATTGCCTTGAATTGAATTGAATTGCATTGCACTGAATTGAATTGAATTGAATTGAATTGAATTGAATTGAATTGAATTGAATTGAATTGAATTGAATTAAATTGAATTGAATTGAATTGAATTGAATTGAATTGAAGTGAAGTGAATTGAATTGCATTGAATGAATTGAATTGAATTGAATTGAATTGAATTGAATTGAATTGAATTGAATTGAATTGAATTGAATTGAATTGAATTGAATTGAATTGAATTGAATTGAATTGAATTGAATTGAATTGAATTGAATTGAATTGAATTGAATGGAATGGAATCGAATGGAATGAAATGGAATGGTACGGAGTGAAATGAAATATAATGGAGTGAAATGAAATAAAATTATATGGCGTGGAGTGTAAGGAAATGGAGTGGATCGGAATGAAATTGAGTGGAATGGAATGAAATAGAATGGAGTTGAGTAGAATCGTAGAGTAATACGAGTATATGAAGAGTATGCACGAGACAGCTTTTTTCCACCATGTTCTTTTCCTCATGCGTTCTCGCATTGTTGCAGTGCTTTGAGGTGAGTTTTAATCTATATCACAGAGTTGTATTTTTTCGTGGTATAGCATTTTGATGACCGGGCTAGTGTTAGTTATTTTGGTGGCCGATTTTTTCGGTTAAAAAAGTTGTCTGTTCTTGTTGTTGGAATTATAGGATTTTCAGTATATGTTGATACTTAGGGATCTTCGATCGATACTAATTCGCACATGTGCATTGCAGAATTTGAGTTTGTACTCGTATATATACGATTGATGATCAACCGATGGTATCAATTCAGGCACAGTAGTTAGGCATCTGATGATAAACTTGTCACGGAGTTCGAAACTAGTCATGCCAGTGAGTGTGTGTATTATTTCCCCAAAAACCAACCATTTTTCAATTAGAAAAATGTTCATGACTTGTTAGCTTGTAGTATGAATTTCTCATACATTAACCAAAAATTGAATATAATTGAATTGAAATGAGTTGAACTGCATTGAATTGATCTGAATTGAATTTATTTGATCTGAATTGAACTGAGTTGAAGGAAATGAAATGAAGTAAAATTAATTGAATTGAATGGAAGGAGTTTACTTGAAATTAAATGAAATGAAGTGAAATGATTTGAATTAATTTGAATTGAATTCAAAATGAATTGATTTAAAAAAAATTTTAAATCTGCATTTTCAACATTTTCGCCGGTTTTTCGGTTTCGGTTTTGAGCATCCTAATATTTACATTTACAAAACATTTTAAAATTTAGAATTTATTTTCAGAACTTATTGCGAATTATTATTTTAGAATTTATTGAATTAAAAAAAAAATGGATCAAATTTCCTTTAGCAGCAAAATTTGGTTTTTTTGCTAGCATTAACTGCGGATTTAAAAAAAAGGAAAAAAGTTTTTCCGAAATTTAGGTCTCCAAAGCGCATAACTCTGTCATTTGTTATCCGATACTGATGAAATAAATTTCATAAAACGTTAAATTTTTATTCTCATTTATATGCTCAGGCAGGGGGGGATCGAATTCCCTCTGTAGCTTAAGTCGATGTGTGACAAAATCAGAAAATCGCGCGAGTTTTTAGAAATATTTTTTTTATTTTGATGTGTAAAAACTACAACAAAGGACAACAGAAATAAAAGACAACAGCAACAACGAAAAAAACACCAAAAGACAAGAACAACAAGTTGATTAAACAAAAAAAGTGAGGTTAAAAAATATTTTTTAAATGAGCCCTCAATGGGTTAATAATAGAAAATATACATCATTTCCCTTACGGGAATTTTTATTCGGTCTGTTTTCCAATACTTATGAACTTCTACGCCGATCGTTTGTTACTTCAGCCGCGCCATTGAATCGATGTAACATCGGTCAAAAACATCGATGTTTTCGCTCACGCCGCCGATGAGTTTGTGACTAAAAAAAAATAAGGTCCTCAAATGAAACACATGCGAAGCCGACAATTTAATTTTGCCTCGGCTCACAACCAGTCCGAAAGCAAAAACATCGATGCAAACATCGATACAAAACATCGATGTTGGAAAAACATCGGCACTAAGACATCGATGTTAAAAGTACTCGATGTTTTAGAAAAACATCGATGTTTTTAAAACATCGATGTCGATGTCGCAGCCCTAGATCTTGGCAAGATCCGAAATAGCTATACAGACAGCCTTGGTATCATTGGAACATTTTTATGCTCGACTTTTTTGAAAGTAATATAAAGAAAATAAGCTTTATATTATTTAAAAAGGTCTTGAGCTTGAATAAATTCATAAGTAATAGAAAATATATTTATATACAGAGTTATAGAGTTTCACAAGGGCTTTGTAATGATACATATTTCCTGAGATACGTGAGATATGACCGATTATATACTCAAGCTTTAAAGGCCTATATCTCAAGAAGTTGGACCTAGCGCCCAAAACAAAACTTATTTTTGAACTCAGCGCAAAAGCCTTTACCGTTGGTGAAATTTGTTAAAATAGTTTTATGCCAAAAAAATTAACCGCTTAATAATGGTTTTTTTCAAAGTTTTTCGAACACAGCAGAAAATAGTTTTTTTTGTAATATTCGAATTTTTGATCACCCTAATGTCTATCACTCATACTATCACAAACTGTTAAAAGTAATTGTTGGATTGTTTACAAACATATTTCAGCAACTCTTCATTTCTTTAGTATGATACAACGGAACGAACTACCGACACAAGCCTGTCAATGACGCTGGCAGTTTTGTGTTTTTGTTTTCGTTGGCACTTGAAATATTTGTCATGTTTGTTGCTATTTTTGCAACAGTTCCACTGTACTAAGAGATAATAAGATGAGTGAATACGAGTACCAGCAAGCAACATCATCTGCATTCCTCTCTCGCCTGCCACCACCGCGGCAAATACATAGTAACTAATCACAGTTACTGCTGCTGCACTTACCTGAGTGCGACAGCTATCACTGTTAATGGTGAAATCGCCCATAAAACGAAGAAAATCTCCCAGAATTTCGTTAGCATTTTCATCGATTTGTATAATTATTTTTCGAGAAATATTTTCTTTTTTCTTCTGTTACCACATATTTTGTTTATTTTTCAAGGTTTTTTTTTTTATAATTTTGTTGTTGCTTTTGTGTTCAATAGGTGAGTTAGTTAGTACGTGAGCAGAGCCTTGTGTCTTATGCGTTGACTCTTCTTTCCTGGAACGTGAAATTTTTCCACCTTTTCCGTTTTTGTCTTGTGTTATTTCACTGTGTGTGCAAGTATTTTTGCGTTTTATTTTTTCGGTTGCATAAATTGGATTAGAGCGTATTTAGTTGCGTATATGTATTTATTTGTTTTACTTGACTTTTGATTAGCAAATAAGATTGAACGCAGTCTTCTGTTGTTTTTAACTTTATTATTTTTTCTCCGCTTTCAGTTGTGTTTCTATTCTTCGACCACAATGCAAATACTACTTTTGGATTTCGATTCGCTTTATCTTTTTCTATTGAGTGTGTTAACGTGCTTGTGTGTGAGTGTTTAGTTTTAGATTGTCTGTTTTTATTGCGTTTCTTCTCGCTTGTTGTTTCCTCTACATTTGATGTGTACTATGTTTTGTTGTTATTTTCTCTAAAATACTGTGATAACATATCACAGTGATTGTGCTTTTCTTCTTCTTCATCATCTGGTTGTCGCTGTTCCGTTGCTAGTGTTGGTTATTAACGCTTGTCTGTTCTTGATTACATTTAGTAGCGCTCAAGTGCGATATTAATTATGACGGTAACACAGAGGTGTATTAGTCTTGAAAATGTATTTTGAATAACACAGAAGTGTATTAGCCTTAAAAATATGTGGAATAAATTAATAATACAACAATTTATTTAAAGAAATATGAATAATAATAATATTTTTTTCTCCTGGTTCAATTTATTTATTTAGTGGCCTACTAACTGATTTAATATTGAGTCGGGAGCGACATCTATATGTGAAGTTTAATAGTCACTGGGTTATGTCTTAGCTAGCACATTGCTGCCGACCCATTTCACTACTCATGCTAGTTGAACTGTACATGAACGGAATCCGTGTAACTAGAGGATGTTGATTATGTAAGAAGCCATATACAGGGTGATTCAGTAAGTTCCGGACAAATTTCTCCAGCGTATTCCTTGGCTCATTTCATGAACAAAAGTCCACTAGGACCATGTCCGAAAATGCAAGGATGCGAAATGGCAGCGGGTTCAAAATGTTCGGATTGGCGGTCGGAGGGTAGTAAGGTAAAGTTGCTAAATTCTGAGCCAGAGGTCGGTTTTTTTTTGTTTTTGGGCTTGTTGGAAAGGTCTTTCTGAATTAAACAAAAATAAGTAGAAAAAAGTCAAATCGCTGAGATACAGAGCTTTCGGAAAAGAATGGGAAAAAAAATTCACATAACCCATCTACCCTACTACCCTCCGACCACCAATCCGAAAATTTTAAACCCGCTGCCATTTCGCACCCTTGCATTTTCGGACATGGCCCTAGTGGACTTTTCTTCATGAAATGAGCCAAGGAATACTCTGGAGAAATTTGTCCGGAACTGCCTGAATCACACTGTAGAACTCATTATAGAATGGTCGGTAATGCAGTTGTAGGCATGCATAGATTTAAATAGTATATGAACTGCATTATCGACATATCGATATCTTTTGTGTGGTTATCGTCGTACACATTTAGGCCCCAGGAAATATAGCTTTGGTGAATGGGAAATTCAAACATTTTTAAATACCCTACTCCTGGGTGTATCAATGACACAACTGATCGACTATGAAGTTTGAAATTCATGGAGAACAAAGTAAGAAAGAGACAAGGTGATATTTAAGGTTGCGATGTGTGGGTTTTACAATTTTGCAGCCGTGCAAAAGTACAAAACACATCAACTGAGCGCATCCACTGAACAAATAACCGAGTTAACTGTAACCGAATTCAGAGGTTGTCACAACCACAAAAGATATCATTATATCCGAAATAGAGGTTGACACAGCCGTATTAGAGTTTGTCACAGCCTAGTAGAGGTTGCTTCAACCGAATTTCAGTTGTCGGAACCAAATTCAATCGTGATAACCTCAATTCGGTTGCGGCAACTGCAATTCGGTTGCAAGAGTCGAATTTATGGCTGCTACAACTTTTTTCGAACAATTAATCCCTGGAGTGTGTATTGTTGTCGAAAATTATGGGAATTAAATTGAGAGGATACGGGGATATAAAGTGAAAAAGAACAAATTGTAGTGAATCGATTCGTTTTATTTATTCAAGCTCAAGACCATTCTATATATCTATTAATGGAGACGTATTTTTCAAACAGATTAATGGAGACGTATTTTTCATGATTCCTGGCAAACCGTCTAGCTATTTCAAATCTAGCCAAAGATCTTCATCAGCGGTCGTGATGCTATTGAAAAATGAATCAAACTAACTGCAAATATCATAAAAATATCAATATCAAGTAAAATTATTTATATTGTTACGATTAAGTAAAAGTTTTACTTACTATCAATGCCTAAATTAACATAATGTAAATAACAGGGTTATTAATGCTTCGCCTGAAAGTATGCCATTACAGTAGCATACAAATTCGCCAAACTAGTTGGTGAATAAGCTGCAGTACCGATTAAATTCACTACTCGAGAAAAAGATGGTAGTACCATTTGAGGCTCTCTATAAGTTTGAAAAATAAAAATATCGATGTAACCAAAAGATCAAGAAACAGGTTCTGGTACAAATCTGATACAAATCCGTCGAAGTATGAGTAATATTTAAGAATATGTTTGTAAAATATATCGATGGTGTTGCGAAAAAGGGTCATTCTGCTGTTTCCAATCGTATTTCTAAGATTTGGATGGAATGGGTTTGGTTTTTCGAGCAATATAATTGTCTACCTATTTCGTGGCAGATAGGCCCAAGCTGTTTGGCCCTTTTGTTTTTTCGTGACAAGGTAAACAAAACCAGATTGAAACTCGTAAAAAAATGGAGATTGCCCCCTTTTACGCAACACCGTCGATATATGATTTTCTAATGTTTGAACTTTGACCCCTTAACGTTGTTCAATTTTCCCTAAATTTTCAATATCACATTGATACACTCCTGCCTGGCGTTTCTTGAATTTCAGAAGTGAAAAAAATGTCAATATAATGTAAATGCAAAATAAAATTCGTTCCGCACTAACGAAATTGTAAATAGCAAAAGCACACTTTGAGGAATTTATTTGAAGCAAACGAAAATATTTTCGCACATGTCATGTCGGTATCACATCCGACTACAAAGCTGGAGCTACCCAGTGGTCCGGGTTTACATGCCCGTAGAGTCAAAATTGTTTTTAAACTATTTGTATGGTTTTGCGCCTTGAACAGAGGTAGTAGCTGACCAAAACTCAAAAAATTAGATTTTTTTAGAAACTGTTTCGGTGACCTAATGAATCAAGTAACTAACTTTGATTTAAGCCGAACTTTAAAGATTTGCATTGAAATATAAATGCAATAATTTTTTCAGCCAGAAATGGGTTTAACACTTCCAAAATTTAGTATAACGAAGGAAAATACATGTGTTATCTGTATACCAAGTCTGTACCATTTAAATACGGATTATATCCTTCCGTCACATCCGCAGCACGAAATAAATAATAACTTTTGATTATTTAGTTTTTAAAAAATATATGTTTTATTTACAAAAAGCAACTATTGCCAAGAAGTATGAATTACAAACTGAATTTACATTTTAATTATGTCTTACCAACTAGTTGTTACATTAAGTACTTATTTGTATAGTCAGCATTTAACATCAATCATTTTGCAATACTGGTCAGCATTTATCTTTTTAACAATTTATTCAGTTCAATAGTTTTGCAATACTGTCTGGTGCAGACAGTGCAATATTTAATACAGAATTCAACTTAAATGTTTAAAACTTACATTGCAGAATTTAATAAAGTTCATTAATCTACTTAATTACTTTAAAGATTTAATGAATTCGTCGAATTTGTCAAGATTTTGTCAGCGTTAATATACGTAACTGCTCCCTCCTTTAGATTGGAATTCTCCTGAATTCTCTTGTTCATTTCTATGGTTATGTTTTTATGCTTTGTGAGAACAATCAATAATATAATAAGTATAATAATTATAATTAAGATATTACATCCGTATGTTATATTACTGTGGGTTTTCAATTTTTTTATATTTTGTACATTGGTTTGATGTTCTTTTTCTATCTCTTCAAATGATAGTTTATAAGTGAAATTTTTTATTATGTTTGTGTTGTCAATTACTTGTCGTTCTTCTATTTTTTCTGCAATATTGGAGAACTAATAATCTTTTATTCTAATTGAGCAATTATTGTAATTAATTAAATAATTTCCATTTAAAACAATGTTTTCAGAATTACAGGTTTGGTTAATAGTTATATTTATTGCGTTTTTAATTATAATAGTGTCCATTTCTAATTCCAATATTTCTAAATCTTTATTTTTTATTAATTGACAATTATTTTTAATTATACAGTGTGTGCTTATTTTCAAATCTTTTAAATGTTTATTTTCTTCAAATTTGTATGTTTTAGTTTCAAGTTCAAAAGTTTTTTCAATGTTATAATCTATTTCGTTATTTTCTTTATTTGGCAAGGGTACAATAGTTCTTAACTTTACGAGTACAAATGTTTTAGGTATTTTGATACCAAAAATTAGATAAGAATTATTAAAAAATGCTGTTCCAATTTGAATATATTTCAGTTTGTTGTAGTCTATATCATATTTTTGTATTTCCTTACTTGTTAAAATATTCGGATGTACAATACCATATTTTGCAGATACTACATTATCTTGCAACTGCTCAATTTTACTTTTCAATAATTCTATATTTGTTAATTGTTCTAAATATATGTTGTTATTATTTTCTGTTTCTAAGAATTTATTTATTGAATTCAATTCCTTTTCTATTTTCTTTCTGTCACTTGTTATAACCATTTTTAGATGGGTTAAAGTTACATTTAAATAATCATTAATTAAGACTTGTTGATCATTGTTTTGCTTGATTTCATTAATATTTAAAAGGTGATTTTGTATATTCTGTCTGTCCTCTTCGTCCATTGTGCCAAATAACCATTTAGACATACTTCCTATTCCATTAATTAGTCCACGTCTTTTTCTGTTTTGTTTTGGTTTTAAAGTCATCAATTTGTTTCTAACGTCCAGTAGTTCTAACTGAAGTAAATCTTTATTGTTAATATTTAATGAAATAATGTTCTTAGTCATACTATCTAAAATTTCTTCTACTTCGTGTAAGTTAATTATATGTAATACAATATCAGATTCGTTAACAATTTCTTGATTTCTCATATGAATATCAGTAAATCCGGTTTGGTCTATTAAAAGTTTAGCATTCATCATTCCTCTAGTCAGTGGTATCCATATCAGAATTGTCATTATTGTCCATATCTGAAAATTTTAAAGGTCGTTTAATATTGCATGGATGTACATTTTCTAGTTTCGCTTTTTTATATTTTGGCTGCTCCTTCTGTCTTAGTGCTTTATAATTTTTTATAAAACCTTCTTGTCTTTTTTCTTTATAGTCTTCTCTACAATTATTTACTTTATCTATTATTTTCTTTTTGTTCTCTTCTAAATTCTTTCTAATTTTGTCTTCATCGATTTTTCCTTGTTGTACTTCATTTGGCGTACATTTGATAGCCGAATGATATCGTTCATTATAATTTCTAACAGCTCTCTGTATTTGCTGTTTTATAGGTATATTTTTATTTATCTTATGCAATATTCTAAATTTTTCAGCAATTGTGTTGTGTAGTCGTTCGATATCCGCATTACCTGTGTGACTATTAGGTTTAGTCAGGTGTAGATTAATGTTTTCATTACATAAGAATTCTTTTATCCTGGTAGCTTTAAATTCATTATCTGCTATTATTTTCTGCGGTTTTCCAATTTTTGCAAAATGGTCTTCTAACTGTTCAATTATTGTCAAATGATTTCTATCATTTAGTGGATAAGCTGCTCCAAATTTGGAAAATTCATCTATTACAGTTAAAAAAATATGTCCTCTCATTACATATGTATCCAAATGTATTATTTCATTCTTTGTCGATGGTATTTCTGTATATGAGAATTTTAACTTAATTGGGTTTCTATCATATTTTACTTCTCTACATATTTCACATTGGTTGATAACTAACTGAATTAATTCCATTAATTTAGGATAATATATTTTATGTTTAATTTGGTTGTAAGTTTCGATAATACCCGAATGCATGCTTTCTCTGATGTGATATAGTGAGATTTGTTTAACAGCTTCTACTTCTGTTTCAATATCTTGGGCTCTAATTGTGCATTTAGTAAAATTTATTTGTTTATCATTAGAAAACATTTCTATTAATTTCTCCTGTACTATATTGTAATTGTGTTCAGATAATTCTGAAAATATACCAATTTTTCCTTTAGCTATATACTTTCTGAATATTTCGCCCATTACATCGAAATCAGTTTCTGCTATGAAAATTATTCTTTTTCCGTGAACAATTTTTACTTCTTCTACTTTATTATTCGTCAATATAATTTGTGTTTTATATTTATTTACTATTTCTTCTTTTATATAAAAATGATCTTGCAGATTTTCCTCTGCCGAATGAATTGTTATCATGGATGCATCGTCATTTTCTATATTGTTAACTAAGTTCGAATCTGATTCATTTTCAGAATTCTGCGAAAAATTTGTCGTACTGGATGCTTCACATTCTCCCTTTTCCTGAATAACGTCCACGTTATTTTCTATTCTACTTAGAAAATCGGCCACCTGATTTTCTTTTCCTTTTATATATTCTATGTTAAAATCATACTCTCGTAATTTTAATAGCCATCTCTGATGTCTTGGAGACATATCTTTGCCTTTGTATTTTGAATGCAAGAATTTAATTGGTTGATGGTCTGTTAAAATTTTAAATTTCCTGCCATAAAGATATGGTCTTAAATAATTTACACTCCATAATATAGCCAAAAATTCTTTATCTGTTGCAGAATAATTTCTTTCATGGTTATTTAGTGTCCTAGATGCAAAACAAACTGGATGCCCTTCCTGTGATAGGACGGCTCCGATAGCGTAGTTTGAAGCGTCTGTAGTAAGTGTGAACTGTTTTTCAAAATTTGGATACCTTAGAATTGGATGAGAACTAATAAGTGTTTTCAATTTTTCAAATGCTTCTATGTAGGATGGATCATTTGTATTTATCTTTATATCTTTCTTTAAATATTTTGTTATTGGTTGTGCCACCTTAGCGTAATCCTTTACAAACTTCCTATAGTATCCCGTTAAACCTAAAAAACTTTTAATTTGTTTTTCCGTTTTTGGTATTTCCAATGATTGTATTACTTTTATCTTATTAGGATTCGGTTTTAGACCTTCTTTTGTCAGTATATGTCCTAAGAATTCGGTTTCCTTTTTCATAAAATTACACTTGTCAATTTGAATCTTTAAGTTAGTTTGTTCAAGTACAGTGAAAATGTCCGTTATCGATTTCACATGTTCTCGTAGCGATGTACTAAATACTAGAATATCGTCAAGATATACTACACATGTCTTGTTAATAAAATTTCGTAATGTCTCGTTCATTAGTCTTTGAAACGTTGCCGGTGCATTCTTTAAACCGAATGGCATCCTAATAAATTCATATAATCCGTGTGGTGTAACGAAAGCCGTTTTTTCCCTGTCTTGTTCTCTAATTAATATCTGGTGATATCCTTTAGCTAGATCTATTGTCGTAAAATATTGTGCTCTCCCTAATTTGTCCAAAATTGAATCTATGTTGGGAAGTGGATATTTGTCGTCGATTGTCACGTCGTTTAGTTTTCGGTAATCTACTACGATTCTATATTTTCTCTGTCCGGAGTTATCAACTTTTTTGGGTACTACTATCAAAGGACTCGAGTATCGTGAATTACTTTTCCGAATTATTCCCTGTTCTTCCATTTCTTTAATTTGTCGTCGTACTTCTCCTTCATGTTGGGGAGGATATCTATATAGTTTAGCATTTATTTGTTCATCTGTTACTGTTCTAATTTCGTGCTGTACATTCATCGTACTTGTAAGTTGATCGCCTTCTCTAAAAAATAGTTTCTCAAATCTTTTCAAAATTTTTATTGTTTCGCTATATTCTTCTGTGTTCAAATGATCTAATTGAATTCTGTTCCACTCAAATTCAATTCCTTCTAGTGTACAAACTTCAAGATTGTTATAAGGATTAAGTATAAATTTTGTAATTCTCTGATGAAATGAAATGTATCCGTCTATTAAGTTTATCATTGTATTAAAACAATTTAGTAAATCAATTCCTATAATAAAGTTATATTTTCGTCCCTTTAATTCTGTCCTTTTCCAATTAATTTTGGTATATGCTGGCAGATTAAATTCATTAGGTGCATCCGTTATTACTTCAAATCTAATTACGTCCTTCTTTGTTATTGTGCTGAATTCAATTCCTTAGTAGAATGCTTTCAAAATCGTTTATGTTACTATCAATTAGGCTTAAATTTGCTCCTGTATCTATTAAAGCAGTATATTTTCTTCCATTTATCGTGATCGTTATTGTAGGTAAACAGTCTGAAGCTGTGTTTCGAAAGGAAATATCTTGTTCGTTTTGGTCTTGTCCGACTTTACTTACATAATCCCGACATAAGTTCGGTTCGGAGTGTCCTACCGTTTGACATTGATTTATTTCCATGTTATCGATTTCCATTGGTTCGTTTCGGTCTTGCCTAGGTTGATTCAGACGGTTTTGGTCCAAATTTGGCCTAGGGTTACCTACCTGTTGTGGGAACCGTTGGAAATTACCCGAATTGTTATTTCTCTTATTATTGTGGAATCTATAGTTTCCAGAGTTATTATAATGATTATTGCCATATTGTTGTTGGCGATATTGTGGATTTTGTCCTTGATAATTCTGTTGTTGATAATTTTGTCTTGGATAAGTTTGTTGGTTACTTACTTGTCCTTTATATTGGCCATTATAATTCTGATTTTTATTATTATTGTTATTAGGATTATAATACTTTGCTGGTCTTTCTTCTCTTCTGAATTTTTTAAATTCTGGTCTAATACAACTATCTTCAAATCTTCTCCTTGTCATAATGTCTATTATCTGTCCTAAGTCTCGTTCATCGTATATTTTATCTAGTAACGTGCCCTGAGTCATTTCTTTTGTAGTATTTACTAATAAACTGTCTATATTTGAAAGGTCAATGCAATGATCGTCTCGATAGTAAACAATTAACTCATCAGATTTATATTTAATATTTTGTATTTCTATAGATAATTCACTTACTGTATTCACTTTCAAATTACTGATTCTGCGATAAATTTGATGTGGCTCCGTGTCTGGTCTGTATCTCAGCTTCAAAACTTTCTTTATCATATACCAGTTGTCCGGCTGTTGTATGTTGATTACTGTGTTCTTTGCTTCTCCTTGAATATTTCTGTAAAAAATTGCCCTTGTCGCCTCTTTCTTTAACTCGTCTCTGTCCACCGTTGAAAGTAGATATTCCACGCTGCTCATAAATGAATTGATCGTAATATCGTTGGTCCCCGTAAATATTGGTAGATGGGTTATATTCTTAAATATTCTGTCCACTTGACTTGCGTTAGGTGTGGTTTGTTGTTGAAGTTCGATATATGCATTCCTTAGCTGTTCCAGTTGCTGCTCTCGTCTGGCTAGTTCCTCCACCAGATTCACTGAAGCCATTTCTTGTTGAGCCTGCTCCATTCTTCTTTGGTCAAATAGCCTTTGTCTTTTTGAATACACGATGATTTTTCTTGTTTAAACTTTGGTGGCTTCTACACAAATTGCTTTTTTCTTAGTGGTTCACTTCACTTGTTTAATTTAAGTGGTTTTGACACTATAGTTTATTTGTTTGTCCACTACACCGATATATATTTGTAAATAGTTTTTATTTTTATATTCAGGAGGGTCCCTTAGGATTCGCAGAATAATTAAGTGGTTTCGATTTCCTTTTGTTTAAATAAATGTTCACTGCACTAACTGTTGTGTTAGTGGTGTCGACTTTTCTTCAGTCAATCTTCACTTCACTTATTTTTATTTATTTACAATTCTGGAGGGTCCCGTAGGATTCGCAGAATTTATTAATGTTATATATATCACTTGAAATCACGTTTGTTCGTATCACTGGATCCTTTTCACTGAACTTGGATCCTACCGACTGCGCCAAATAAATAATAACTTTTGATTATTTAGTTTTTAAAAAATATATGTTTTATTTACAAAAAGCAACTATTGCCAAGAAGTATGAATTACAAACTGAATTTACATTTTAATTATGTCTTACCAACTAGTTGTTACATTAAGTACTTATTTGTATAGTCAGCATTTAACATCAATCATTTTGCAATACTGGTCAGCATTTATCTTTTTAACAATTTATTCAGTTCAATAGTTTTGCAATACTGTCTGGTGCAGACAGTGCAATATTTAATACAGAATTCAACTTAAATGTTTAAAACTTACATTGCAGAATTTAATAAAGTTCATTAATCTGACCTACTTAATTACTTTAAAGATTTAATGAATTCGTCGAATTTGTCAAGAGTTTTGTCAGCGTAACTCACGCGCAAAAACAGTTATATGGTTGGCCGAATGTAACCACTGTTCCATGATTAAATTGTTTTCAAATTAATTTTACAATAGAAGCAGATTCTTTTAATTGAAATTGAAAATTTTTGTAGTATTTACATGATCAATGAAGTTAAAATTAAGATTTGCTGGTTTTTTGTTTCAAGGAGAGAGAAGCAATTAAATAGGGAAATCACTTTTGAGTGCACGCTTATGTGTATACACTTCTTCGTTTTACACATATTCACATGCGTTCGATTACAATAGCATAAACGACTTGGATGATAGTCGTGTTTGTTAGGGGGAAAAGTTCCAACTGTTGTGGTCAACGTTGAGCAAGCGTGGCAAATTAAATACTTTTCCGGCAAACGACCTCTACATGTCTTTCTTCTTTGCATGTATATACGAACATAATCCAGAAAATGTGTAATATCAAATCCCTTCATTCAATTCAAACATTAGGTGTTAAACTTATCAGTATAACAATATATGTTTTTAATGTACAATCACTTTGCGTTGACGTAGTGGAAAATAGATATATAATTAATGGAAAAAATAACAAAATAATAACATAATTTGAGGAGATAACAATACAAATTAATCGAATGTAACTGACTCAAGGGTATTAGTGAACGATGACACATGTACTTTGGCTTCAAAATCACAATTAGTACTAATTGGGGATGGTGTTTAATTGAATTCCAAAATACATCATATGTACGTACGTTCATTATGAATAGGACAAAGATAACCAAATCAATTACGAATTGCAACCCTAATTAATTGTTAAATATTAAAGGTGGCTAAATATAGGGGTTACTGTTTTTTAGACTATTCCTCCTTATGTTCGGATATACATATAACGCTTGAGCTGCTGTTTATTCACCATCTTTACAATTTTGAGATTGTAACCAAATTATATTCAAATTACCAAAATATAAAATTTCAATCTCATATTTATTTGAAGTGCATTGCGGGAGTTAATAGATTTTCATTGCAATTTGTGTGTGTATTCTACTTGGCCCAGGAACGATTTTTTGATAACCAACTCCTTAAGCTTCAACTTTTTTTCAACCCGCTCTAATATGCAGGTATACGGATTTGGCAACGAATCGAAGGAGCTAATTATGTAATAATTAATGTCGGTTTGTCGCTACTAGTACAAGGTGGCGCAAAAGTAAACTTCCGATGTTTTTTGGCTGTAATTTAAAAAAAAATGAAAAACTTTGATTCTTCTTGTGGATTATTTTTATTTGGTCTTTTAATTTTTTTTACATCAAGTCGAGAATATGATGTCATGTAAATGGCCGCCGCCACAGTTGATTGTCATTTGAGCCATTTTTATGGCATTTTCCATCACTTTGGCCAAAACTTCCGGCGATACGTCCTCACATTCTTGACGGATATTGTCTTTAAGAGCTCCAAGAGTCTGAGGCTTGTTGACATAAACCCGCGACTTCAAAAAGACCCACAAAAAGAAGTCTGGAGCGGTCAAATCAGGCGATCTTGCAGGCCAGTGCAAATCGCCAAAACGGGAGATTAGGCGCCCGGGAAATGCATCCTTCAGCATATCGGTTGTGGCACGTGCAGTGTGTGTCGTTGCACTGTCCTGTTGGAACCACATGTTTTCCAATCCCAATTCATCAAGTTGCGGCAAAAAGAACTCGTTGTTCATTGCTCTGTAGCGCTCACGGCGCTTCCATGACATCGACGGCTACAGCAGCAATATTCTCTGCAGAACGGCTACTCCGGGGTCTGCCACGCCTGGCAGCATCTCGTGTTGTGCCAGTCTCTTCGAGGCGAGCGGCTAAACGTCGCAGTGTTTCACCAGTAATCGTTGGACGGCCAGGAAATCTGCGACAAAATTCACGTTGTGCCAAAGTCACCGACCGATTATTGGTCAAATAAATAGTCAGCAATATTCCACGTTCTGGAGCAGTGTAGCGTAACATTGTTTATTAACGTGTATTTCGCATGTGTTTACTACACAAATGTCAAAACAGAACTGACATTAGGGGCCCATCGCAAAATTTATAGTATTTTCTGATAGGAGGATTACTTTTGCGCCACCTTGTACAATATTATGAACGCACGTGTTTATTTTGAATGATAGATGGACTGTCATTATCGACATATCAGTACCTTTTGAACGATTATCGTCATACACAATTAGCCCACAGGCAAACCCGATCGGTGCTACAAATATGGCGCCTAATTATATGCAACAATAATCGTCCGAACTGTGTCATTATGTCGATATTGGTGACTCTACCAATAATAATAATTATAGAAAACTTCACTACCGCCAAAGTGATAATGAACATACGAACAAAATGATTTTAAAATAAATTACTGCAATTGCCAAACATATTGTTTCTTGAAATTTGATTATGCACAGGGACGTAATTGTGTATGACGATAATCGTCCAAACGATACTGATATGTCGATAATGACAGTTCATCTACCATTTAAAATAACTACATGCGACCATAAAACTTCACTACCGACAAAACGATAATGAATTCGATATCGTTTCTTACATAATTAACCCTCAGGTATTTCAAATTAAACTTCAAATTATAAAAACTTGTCCCCGATGTTATGTGCAAAAGTGCATTGTGGTTTAGGGCACGGATTGTGGAAAACCCCCTATTTACAATAACATTTGCCGATGACGGAATGGAATGGTAAGCGAGTATCAAACAGAACAAGGGGCAGCATCAAGACAAGGAGGCATCCGAAGTCGCAGCAAATCGCATATTTCTGAAGGAAACCCTACAGTTGGCTGAAGCGATGGCAAAATGTTGACGGATTTGCAAGGCGCCGGAAAAAAGTGGATCGACTTCCTGTTGTCGTCACATATGATGGAAATGAGCAGCTCTTGGGCGTGCCAAAGTTACCGTCGGGTAAACAAAAAGGCAAACGTATTGTGGAGGCCGTTTACGGGTTTTTACTTGAGATTAAAATCGCTGACCGCGTTCAAGCTACTTCTTTCGACACCACATCAACGAACATTAGTTCAACGGTACGTCACTATTACCTGACGAAATACTGGAACGCGATCTTCTCTACACATAGAGAAGAGATTCGTTGTCGCAACTATATTTACAGCCAACTAAAATTTGGCGGTTCCTTGGACTATCACATTATTCTGTTGTGATTACTAATAATTGTGTTCAGTATCACCAAATATTGTACATATCAATTGATTTGTAATTCAGTTTTGGTTGCAAGAACTGAAATATTTAGTTGCAGCCACAGCAACAAGAAATAAATGTGATCTGTCAATCAAGTTTGAGTTCTAGCAATCAAATTATCCTGTAGTGGTGAATATTCTATTAGTTGGATGAACGAAAAATTTACAAACTAATTCGGTTGTACCACATAATATATTGGTATGCTAAACTAAAGTAATTACTTGAATATGAGGCTGTCACAACCATTTGGTGATGCTTTAACCCATTATGAATTTTATAGGAAAACAAGTAACAAAAATATTTTAAATTAAAATTGTATATTTTATATTTAAATATAAACGTCCCCGACCCAAAAATGGGGATGGGTTACCCTAGGTATCATATGTATGTTTAAGGTAATTTCTGTCATCCACAATAATAGTTCCTCCAGCCAAGTGCCCACAATTGTTTGCACGAGTTTGTGGAGGCGTCAATAGTGGCGTCATATTCAACGATTATGTTTAAAACTCTCACTTCACCTCAATTTATGATAATATGTATTCTTTGCTGGCTGATATCTATTGTTTTTTCACAACTTTGTTTATCACTTTCTGTTTAAAATATTAGTTTTTCTGTCAAGTCCTCATGTAACAATCCAATATACGTAGTTTCTCTTTAACAACAAAGCCTCTTGAGAAAAATCGAATACATAAGTTTGTAACACGTGTTTTTGTGACAGCAACTAAATTATGATTACAGTGGCAAATATTTGAAAACGAATTCTAATATTGTACTTTTTATTGGTTGTATCTTCCATTTCAGATGAATGAGGTTTTTGAAATACTCAAATTGGTTAATACAACTTAACTTTGGTAGTATCATCTTGTATTTAGTAAGACCGATTTTTAATCTATCAATAACATCGACAAATAATTCTGATATTTGACAATTACGAATTCTGATCAAAATATAGACTTTATTATGCAATTTCCAATGCCTGAATTTATTTCCAACTAATCTTTTCCCTGTGTGTATCTGTCATGGAGACATAATATATAAGTAAATGAACTGCAGTTGAAAGAAGTGCTCGAAACCAAATTCGGCAAAACGTCTGGTCCAGGATGGTAAAATATTAAAGACGAACCATACAGTCTTCGTATATAAGATGATGGAGTCGCAGCCAAAATACCTGTTCAAGTCCAAATTGTGATTAAATTATTTTGTTTGCATGAATTGAACGAAAACCCACCCAGAGACAACTACAAGGAATTCCTTGAAATAGTTCTATAATTCCATGGTGAAAATATTCCCAATCATAATTTCAGTCCTAAGGCATATACTGCATATACTGCTGCTCAAAAATGTTTTTGTTCCGAAAACATCTCGATTTGAACAAAAAAGAATTGAATGGACTTCAGTGTTTCCATTTCCATTGTAAGACTTTCCGTGAAAGCTTGGTTTAGCACCACCAGCGCAACCGAAGCTCCATATAATGATTTGAGTTTTTGAAACCGATTGCTGGTTACGATTGGAATTGCTAAGAGTGTGTCGCAACGATTGGTGAAGAGATGCTGCGGACATCTCTGGTATCTTAGTGGGGAAGTTGTTGCTCTTGCATTATTTTATTCGAATACCCCCTGCGACATCAAGCGGAAAATGGCGAATGCTATTCGTGTATTTAAAGGCGACAAAGAGGAATACGAGGAAGAATTATCTGACGATGAGATGGACGAATCGTCCGACGAATGTAGTAAGAAAGAAAGAAGATGACGTGGACGATATTGAGGAAGAAGAAGAAGAAGTCTATGAAGAAGATGGTTCTGAGGATAGCGGCGGCAGTGGCAACGAAGATCGGCCTCACCCTGTATATGTTGTTAGCTTCGAAGGTGTAAAAATAATTACCTTGGCATCGAAACAAGTGAATGTATGGATTTGTGGTTGGAAAAATTCTACAGCCAACCACAGACTTGTCATTCAACACCATGAGCAGTTTTTATGTAACTGATGAATTTGAAGAAATATTTTCAAGAAATTTTGTGAACATGTTAGTCATGCGAATAACTTCGATTACATTATTATTTGGTATCAAGAATATCGACAATAAACATCAACGATAGCTGATGTTCATGCTCATGAATAAACAATCTGTGGGTTTATCACGGTGAGTGAAAAATACACGAAATACTTCAACATTTCTGTAATTTATGTACATGTCCCGATGGAAGGAAAATACAATAACACCAAGAACACGACATTTGAACGTGTATAAGAAACCTACAACCGCTGCCCTGGTCATGTTCCCAATGCAGTTGGAGTTTTTAGAAGCTCTACACTGCTTCCTGCTTCTTATATGCAATAAAGTAAGGCAGAATATATATAAGGGTGCTCTGAAGCGCCTCTCTTGATTTAGCAAAAAAGTATTAACAAAATAAATAAAACTATACCAAGACAGTTCAAAACAAACAAATATGAGACACGATCACGATGTTGTAGAGACAGAATTCCGGTAATATCAATAAAGTAAACAAAATTAAAAATGTTCCCCTTCTTTTAGACTGCTTGATGGTCTTACCGGTGTTCGGAACCGCTGTAAAACTGTAGGTTTTTAACTCATTATGAACAAAAATGCCATAAAACGAGCCCGTATGGTAATCAATTGTGACGGCGCACAGTGGCTGAAAATCGTTTTTCATTGGCCAAAATTCTGTAACTTTTGAACCGATCAAAATATTTAAGTAATGGATAGATATTTAGTTCAGCTTGACTCAGTTTTAATTACATTAAAATTGATTGAGGACTTTTTAAGGAATTCTAGGTCAAAGTTGAACTTTTGATTTTTTTTAACTTTTAGAGTGAAATATGGGTTTATTATTTTTTTATTTATTAAAAAATTTAATATTTGGATTTTAATAATAATTATAAATATTTTTTGTAATAATGGAATTTTTTTAATGTTACAATCAAAAAAATTTTTACACTCAAAAAAAAATAGTAAAATCAACTGGAGATTTTGCTATTATTACAGAAAAATTCAAAATTTTTTGCTGTCAAATTTGCAAATTTGTTTACACTCAAAGAATATTTACACTTAAAAAAAAAACGTTAATAATATTATCTAAAAATCTTGCTATTACTACAGAAAAATTTATTATTTTTGGCTGTCAAATTTGATAATTTTAAAAAAATTTTAAAAATAAAAACTGCAATAGATTTTAATAGCATTTGTAACAATGGTAGGTTCTATTTATTATTATTTTTTACTAACACTAATACAATAATTATTATTCATTTGACTCAAATATTGATTGAAAATATTCCATATTTTGTTCTGTGCTATTTCTGTTCTTTAGTAGTTTTTTGGCTTCTTCATCTAAATCCCGATGTTCCACTTTCCATTGATTTTGAATACTGGAGATGAACGGATCTGACGTTGCCAATAATATATTAAATAGATCTTCATTTGTGGAATTTCGTGAAATTTTTCTAGTATTGTGCTCTCTATAAAATCTGTAATCCTTGTTCCTTTTTTCCTGAGCCTCCACTGATAGATCTCCAAGTGGCACCAAATGATATTTAATGACATCTTCTCCATGATAAAGGATTTTGTGAACTGTTGCAGACATATTTCTCCATGGGTAGTTGGTTGTATATATTTTTGCAGTTTCTTTAGCATAATCTCCAAATATTCGAGAGTCAATTTCTTCATTGCACGAAAGTACTTCTAGGATTATTTTAAATCTGAAAATAAGGTTTAAATCCACTCCTGTTATTTCAGATGCTGTTTCTGGATCTTGTTTTGGCTGATCTATAATCAATCCAAATTTGCGATATTCATCTTGAACATGTTTCTTTTTGCAACTTCTTAACTCTATGTTGGTTTCGTTGTTTCTTTTGATCCTGAAGACCCGAAATCCAAATCATAACTGATTTTTAGTATGTGTTCC
Source organism: Phaonia tiefii (assembly GCA_963931995.1). Lineage (NCBI taxonomy): Eukaryota > Metazoa > Arthropoda > Insecta > Diptera > Muscidae > Phaonia > Phaonia tiefii. Next base: position 99,199,318 of record OZ008369.1, on the reverse strand, counting down.
ATAAGTCGTATTCTTGCATGTAGTGGTGATAATCCAAATTCATATGCATCGGTATTATCTAATGATTTTGTCGGGACTTGGTTTAATTGGGTTGATGTTGCTTGGCATATAATGCAGCTGGATGCAGCCTTCGTGTTAGTCAAAGCCTGGCCTACTTTTCCATCTATCATTGTCAGCACTAATTGGTAGCTTACTTCAATTTGCTGCCCATCTAACTGTAATTGTAATGGCTGTAGTGTTGCAATTTGGGCCTTGATATCACTAACTTCTTTGTTAATGGCATCATGAGTTTCTTTTTTGAATTCAAATTTGATTGGCCTGCAGTATTTCGCGGAAGATGGTGTCTCATTTTTCCAAATATCCATTGTTTGCGTTGTACTAGTCGAAGGCTCTGAATCTACCAAAATCTTTTTCAATCGCAGTGGTACAAATGATACCATGAACATATCTGAGTCCGAAATATTTTCACATACAACTTGTTTGTATTGTTTTTGTCCCGAAGAACCATCACATCCCCATTTACAAAAAAGAATTAACTTTGTGTTTCCATATTTCTTTAACTCATTTCCTGTTATTGATTGTAGCAAGCGTTCGGCTGTGTGATCAAGTAGAGATTGTAGTTGTACCTCTGCCGAAATTGGTGTGATTGTAAGAGTGTCCTTTGATGGCAAACAGTCCATTTTAGCAGCGGTTATGGGATGATATGCTGGATACTTATTTGAGCCTTTTTCAATCGCACGCAATCTGAGCTGAATATATTGCTGTTCTGTTAATTTCAAATCCAGAAATAATGCTAATGCCTCCTCATTTGTGAACTGTTTTGCATTGCTCGGAGTTGGTATACTTTTAAGAATCCGTTTTGTTCTCACTGGACTAGCTTTAAGAACTTTGTCAATGATATCCACTTTTGATAATTGGTTCTGTGATCGTAATTGATGTAGGAAAGATTCTTTTATATTTGTACAACCAATTTCATCGTTAACATCTTTAAGTTTCCGCCTCTTGATTTTGATTTGCGTGGTCTTCCAGCCTTATCTTGCTTTGCTGTTTCTGCAGCGACAGTAAGTTGGCCTTCTACCCAGCTTGCACTTTTTATATAAAAGTTTTGTTTACTGTAGCTAACTTCTTTGTAGCGTTTTTTTAGTGCTTTGACGAAATTAGATAATTGTTCTTGTATTTCGGTGCTACACGAATTTAAGTTTAATTTTATTTTAACGTAACTAAGAACATCTTCCTGGTTTTTGTTTCTAAAATACTCTTCGGTCAGTTCTTTATAACTGAAGCTCTCCATATTTTTCTGAATATTTTTATTTGCGTCTGTTATGTTTTATCACACTTAAAGGATTAACTTATTACTGAGTAATCCCTTATCGAATCCGTAGTTTTATAGATTTTTAGATACATGTTATTCACACATTGATCATATACCATTTACACCATTTTATACGAGTATTTATACGAGCTGTTTAAATTATTGTAATTTGAATTTTTTAGAGTAATTTCATTAAAATGAAAAAAGTGTTCTACCGGCGGGTCGTGGCGGGTGCAAAAGTATATATAGGTTTAAAGAGGACACTTTCACCTTTCTCCGGGTGGTATACGTTTCTTGTTCCCTAGAAGTTCTATTCCACTAAAGTTTAAATTTGAGAAAAATATAGTAGTTTCATAAATATTTCATAACGCCCCTAATATTACACTCTAGAGCTGTGACCACTTACAACAACTAAAGACTATAATCCTACCAACATTATAAAAACGACCGCAGGCCATTATCGATGATAGCTTGCGAGTAGTAACCATTTATTTTTGATAAAAAACAAAAAAAAACACCTTTTTCTGAAATTAAAAAAACAGTTGAGTTTGACAGCATGCCACGCCCATAATTAGCAATAGTTTACCCTAATTTTTTGGCTACCTTAATCTGGAGATAGTAGCTACAAAAAGGCGTAAAAATTTTAAAAATCGGTGACAAAAAAAAATTAGACTTTTGGCCAATGAAATCAAAATCTCAGCCACAGTGCGGCGCTCATTTAACCGATATCATCTTCTCAACTTAACCAATAAAATTCTAAACGTTCAAATAAACATAATCAAAAAACAGAATCGAAGTTTTTCATTTAGAAAAAAAAAATGAGAGCCAAACAACATCGGATGACTTCTTTTGAAACACCTTGTATATATACAGGGTGTTCCAAAAACTTTCCGAAAAAATTAAACGCGCTATAGCTTGGATCAATATGAATATTTTTTGTTCTAGCACCACTGTTCTAACGGCTACCGTTTTCGAACTATAGCGTCTCAAAGAATAATGCATTTCTAAATGCATTTAATTCATTTTAAATCAACTTAGTTTTTTTAAACATTTTTATCTGAGTTATGTGTCAAAAAAACAAGTGAAATTTTTTCCATTTTTCTTTGTATTCGTGTACCTTTAAATTTAGATTTATTTATTTGCTTTTTCACTTCTCCAACAAAACATTCGTCTTAAAATGTAGAATTCTTATAGTGTTATAAGGTAAACTAAGGCAAGTAAAATAAATTCGATTCACGATGAAATTTTCAAATTCTGAATATGCGGATTTAGTTTTTCATTATGGCAAAGGTAATGGGAATTCATTGGCAGCGCAGCGTATGTATGCTAAAGCTTTCCCCCAAAGAGATGTTCCCCACCACACCGTCTTCAACAGTACGTTTGATCGCCTTCGTGAGACAGGTTGCGTTAATAAATGCAGGGGTGACAGACCAAGGGGCTTTCAGCAGAATGCAGAAGAAACTGTTTTGGCAGCTGTGTTGCAAGACCCAACAACAAGTGTAAGAAAAATAGCTAAAACAAAGGAAATACCACAATCTCAGGTGTTTAGAATTTTAAAACATCACAAGCTTCATCCGTATCACTACACACCGGTACAATCGTTGCACGAAGCTGATTGTGAAAAGCGAATTGAGTTTTGTACGTTAATGTTGGCGAAAGATACACAAAATGAAAATTTTTTGAAAAAAATGCTATGGACGGATGAAGCCATTTTCAACCGAGAAGGTATCACAAATTTTCATAATTTACATTTTTACGCGCAAGAAAATCCGCACAAAAAACTGCAAACAAAGCACCACAACCGTTTTAGTCTCAATGTTTGGACAGGCCTCATCGGAAATTGCGTTATATGCCCCCATTTCTTACCAGATCGGTTAAATGCAACATTGTACATGGATTTCCTCCAAAACGAACTTAGAGACGCTCTCGATAATTTGCCATTAGCCACTTTACCTGGAATTACTTTTCAACAAAACTGTTGTCGTCTACACTCTAGCATTATAGTCAAAAACTTTTTAAACAGTAGTTTTGGTACAAATTGGATTGGACGCAATGGACCAATCAAATGGCCACCGAGGTCTCCGGATCTAACACCGTTAGATTTTTATGTTGGGGGTCGGGCTCGTTTACAATGAAGAAATAATTTCATGCAATCAACATAAACGCAAAATAAAGGAGACCTTTCAAACCATTCAGGAATAAATAACGCTGGATGTTACTACCGCTGAAATTAGGCGACGATATGTAAAATGCACCACCATTGATTGCATGGCTCTCATTTTGAGCATTTTTTTTTAACAATTAATTCAAAGAAAATTGATTTAAAAATTGAAAGTTGTTTTTGAAATTTAAGAAATGCATTCACAAATGTATTTATCTTTGAGATTCAATAACTCGAAGACGGTAGGGGTTAGAACAGTGGTGCTAGAACAAAAAATATTCATACTGATCCAAGCTATCGCGCATTTAGTTTTAAAACGTTATTAAGGTGATTTAAATTCCAAAATTGACAGGGGATATACCATTTACTATCGGTAAATTCAGTCTACATGCCAGTACTTTAGACAGCAAAATTGCTTGGGTATCTCCTGATCAGAAAACAAAGAACCAGATAGACGCAATGGACGTACGTGTGAGTCGAGGTGATAATATCGCTGCGGATCGTTAGCTGATCGCAGCAAAGATTCGCACAAGAATAAGCAGAGTGAAAATCGAACGAAACTAATGCAGCAAGTATCCCCTCCTGTGAATTCTGAAGCGCAGTGGAAACATATTTCCGACTATATAAAAACTGCTGCAAACCCCGTGCTTCCTCAAAGAGCGTGGCATCTGAACTAATGAAAAGAGCGCTGCACTTATGGTAAAGTTTCAGTTCTTCGCAACAAGTTGTGAAATAGTGCGGTAGAATGAGAAAAAGTAGCTCTCTCCACCACCGATTTATTAGCACTGCAATTTCCATGCTTAATGACAACAAAGCTGCTGGTGCTGATGGACTACCGGCGAAGCTGTTTAAGGCTGGCAGCTATGAGTCAGCTCATATGTAAAATCTGGCTAGACGAATGCATACCCGACGATTTGACTCTCAGCATACTGTGCCCAAGGTACTTACGAGCGTAACAGGCGAAGGACTAGAGCCATTTGTTGCAGACCTGATCGGAGTTTATCAGTGTGGCTTTATGCGACATTACGACAAATCCTGGAGAAAACCCACGAAAAGCAAGATTACCCACTTTGTAGATTATAAGGCTATCTTCGACAGCCCGATACGTGGAAAACTGTACCAAGCTATGTTGACATGCCTACACGACACGACGGTCAGTTGACACTGACCGACACGAAATCCTCAGTAAAGATTCCTAAAGATCTCACCGAATAATTTAGTAGGATGCGAAGCCGCAGGCGCTGCGACACCGTATCATGTGATCTCTTCAATATTTTAATTGAGGTCATCGTGAGACAACTTGCAATTAACACGATTTTGCCTATCAGTAGCCAAAATCACACGCTGCTCGCGTATTCTGGTGATTGAGATATCATTGGGTGAAATCTGCGAGAAGTTACTGCAGTATTTTCGAGAGTTTAGAAGGAATCCGCAACAGTGGGTTTGGCAGTAAATGAGAACATAAAATTAATGGTTCCGACGAGCAGAACATTCACGCGATTGAATGAAATGGTGAGCGTTCAAAAACTTTATAATTTCGAGGTAGTCGAGGAATTTATTTACCTCGTATCGGCCATATACAGAAGTAATAACGTCAGCCTAGAAATCAAACGGAGAATTGTGCTCGCAAACATTTGTTATTTCGTGCTAAGCAATCACTTTACAGATAAGACCCTCTCTCAAGAAACGAAGATCCAACTATATCAGACTCTAAGACAACCTGTCTTGCTTTATGGCGCAGAATCTGGGGCCATATCGCATGTTGATGAAACATCACTGGGAGTCTTCGAGAGAAAACTGCATCGAAAAATATATGGTCCTATAAGAAAAAATGGCGAGTATCGACGACGGATAAACCACGAGCTATATAATCTGTATCCCGACATCGACGTAGTTATTATGCGTATCAAAATAGCGTGTTTACGCTGCTTCGGCTATGTCAGTAGAATGGATCACAATGAACCAGTACGATAGGTATTCGAAGACGTATTCGAAGGACATCGACAAATAGGACGACAAAGACTTCGCTGGAAAGACCAGGTGGAGTATTGCCGGCGAGAGCTTGGTGTTACCATCTGGAGGAGAAAAACTGAAAATCGAGCCGTTGGAGAATAATGTTATCCTCATTTTGTAAGGCCATGTTCCCCTCTGGGTTGTTTGATGCCACCTAAGTAAATATGTAAACCACCAATTTAAGCTTAAAAGTTGATCAGTTTTGATTATTGGGCTGCCTTCGATTAACCGATAAGATGTAGACTTTACGAAGCTATGTCTGAGCTTGATAAATTAAATAAAAGTGAATGGATTCCCATTACATGCCATGACGGAATTGGGGAGAGCTTCTCACAACCAGTGAGCTGTGCGCTTTCTAGTTTTATACTCACTGATTGGGACCTACAGTTTTCTCACCGATTCCCAACGGTATTTTGAGAAGCTTTTTCATGGCTAAATATGCGATAGGGTCGCCGTTACTATGCGAGATGACCGCCGCCGAAAGAAATTTTAAGGTGGTCAGAGCAGGGATCGAACAAAGGATCTCATGTACAAAAGGCGCCCACACTAACCATTGCACAGCTGAGGTCTGAGCTTGATACGCCTGCTACACCGGTACACTTTTCCAGATCTAACAGCAAATATTCGGTGAAGGTTGGCAATGATCTCTCCGAATCTTTTGATCAGCAACTTAATGGAGATTATAGTGAGAAAAGCTGCAGTTTACACGAATAAAACCATAGAGTAACACGGATATAGAGATTTTTATTCGCTCATTAAAGCTAACGACATAGGAGTGGTTGCAAGCAGAGGTGTAAACGAATTATTATTTTTTTTAATTAATTCGTAAATGGGTCATTATCTGAAAACGTGTACATTGGTGTCCCAGAGGTTATGACTTGAATCTTACTTCCATTTAAATTTCTGTAATAAAATTAATAAAAGATTTAAATTGTTTGAATAGTTTCCTTAAAAATAAACATGATCTTGACAAAATTAGTTAATAATAATCCGCGAAAATGTATACAGATTGTTGCTGGTTTGTCAAAAACGACCCGTCCTGGTAAGCAAAATCAAAAAGTAGCATTCAATTAAAGTATTTAACACTAAATTTAAAAGTAGTATATAAGTGCAATACTCTCAATTCATCTGTTTTTATTGTTAAACTTAAATCATATTACTTAAAAAAAATTTTTTTTAATGTTGTTATTGTGAGAGAAGTTGCGTCCCTATAATTTCTCCACTGGGTTACTTCAACTTAGTTACTGACGAAGTAAGGGCAAATACCGTTTGTTTTTCGTGGAAACAAGTGGCAACGTGTGGAGACATGCGTCATTGTTTTGTTTAGTTTATCCGAGTCAGTTGAACAAGTGTCACTGTTCTGTAGTGTACAGTTTTTGTTAAAGCGGAGGTATGTATTTTTATTAGTATTCAACTGTGTTACCAATAATTTTTTATGATATAATAGTAAAACTTTTAGTTTAGCTTACGTAATGTATTAATATTGTGTTCACCTTCAACATAATATAGCAAGAATTTTCTAAATCGTGTACATGAATTGTGCGCAGCTCATTTATGCAATAAATTTCAACTGCGTTACCGGTCAGCTATGTTAGTCTTATTTGGTAACGATACTGACATAAGTAACATAGTTGACTTTATGTTATTGCAATGAGTTAAAATGAATAGTTTTCATAGTTTTTAATTTTGATTGTATTTAATATTATTTAGTACCAATATGCCACTAACACCAGCGGTGAAACAAAGGCAATATCGGCAACGGTTGAAGAACAACAGTGAAAAGGAAAATGAACAAAAACTATAAGCAAGAGCTCGTTATCATCAAACAAAAAAATTAACCGCAGAGGAAACACCAAGGGAACAGCGAATAACCGGGCGAAAATGGAGGTCCTACAAAGCAAATGAAAGAGTTAAAGGTAAACAATTAGCTCTTGTATTAAAAACACTCCATCATCATCCACCAAAAATAGTTCTTTGCCGCGTCTAAGAGCTTGTCAGGGACGAAAAAAAACAAAAAGGGACAGAACTAAGATGTTCAGAGAAAATATGGCGTTAAAAGAACAAAACGAGAAATTAAAAAGAAGTGTTGAAAAATATAAAAAACGGGCACAGAGGTTAACTGAAAAACAAAACGTATCATCGACACCGTCATCTAAAGTAAATGCCTTACTTAATAAGAGCCATATTGCGCCAAAATCCGCAACAGCCAAGACACTTAGGCCAACTCTTCTAAAGTACTACACTTTAACAGAATCGATGAAAGAAAAATATAGCATTTCTAATAATTCAACCAAAGAAAATCTTAAATCATTGATGGCAAAAAACCGCTCAAAAAATACAAAGTCTACAGATCATGTGGACGGGATACTTTCGGTGTCAAAGGATCTGTTCGTTTCAGGAATTACTTTCGTAAGAGCAATGAATCATTCAGTAATATAAATGTACGGGATGATGTAAGTCGAGCCACGGCAGGAAAAAAAGAAACCATTACAAAAAATAAAAATAAGATCCAAAAACGATACCTGCTAGACACAGTGCAATCCCTCTACAAAAAATGTATCGCTGATACTGAAATGAAGTGTTCGTATGTCTTTTTTTCGCGTAATCGTCCTTTTTTTGTGGTCCATCCAACAATCAACATGCGTGACACTTGTGCCTGCAGATCGCACTCAAACATGAAATTGAAAATTGATGCCCTTAAAAAATATAAAGCTCTATAAACAACAAATCTTACGCACTCATCCAATCTTTGGTATGCGATACAGCTAAAAAAAGAATGCATGTATAATATTTGCAACTTATGCAAGAATAACACAATATCGATGAACTGGATAAGTGATCCCAAAATTATTGAATTCAATGAGTGGGTGCGTAAGCTCGACATTTTTGATAAAAGCGGAGGTTCGGTAAAGATTTTCAAAACTACCAAGGAAAAACTATTTGCAAATAAAGATGATTTTGAAGGCAAATTTAATAATGAATTAACATCTATTAAAAAACATATTTTCAACGTTAATAACCAATATGAAACCTATAGAATTTGCGTTAATAATCTTGAACCGCACGAGGCCGCACTGCACATTGATTTTAGTGAAAATTACAACTGCAAGTTTGCAGAAGAAATACAAGCTCACCATTTTGGAGGATCCCGAAAACAAATAACTCTTCACACCGGTGTCCTTTATTTGCCAAGTCAAAATCCGTACTCATTTTGCACAATTTCGGGAAACAACGAACATGGTCCATCGGCTATTTGGGCTCATTTAAATCCTATACTGAAGATGCTAAAAGAAGAGCAGCCCAATATACGAACGATTCATTTTTTCTCTGATGGTCCTGCAACACAATATCGGCAGAAGCAAAACTTTTATCTATTTTCCAAAAATCTTCATGGTTTAGGATTTGACCAAGCAACCTGGTCATTTTTTGAATCTGGTCACGGTAAAGGCGCTGCTGATGGAATTGGTGGGGTTCTTAAAAGAACAGCTGACCGCAAAGTTGCGCATGGAGAGGACATTTCCAACGCCAAAACCTTTTTTTATCTTGTGCAAAAGGTGACAAGCGTAAAGCTATTTAAATTTGGCACTGAACAAATCGAAAAAATTAAGGCATCCCTACCGGACAAAATTCCAGTACTCAAGGGAACGATGACTTTGCATCAGCTAATGCTACGCGAAAAGAGTATGATACAATATCGCGACATTAGCAGCTTTTGCGCAAATAATAATTTTGGTAGAGGTTTTTTTGATTGTTATCAGTCGAAACAATATTCATGTGTTCCGAAGAATAAAAAAAAATATTAATTACTTATAAAACAAGCTATACACGAAAGATTTTTCCTGTAAAATTTTTAAAAATTTTTTTTATGTTACTTATTATATTAAAGAATGAATTGATGTTATTTTATTTTTATTTTAATATACTTTATACTAATATTACTAATACTGATATTACTTTTGACAACTCAATCAATAAATGAACTGTTTCACAAACTTATGTCAGTTGCGTTACTTCTTTCCGCTGCGTTACTTTTTTGTCCCAAAAAATATTTTTCAATTATAACTTTTTTTTAAATAACTAATTTTCCAAATGTGGATTTGAACGCAATATTCAAAAGAGAAACATATCTATTTATGTTTTTTGTTTTAGTCCTTTTTAAAACATTACATTTCTTTGAATTATTTTAAATAGGAAATTTCGAAAACACAATCTTGGTAACAAAGTTGACAAAAATTCCAAATTTTCTCGATAAATCGAATTTTATTTTTCTATTAATTGTAATTAAATCTTCAATTAAATCTTTAAAAAGACAATGTAATAACAAATATAAATTATTTTTTGAATTGTAATAGATATCTAATTTTTTTCTGTCGTAACGTAGGTGACATAAATTAGGAGTTTCTGCAACAATTTTTAAAACAACTTGCACAATAATAGCAAATATTCGCTGCACCCACTGGAATTGTATTCTTAAAATAATGACAATATTAATAAAAAAAATCTTGGTCAGAGTTGGGAAACAAAAAATTAATTTTTTTTTTCTCAAATTTACACGTTTTCAGATAATGACCCAAATAATTCATGCACTGAATTAGCTAAATTTTGAATTAATTATTTCCATCAAAAAAAAATTAAAAAAGAAAAGAATTGAATGAAATTTGAATCAATTCAAATGGATTTGGCAAAAATGATTTGCATTTCATTTCCAATTCAAATCAATTGTAATTCATTTCCAATTAATTGAATTTGGAAAAATGAATTACAATTCATATCCAATTCAAATGGATTGGCAATATGAATTGTAATTTATTTATAATTCAAGTTAATTTGACAAATTCATTCAAATATAATTGAATTGCTATTTATTCGAATAGAATTGATTTTGAATTGATTTAAATGAGTTAGTTAGTTAGTTAGTTAATTTGGAAAGAGGGGTCCTAAATCTTGCGCATTGTTAATCACAGTGCTATTATAGAATATAAATATTCAAGCTGTTGGCGAAATAATCCATAGCGCCAACCACAACATCATCCTTGTCAATTATATTCATAAATTTCGATAATATCGTAATTTAATATTCAAATTATACAGATTGAGAATATTCACGTTAACGATTTATCAACGTTCTACTGTATTTTTTGATATAAATATATCTTTCCTAAAATATAAGTCACCTTGAGCTATTCTTTTGTAAATATCACATATATATATATTTCTATATTTGCTAATGTTTCTTCGGCTCTTAAATTCTTTGTCAAACGTAACAGATAGCATTTACAAGTGCATACGTATGTAAATATTACTGTCTTTGTTTTTCATAAATAACTTCTGATCTTATACTTCTGATCTTATACATTTGGTTTATTGCTGCTGTAACAAATATATTTCTGCTCTTTCTATTCTTTGGCAAACACAGCAGAAAGCAGCAACAACATATACATATGTATGTACATACGGGCTACTGTCTTTGCTTTACTTTAGTTACTTCAGACCTTACTTTTACTCTAGGTATAGACATATATACATATATACATAATTACACATGTAACTTGTTCTGCTGCTGCTGTGACAAATAAATTTTGTTCTGATTTTTGGTCACAGCATCAGAGAAATATTTCGGATCTTTCACTTCTTTTGTACAGCGAAGAAAATAAGTTGTAAGAGGGTAAAATAAAAATTGTTACTAACCAGATTTATTTTCAGATTTGTCTTTCTTTTTTTTGGGCATTTTAACTTTGGAACCTTTTCTTTTGAAAAACAATTAAACATTGTTTTTTGGTGCCGAAACCCGGGAATCTTTAGATAACTTGGTGATTTTATTGATTGAGTGAAATTCAGTAGTGACAAATATTTTCTGTAGTGCTTTCTTAACTCTACGGAGAATACACGATAATTCATTTGCCATAAAAATTTAATAATCGCTGTAATTTGCCTTCAAATTTTCCCAAATTCTTTCATTTGAATTGCATATCATTTAATTATTTGATTCGTGAAATGAATAGCCTTCATCACACAATTGCCAGTCAGAGGGACATCATTGACACTGTAACGGAGTTGTACAACAGTTTTGTGACAAGAGAAGGTTCAAGTAAGGGTCCTGGTTATATTAACACCCTTGCTCAGGAGCTGAGTGATTTATATCAGCAGTTCAAATATCAGCATGAGGAAATTTTGAGGAATATTCGCGAAACAGGCCTACAGATGGAGGATGTTCCATACATAACGGAAAAGTGTTCCTTTGAGTTTTCTGAGCAATATTTTTTGTTCAAAGGTAGTCTTTTGGACTCAATTCCACGAAGTTCAACGTTTAGTGGCCCTTATAATAGTACATTTGTTTCTTCTTCATGCCATGCGGACACAACACTGGCAACAGAAGCGAAGCTTCCAAAGATTTCTTTACCATCTTTCAGTGGCGATTACATGGAGTGGATACCGTTTAGAGATATTTATATCTCACTCGTCCACAACAATTCGTCTTTGTCAAAAGTCCAGAAGTTTTTTTATTTAAAGGGTACTCTTTCTGGGGAGGCCGCAGGTCTTATTAAGACCATTTCTGCCACTGAGGCAAACTACGATTCCGCTTGGTTAACTTTGGAGACACGATATCACAATAAACGCATGATTATCGGTACCCTCACTTCAAAGCTTTTTAATATTCCAAAATGTGATGGTACCTTCGAGAGCATTAAAACGCTACTTGACGGTACTAGGGAGTGTCTTTCATCCCTAGGGAATATGGAAATTGATACCAGTACTTGGGATCCCTTGTTAATTTATTTGATGTGCCAGAAACTAGATCTACAGACCAGAAAGGATTGGGAAAGTTCTTTAAAATCCTCAACTGAAATACCAAATAGATCTGAAATGTTTTCATTTTTAGAAAGGACTTTTCGAACTTTGGAGTGTTTATATGGCGATTCTCCGACTACCAGTAAATCACAATATACAAAACTTAATTTCAAAAATAAGAAGTCTTATAATTCAGCGAATATAGTTCAATCTAGGCCCTTATCTTGTTATTTTTGCAAAAAGAACCATTTTCTATCAAAGTGCTACCAATTCCTGGCACTTTCACGTAACTCCAAAAATGAATTCTTGTCCAACGGTGGTATTTGCCGTAATTGTTTGACCGTCGGACATGACCATGTCAGCTGCCCCTCATCTTTTCGATGTACTACTTGTAGACAGCCACATCACACTGTTCTACTTGAGGAAGATTCAGATACAATGCAATCTTCCAACGCTAAAATTGAAGAGGGATATTCTACTGAGAATACTCAACTAACTTCTCACAGTACGCAAATCTTTCAAAACGTTTATTTATATACTATTAGATTGTTAGTTGAGACACAAAATGGTCGTTTTCCAATGAGAGCACTTTTAGACCCTGGGTCTCAAGGTAGCTTGATTTCCGAAGCTGCTACCCAACTAATGGGTATTCAGCGTATGAAAACCTACTGTAAAGTCGTTGGGGTCGGTGAAGGACGAGATAACGTATCGAGATATTCCGTGCAGCTTGACTTATGGTCTAGGAGATCCCGATCAGTTATATCATGCAATGCTTTGGTACTAAATTGCATATCTTCATATAGACCGAATTCTTGTCATAAAATCTCACTTCCCAATATTCATGAGGAGAATTTGGCTGACCCTTATTACTACCGATCAGACCCAGTTGATATTATTCTTGGTTCCGATGTATGTTCGAGGATCAACATTCCTAAGGAGTCTTTTGTACATGGCCACTTATTCTTTCAGAATACACATTTCGGATGGGTTTTTACGGGTTCCTCAGATGTTGAGACTGGCAACGTTTTACATCTCCATCATGTCAATCTGGAGTGTATATTGAAGTCATTTTGGGAACAGGAGGAAGTGATATTAAGAAGAGAATTGACGGATGAGGAGTTGCGCTGTGAAACCCTCTTCAAAAGCACCACCACAAGATCCCCTTCCGGTCGGTATATAGTATATTTGCCATTCAAATGCTACCTGGCAAACAAATCTTTTCCACGACTTCATAACAACGTATTGGGGGCATTCCAAAGATTTACACATCTGGAATGTTCATTTTCTAAGCGACCCTTGTTTGCTAGGGAGTATAAAAGATTCATGTTTGAGTATGAGTCATTGGGTCATATGACAAAGGTTGGCACATACCCGAGTGATGTGTGCAGAAATTCTTATTTTTTACCTCATCACGGCGTTCTCAAAGAGAGCAGCACCACTACAAAACTGCGTGTCGTGTTTGACGGCAGTAGTCATTTGCAGGGACATAATTCTTTGAATGATGAACTTTCTCCTGGACCCATATTGCAAAATGATCTACCTCAAATCCTTACGAAGTGGCGTAGACATAAATACGCTTTTAGTGCGGACATTGAAAAAATGTTCCGCCAAATTGAAGTATGCCCACTACACCGTCCTTATCAACAGATTTTGTGGCGATCTGACCCTTCGCATGAAATATCCATATATCAATTGAATACCATTACGTATGGTACTACACCGGCTCCTTATCTCTCGCTTCGAGTCCTACATCAGCTGACAGATGACTTTAGGAAAGATTATCCGCAGGAGTCAGAAATTTTACTATCGGATTCATACGTCGATGATATTATTTCGGGCTCGGATTCCCTGGAGCACGCTATATCACTACATAAGGGTCTCTGTACCCTCCTAAAATTGGGCGGATTCAACCTGCGAAAATGGGTTTCTAATTCCCCTGAATTGCTGAAAGTAATCCCTGAGGAATTTAGAGATTCTGCTGTTACAATAGATTTTGATCAAAATAATATTGTCAAAACATTGGGCCTCCAGTGGAACACTAGCGATGATTCATTTTCCTTCAAAGTGAACATTGGCGACAATGTTTCCATTTCGAAAAGATCTATTTTATCTGAATCCGCCCGCCTGTACGATCCTTTAGGGTGGCTAACACCGTCAACCGTGATTGCTAAAACTATATTTAAGGAACTCTGGGAACACGGTGTAGACTGGGATAGTAAAATTCCTCTTGCAATAGAAAGAAAGTGGTCGGAATATAGATCAAACTTATCGGTATTTTCGACCCTGAGAATTCCGAGATGGACAAGCTTAACCATTAATTCCTCTATCGAACTGCACTGCTTTTGTGATGCGTCCACAGTGGCATACGCAGCTGCGGTGTATATCAGAGTAAAAACGGAAAACGGTATTTCTGTGAATATTTTACAGGCAAAGTCCAAAGTTGCTCCTGTAAAGACCGTGACTATACCAAGGCTTGAACTTTGTGCAGCTACTTTGTTGGCCAAATTGTCCCATAAGGTAGCATTGTCCTTCTCGAATGCTAACATCTCGAACATATTCTTTTGGAGTGACAGTTTCACTGCTCTTAGTTGGATTCAAAAGCCACCCTCAAAGTGGACTGTGTACGTCGCCAATAGAGTAGCTGAAATTCAACGATTGACAAACCCCTGCAACTGGAGATATATTCCATCTCCAATCAATCCAGCAGATTGCGCCTCAAGAGGCATCTTACCTCAGGAGCTTCTGCATTGTGAAACATGGTGGCATGGCCCACCCTTCTTGCAAAAATCTATTCACAACTGGCCCGCCAACCTTACTAATCTAAATACCACAGAGGAAGAGAGAAGATTTGTAAATGCTCATACTGCCATTGGTATCCATTATCCAGATTTTATTACAAAATTCTCAAAACTTTCAACCTTACTTAGAGTTTTATCACTCTGTTTGCGTTTTTGCAACAATTGCAAAAACCCTACAAAAAGGAAAGTTGGTACGTTGAGTACTTCTTCGTTGGCACAAACTCTTCTTGGCATTGTGAAGACAACGCAGTGTATTGATTTTTCAGATAGCGTTAAAAACCTAGTTTTTGAAGGCGAGGTCAGACATAAACCTTTCATGAAGTTAAGACCATTTATTGACGAACATGGGGTTATTCGTGTTGGTGGACGTTTGCACAATAGTAGCTTTCCATATGATGTAAAACATCAAATACTTTTGTCTAAATCGAATCCTTTGTCACGCCTCATTATAATGGATGCTCATGAGAAAACGCTGCATGGTGGTATCACCTTAACCATGTCCTATGTTAGTAGGAAATTCTGGATTTTATCTGGAAACCAGCTAGCAAAAACAGTAGTTCATAGCTGCATCCGCTGTTTCAAATACTCTGCAAAAACATCAGGTCAAATCATGGGGAATCTACCTGCTGTTCGTTTAAATATAACTCGTCCTTTCAAACATTCTGGTGTTGACTATGCTGGGCCAATTCCAGTGAAAAATTCAACATTCAGATCTGCAGTGATATCTAAAGGTTACATTTGCCTGTTCGTATGCATGGTCACTAAAGCCTTACATTTGGAACCTGTATCTGACCTAACAACTAATGCGTTTTTAGCTGCGTTTCGGCGTTTTGTTTCACGTAGGGGAATTTGTACCGACATTTACTCAGATTGTGGTACGAATTTTGTCGGTGCGTCGAAAGAATTACGTGTTCTCTACAACAAGAATTCGAAATCTTTACCGGAAGACATCCGAGAATCATTGGCTTCCTGTGGTTCGAATTGGCACTTCATTCCACCAGCATCCCCAAATTTTGGAGGACTTTGGGAAGCAGGTGTAAAATCTGTGAAGTACCATTTAAAGCGAATAATACACGACAGGATTTTAAGCTACGAGGAACTTGCAACCGTACTCTCATAAATTGAAAGTTGCCTAAACTCTCGACCCCTTTGCCCGCTATCACCAGATCCATCTGATCTGGATGCGCTCACACCTGCGCATTTTCTTATCGGCGAACCTTCTACATGTATACCGGAAGAAACATTGTTGGATCACAACATCAACCATCTCACCCGCTGGAAATCTATCGAGAAAATAAAGCAACATTTTTGGAAGCGATGGTATTCAGAATATATAAATCGCCTACAAGCTCGTCCAAAATGGTTATCACCTAAAAAAAATGCTAAAGTTGGTGACCTAGTTCTCATAGCTGATGAACGATGCGGTCCTGCTCAGTGGTTGCTAGGACGTATACAAAACATTCATCCAGGCAATGATGGTCGCGTGCGAGTAGTATCAGTTTTAACTAAAAGCAAAATTATTAAAAGACCAATCACTAAAATATGTTTTTTGCCCACAGATTCATCTGCAAATATTTCTGAAACCGAGGATGAGGAATCCCACTTGCCAACCAAAATGAAGGATGGAGCCTGCCCTTCCCCCGTTGTGAGTCGGAGCACAACGCAGTCTACTGACTAAACAAATTACTCCCATCGATAGGCCATTCTTCATCTGCATGTCTTAAGAACAGTCGTTCTTCGGAGGGAACAATGTTGGCGAAATAATCCATAGCGCCAACCACAACATCATCCTTGTCAATTATATTCATAAATTTCGATAATATCGTAATTTAATATTCAAATTATACAGATTGAGAATATTCACGTTAACGATTTATCAACGTTCTACTGTATTTTTTGATATAAATATATCTTTCCTAAAATATAAGTCACCTTGAGCTATTCTTTTGTAAATATCACATATATATATATTTCTATATTTGCTAATGTTTCTTCGGCTCTTAAATTCTTTGTCAAACGTAACAGATAGCATTTACAAGTGCATACGTATGTAAATATTACTGTCTTTGTTTTTCATAAATAACTTCTGATCTTATACTTCTGATCTTATACATTTGGTTTATTGCTGCTGTAACAAATATATTTCTGCTCTTTCTATTCTTTGGCAAACACAGCAGAAAGCAGCAACAACATATACATATGTATGTACATACGGGCTACTGTCTTTGCTTTACTTTAGTTACTTCAGACCTTACTTTTACTCTAGGTATAGACATATATACATATATACATAATTACACATGTAACTTGTTCTGCTGCTGCTGTGACAAATAAATTTTGTTCTGATTTTTGGTCACAGCATCAGAGAAATATTTCGGATCTTTCACTTCTTTTGTACAGCGAAGAAAATAAGTTGTAAGAGGGTAAAATAAAAATTGTTACTAACCAGATTTATTTTCAGATTTGTCTTTCTTTTTTTTGGGCATTTTAACTTTGGAACCTTTTCTTTTGAAAAACAATTAAACACAAGCACTATATATGTTAAATCTGTCAACACTTCCCATGTCAGTAGACATACACTTAAGCCGCTGATTCGACCTGTTGTGCGCTCTAAGTTTGCCGTACTAATTTACTATTCTCTTATAGGAATTTGGTGCTATTCACGAAATTCCTTAAGTTGTTCCAGTCCATACCCACAAGTTTGGTCATGTCCGATATCATACTGTCCGAAAGATATCTGGATCTAGCTTGTGTGAAAGCCGGACAGTGGCATAAGAAATGCTCCATCGTCTCACCGTCCTCCATGCACTCACTATTCGCTACTAGTCCAATACGGTACAGATGGGCCCGTAATCCCGTATGCCCCGTTAAGACTCCCATCATCTTGCTCATTTCAGATTTTCCCAGTTTCAGCAAACCTTTTGTCCTCAATCCAACTGGGTTTCCCCATAGGATCTTTGTCATCCTGCCTACTGATTCCTGGTTCCACTGGACTATATGTGCCGACTACGGCATTTTACTCAACTCATCCTTCGTCACCCCAAAGGGTGTCGCTCCCTCTAGGCTCGCCGTTTGGACTTTCCTGGCTTTCGTTACTAGGAGGTTCGGTCGTTCGTTGCCGAATATTCCGCTGTGCCCCAGCACCCAGATGATGTTGAGTCTGCCGTGCATAGAATAATCGTTTATCACCTTCTTACAGTCAAGGACCGTTCTAGATTTGACAATTTCCGATGATATTGCCTTGATTGCCATTAGGCTATCCGTGAAGATATTTGCCTCGGTTGGGTTTGTATTATCGCCGAGCCATTTGATACACACCGTAATCGCCCGAACTTCCGCTTGAAAGTTTGTATTATGATCCTGGAGGCGTAGATGGGATTCGGTTGCCGGTTTTTTTATGAAGAATCCTGGACCCGTTGTTTCCCCTAGCTTTGACCCATCCGTGTAGCAGCGAGTCCCATTTAGAAATATTAATTAGCAATTTATTTCCAATTAATTTGAATTGAATTGATTTTGAACAAAGACTAATGCAAGTGAATCCACACTCTAAATTCTAAAGTTACTCTCCTTTTGTTATCCAACTCAGTCTTTTGTAACAAAGACAGCAAGCATACTCCCGTTTTGCATTTCAAAATGAATAGCAATTAATTTTTGCCAAATTCATTTGGATTGATTCAAATTCAATGAATTAATTTGAAATTTAACTAACCCTAACGAATTCAAATAAAAAACGAATGATTCATTTACAGGTCTGGTTGCAAATACGCATTGAATGATCCAGTGCATGGCTTCAATTATGTAGGTGTTGGTACAAAACATTCAACAAGGCAACAACAACGGCATTTCGTGTTTGTGTGGTAAATAGTCGGTTTAAATACAAAACAAGTGAATACAAACAATAAAGGTCAACAAAAACGGGGAAAATGCATTCAAATTTCATAGATATCCACCAAAATGACATGAAAAAGTTAAGTCAGCTGCCCTTGCAACTCTACCTGCCAAATTTGGTTATTTCGACCCAATTTATACTAAGTTCGATAGTGCAACCGAATTGATGTCAAATTTGGTTGTTGCGATGATACACTCGGTTACTGTTACCGAATTTGGTATCAATTTCAGTTGTTGTATCCGAATAAATTCCAAATTCGGTTGTTGCAACCGAAATTATTGAAAATTTACTTGACATATCGAATGCAATAAAAGATTAAGTTGTCACAACCGAATCAATTATGAAACGATGTTGTTTCAGTCGAATTTCAGTAGTGGGGACTAAATTAAATTGTGACAACATCAATTTGGTTGTGGCAACCAAAACTCGGTAGCAGTAGCCGAATTTATGAATGCCATAGAATTTTCTTAAACAGTTATTTCTGTGACTGTAATATAGCCACAATATAATGACAGAAATTGAGTTGTGTTAATTTTATAGACTTTTAAAAAGTATTCCTGTTTTTGTAACGCCCTGTACATAACTTGAAGAGTTCTTTAATATCATCATTCTCATGATATGTGAATAAACTATCGATAATTTGGGTATAAATATACGCACCTTGTAATAAATCATGGTTTGTAGTAAATTTTGCAATTGCTTATAATCTTCTCCTTATCTATGAATTCACAATAACCATATCTAACGGCGTTTTGCAGACTATAAACATTATGCCTGTTTAAGACAGAAATGGAAGCGGTAATTTCAAGTGCCGCGTATTATCTCGTAGCTCCCCATACAATTTACATATGTAGGTGATAATTAAATCCACCGGTGTAACCAAAACTCGCTAATTATTTCAATCATTCTATGACAGATTTTACAAAGACTAGAAAAGAAGCTCAATCGATTTTCTGTACAAATTTCATAGATTCTATAAAATTTTCGGTTCATACACTCTATATAGTTAGTTTCATTATTCCAATGTATTTGAATGTCATTCAACTAATTAAATAATTCGCCACAGATATGAATGATTTCGTAATATTTACAAGCAAAGAAAAAAACGTTTAATGCTCGGTTGCCGCAACAATACTTTGATTGATTTGTATTAATTTATTAATCGCAATCGTTCATGTACTTCTCCCAAATAAAATCATATATCGCAAATGTGCTTCATGTTGTTGCAAACGAGTTTTCGTTTGCATCAAACGCGTACAAAATTACATTTGCCGCAAATTTAACAAACGTTTGCGATAACTGAAATTAGCCATTTTCTAACGAGAGCACAGATTACTAAGAACGTAAATTCTCTCATTCTGTCGACTGTATACACAGTCTCGTTTGGCATACACATTCATGCATACATATACAAGTGATCACACACTCTTATGCTTCTACCTTGTCAATATATCTTGGATGGACAATTGACGCGTTGTAGTTTGCTGTGCTTCTAGTTGTTATTTGAATGCGAGGCGCGACTAACGTGTAAGTAGACAGTGAAAAAAATAGACAAAAATTTGAACTTTTTTTAAAACAAACTTCAAACCAAAATCATAAAATTCGTCAATTTAAACAAAAAGGAGCTTATGGAAGCCATAAATAAAAGTTGTAATTACAAGTCGGTTGCTGTAACTGAAAGAACAGTTGGTGGAACCGGTTTTCGTTTCTCGCAAACGTTTCTTCAGCTCTCATTATGAACAAATTTATTTGATTGAATTTTAAAAACTCTATGCAATATAATCTATAAAGTAGTTTTATTGATCTCATGAAATGTTTCATTTGCTGCAAATTAAGGAAAGAGTTCGTAATATTTATAGAGGATTTCGTAATACTTTCGAACGATTTTTCTGTCAGTGAAAAAACTTAAGCGTGGAATGTAAATGATGCTTAAAAAGAGCAACATAAAGAAAAATGTAATAATTTTATAAACGAAAAATGTAGGTTATATGTAATCCAGTGCTCGATTCTAAAACAAATAACTACTCACCTAAATGTTATGAAGTTTTATTATCAACTCACTCGTATTTATTTATGATACAAAGTTCAGCCCATTGAAAGTTTATCGATCGATTAGTCAACTCATTGCCAGGGCGGCGTACGATGGTACGTACATTAAATGGAATTACGAAACTTTCGGAAACCGTCAGAGATGACACTTTAATTGTATTTTATCGGCACTTAGTTGAATCAAGCTGATGAGTGACAGAACAGACATTGCGGTGACACAAACCGAAAGATAATGAAACAATTATTGAACAACTTTGTAATTACGATGTTAAGAGATTTGTTAATTAAAAGCAAACTCTGAGAAATTGATATGTGTAGGAATGTAATTTCTGAGGTCTTCGAGTGAAACTAAATTGCTTACGCTTTTTCGTTGGTCTCTTTCGCAATTTTTTGGGGAAATAAGATAATCAAACCGAAAATAAAACAAATTAACGAAATTGCAGAGAACAATCATCAGAAGAACAAACAAGCTCATCACACCACGACGCCGTCACAGATTAAATTAAGCGTCGCAGCGGGAGAGGAGTGGTATGAGTGCAAGTATTCCCCAGTGCTATGATCCTCCAATTTAATATTATAATTGCAACAATTATCATCCTCATGCCAAAGTACAAAAAAAACACACACAAGCGAAAAGTAAGAAAATATAAAGAAAAACTTTAAACCCTCCGAATTTATATATAAATAGGATGAAGGACTTTGAAGCTCCGCCCCCCATAGAGAGAGTCAGTAACTACCTTTGCTCTCTCAGGAAAAAAGGGTGGTAGCATAATTTTTGTACTTACCATAGCAAAGCTCATGCGCATGAAACGATTTACAAGAGAGAGAGAGAGAGAGAAAAAGTTTCCCCTCAGCAAGGCACGACATCCAACTTTTCATTGCCTGTTTTTGTTTTTATTTTACTCAATTTTCCTTAGTTTCCCACTGCAGTGGCAAACGTCAGCTACGACCATTCGAATGACTTCGACTACAATGTCTGACACTTCCGCTATTTTGCGCCATTATGAGCTTGTGTTTCGGCTATTACCGTTATTTAATGGTGGCAGTGATGCCACCGTTGGTAGCCATGTCAATGATAAAGAAGAGCCAGTGAAAGAAGATTGGACTTTTTTTAATTTTTGATGTTTTGTGTGTTTTTGTTGTTGTTGTTGTTTCTCGTTAAGCCATTAGTGATGACACAGATGATGATAATAATGACTAGATACCAACTACAACAACGACCGCTGATGGCGTCGTCAATGATGATGCTCTGCCACTGGACTGCCATTGCTAATGATTAAAATTTTTTCATTTTGGAAAATTAATGGGAAAAGTTTTTAGTTACTCATTTTGTTTCTTTTGTATTTTTGTTTCGAACTAGAAAGTAAGAGGTAAAGAGAACAGTTTTATGATGCCCTCGGACTAGATGAAAGAAGCAAAATCAAATCAATAATACCAAGTTTTTCTTTAAAACATTAATATGACTTTAATAACCTATTTTTGTAAACAGTGTAGACCAGGTCGATTTCATAATTTTTGAATGGAGCAAAACTCCTTGTGACAGTTTGATATTGATCGATAAAACTATTCAATCTTTATTTCAGGAAATACTTACTTCGGCTCATCTCTCCTATTGGCCCAGAATACCGAATGCAGCTGATATTTTTGTTTAAGGTAAGCTAACGTACAGATTCATTCCTGCAACGAAAATATATTCATACACACTAAACAAATTTGCAGTGACAAGACGATTCCTAGACAAGACAATTCCTCGCTTTGTGTTTGCATTTTTAAACACACAATAGAATTGCCTCTTATACACTCCGGTTCCCTTATTTAAAGGCATTAAAAATTCCATATTAGCAGCCTGTATCTTTTCCAATTTGTAACCGATTGCAGAATTTTAAAATGAAAATAGAAGCTAGACATATTGAGATATAAAAATAATCATGACAATACTGGTTTCTTAACTAAAGAAGTTTTTTGAACAATTTATTAAAAAAAGTCCAAAAATGTTCAATTTTTTTTTGGTTCACTTGAATAAAGGCACTTTAACTAATTTTAATGAAAAACAGTTTTTCTTGGTTTTTAATTTATTTTACTTTATTTAAGAACTATTAGTAGTGGGTACAACCCCCTTAGTGTTTAATAACTTCAAATATACGGGGTTTCATTGAGAGATAAAGAGAATTTATGTAATCCAATGAAATTTGATTCCAAGCATCCTTAATGAATTAGTGACTGCTTGTCATCAAATTGTAAACCTCCTTCATAGACCTTACGAGATAACCAATTTGATCTGGCCAAAGATCTGGTGAATAGGGTGGCCAGTCAAGAATATTAACATTTTGGCTTGCAACGAAGTCCTTTACTACTCTGACGTTGTAAAGGGTTTTTCAATAAGAGCGCTACAAAAGTTTTTTTAAATAAAACAAAACCGATTTTAGATACCAACGAAATTCTTTATTCCTGTGAAAGTACGTTCGATGCCATTATGTATGGAACTCGATTTCTTTTGCATGGCCACCACGGGCACGCTTGCAGAAGTCGGCGCCGTCCTGTTGGAACCACATGTCCTCCAAGTCCATATTATCCAATTGGGGCCAAAAAAAATTCGGTTATCATTGAACGGTAGCGATTCGCATTCACAGTAATGTGCCGGTCTTGATCATCATGGAAGAAGTACGGCCCAATGACACCGCCGGCCCATAAACCGCACCAAACCGTAATTTTTTCGGGATGCAATGATGACTCATGGATTACGTGTGGATTGCTGTCTGACCAATAACGCATATTTGGCTTATTGACGAAGCCATTCAGCCAGAAATGAGCCTCATCGCTGGAGATGATTTTCCGATGAAAATCCGAATCATTTTCACATTGTTGCTCAGCCCAATTCACGAACATACGGCTTCAGTTCTTGCGTCAATTTGATCTTGTAAGGATGTAGGCCAATATCTTTTCGCAAAATTCGCCACAACGACGTCACAGATATGCCCAACGCTTGAGAACGACGTGTGAGAGACACATTTGGGCAGTCTTGAACTGAAGCCTCAGCAGCAGCAATATTCTCGACACTACGGGCACTTCTTTGTCCCACTGGCACGAGAACATTTTGTACAGTGCCTGTGGATTCAAATTTTTCCACTAGACGCTCAATTGTTGATCTGGTAGGACGATTATGACGACCATAAATTGCACGTAGCGCTCTTAAAGTTGAGGCCAATGACTCTAAATTTCGGTAGTAAATTTTAATAATTTCGACTCGTTGTTGGCTCGTATATCTTTCCATGATGAAATGGCAAACCTTACTGAAGAGAAATGTCAAAAGAGCTGGAAAAAATATGGCGTCGTTTGCTGTCCCTATCAATTTACTTTTGTAGCGTCTCTGTTGAAAAACCCGTTATATAGGGGCATTATCCTGTTGCAAATAGTTCACAAAAAAAAACCGATTCCGATAACGTGTTATAGCTGGCAACAGTCATTTTTGCACTTTGAAATTCAAGATCGGTGGTGCCATAGTACGTAATAGCACCCCACACCATAACGCCGCTCTCGGCTGTGATGTCGGTTCAAAAAACGCTTTTCTTTGCGCAGATCATGGAAATAATAGTTGTAGCCATTAGGTCCATCCAAATTAAACTTCTTCTCATCCGTAAATAAAACAGCTCTCCAGTCATTTACATGACCTCTTGGCTGTACATCCCGTACCATGTAATCTCTTGCGAATTGAAGACGCTTTCCTTACGAGGAGCATTAAGTGGTGGCTTTTTTTGTAATTTCAGGTATTTAAGATACTCATAGCTCTTAATTACTCTGCGCACTGCTGACTTGCTCGCTTCCACTCCAGCTTGAGCTCTTATTTTTGACAAGGATAAGGCAGAATTAGAAGCAATACTGATGATTTTTCTTTTCTCATACGTAGATAAAGACAATGAAACCCTCCCTTTAAAATTTGTTCCATACCCCTCAGGGTCCTTGATGTAATTGTCGACAACTGTTGGGCTCCGTCCAATTTTTAAAGCTATTGCGCGGTTAGAATATCCTTCGTCGATTTTAGTTTTTTTCCGATAGATTTAAAATTTTTTGTTTTGCCATTTTGACTCGTAAAATGATTAAGATGTAATAAATTGTATTAAACAAACGCTCCATACAAAAATTCATTGCTTAAAAAATTAATAAAGTTCCTTTATTGAAGTGAACCAAAAGAAAGGGCACGTTTTTTGGACTTTTTGTATAAATTGCTCAAAAAAAGTTATTTAGTTAAGAAACCACTATTGTCATGATTTTTTTATATCTCAAGATGTCTAGCTTCCATTTCCATTTTTAAATTCTGCAATCGGTTACAAATTGCAAAAGATACAGGCTGCTGAATATGGAATTTTTAATGCCTTTAAATAGGTGAACCGGAGTGTATGTCTCGATTTAAACGTATGGATTGAATATCATGTGTGTAAAATTAAATATTTAACTGTTTAAAATAAAGCTTTTTGGCATGTTGAAATTAACACGTTAAATGTTGAATTTCTAGCTTTCGAGCAGATATTTTCAACCCAATTCTTTTTGCTTACCTCCTCCAATTTATGGGCTCTGGGTAGTGTATTCAAAACCGAAACCGGTTAACCGTATGTAGGTTTTTTAGAAATTCCGATTTTCGAAGAACCGGGGTAACCGATTATTTCATGCCAATTAACCGGTTTTTATACATCTGATAAAATAACGTAGAAGGCACAATAGTCTTTGTCATCAAAGTATTTTACCGACAATTTGCTGAAATAAGTTATCCAATAGCAATAGAAGTCATACCTGGCAATTTCGATTTAGATCTAAGTTCGGAACTTATGACAAACAACAATTAAACAATAAACAATATTCACAATCCGAAAAGATGTACAAAACATCCGAAAGGATGTATATTCAGCTATTCAGCTTGCCTAATTGGGTAGTCAAATATGAGAATAGATTGGTTGAATAAATAAATTAATAAATTAAAGTTGGGCCATGTAAAATTTGGAATTTGAATCCCCCCATTATTTCGAAGCACATGACCAATTTGACATTTATGTAGTGAACAAACAGTCGAACAAATAACCTGTTATTAAAGGTTTGGAACAAATTCACTTTAATTGCGATTCGCCTATGTTTTTCGTTTTTTTTGGTCTGATACGGCATTAAACAACGGTGATGACAAAAAAATAAAAAATTTGGCCGCAAGTCCACATTTTCCGAAATATAGGCCTCCAAAGCTTGAATGTATAATAGCGCGTAAGTCAGCCATTTATTATCCGATTCTGGTGAAATAAATTTCAGTAGAAAGGTCTTTTAAAACTCTATAAATGCCTATATAAAGTTATTTGTTTTAGTAACCCATAGGGGACCAATAAAAAACCGATTTTTAACCTCACTTTTTTGATAAACATGTATGTTTTTTTACCTATTGCTTTACTAGACTGCCATAATAGGCAAGTCTTCAACCTGTTGTTTAAGATATCATACTCATCTTCAATATATTCAATTTAAATAATAAATAAATACAAAATTAACCCACAACTCAAATCAACCTCTATTTTTTACAAGTTTTACAGAACCAGTTATCAAAAAAATGTATTTAATTTAACACCGGCTTCGCGGCTTCGGCATAGCATTTTTGTGTTATAAAGCTTTCTGGGTGGTCGGCCTCCGGCTGGGCTTAAGGGTTTTCTCCTCTGGGGTGGGTCGCGGCTTCAGCATAGTATTTTTGTAATAACGGGATTATCAATAAGAGCGCTACAAAAGTTTTTTTAAATAAAACAAACCCGGTTTTAGATACCAATGAAATTCTTTATTCCTGTGAAAGTACGTTCGATGCCATTATGTATAGAACTCGATTTCTTTTGCATGGCCACCACGGGCACGCTTGCAGAAGTCCAGACGCTGAACCCAATTTTCGATGGTTTTCAAGCATAAATCGGCCGATACTGCTGCAATTTCACGTTCGATATTCGCACGAATTTCATCAATCGTCGCTGGCTTGTTGGCATAGACCATAGACTTGACGTAGCCCCACAGGAAATAATCTAACGGCGTCAAATCGCACGACCGAGGTGGCCAATCGACTGGGCCATTTCGTGAGATAAAACGTTCACCAAACTTGGTTTCCAATAAATTGATTGTGGCATTCGCTGTGTGGCTTGTGGCGCCGTCCTGTTGGAACCACATGTCCTCCAAGTCCATATTATCCAATTGGGGCCAAAAATATTCGGTTATCATTGAACGGTAGCGATTCGCATTCACAGTAATGTGCCGGTCTTGATCATCACGGAAGAAGTACGGCCCAATGACGCCGCCGGCTCATAAACCGCACCAAACCGTAATTTTTTCGGGATGCAATGATGACTGTCTGACCAATAACGCATATTTTGCTTATTGACGAAGCCATTCAGCCAGAAATGAGCCTCATCGCTGATTTTTGAGGACTCTGAAAGTTGGCCTCTTAAAGTTGAGGCCACTGACTCCAAACTTCCGTAGTAAATTTTAATAATTTCGACTCGTTGTTGGCTCGTACATCTGTCCATGATGAAATGACAAACCTTACTGAAGAGAAATGTCAAAAGAGCGGGAAAAAATATGGCGTCGTTTGCTGTCCCTATCGATTTACTTTTGTAGCGTCTCTGTTGAAAACCCCTTTATAAGGCTTTCTGGGGGACGCCCATCGGCCGGGTTTAGGGATTTTCTCCTCTGAGGTGGGTCCAAAACCGGCTTCTGGGCTTCGGCATTGTATTTTTGTGGTATTTTTTTAAATAATTTTTTATTTTTTTATAAAACAGAGGGAAAAAGCGCCAAATGTTTATCGAAACTTTGCATATCTCCGCGTTTTAAAGGGTTGGGTTACAGGCGAGTATTATACCTTGAAAGAAAGGTGAAAGTCTTGCCTATTATCGGAGTCAGTCGAAAGAATAAGTGTATAGGGCTTTTTTTGGGAAAAAAGAAGAAGTTTAAAAAATCGCTCAGATATGAGCGATTATATACTCAAACTGTAAAGACCTACATATGTATATCTCAAGAAGTTGGGCCGATCGGGGAAAAGAAAGACATTTTTTTGGACTCAGCGCAGAAGCCTTTCCTAAATGGTGAAATTTTATTGTAGATCAGAGAATAATACCAAAAGTGTGTTTATGCCTCAAATTTCTATACAATTGTGTTTTCCATTGTTTAAGATATTGTTTAAATCGGGGGAAAAAATGATTATCCAGATATTCCGATTCGCTTACTTGAGTACCAGTTATTTACAGAAGTTATTTCCCCGGTCTTTAATAAATTTATTTATTTGAATTAATTCAAATATTTGATTACTGTCGATACCACGCAACAAAACATATTGTAAATACTCAAAGACGCCTTTTTCCATTTTCCATTTAGGTATTTGGGGAAATTATGCTGTACTTCGATAGAAGCTTCATATTCCTTAATTTGTGTGAATTCATTAAATATTCCAAACATATTCCAATTAGTTTACACCTTTGTGGAATCTCCACAATATTTGGTGGTCAAATTAGATACGCAAAATATGTATTGGCCCTCTGGCACTGTTCATATCAGTTCCATCTATTTATAGTTTCAAAACACTACAATGCAATGCTACACAACTCACACACTCGCAGAAAGACGGGTGTTATACTGAGTTTGCTGACGTATCGTCACAAGGGGATGTAGCTCAGATGGTAGAGCGCTCGCTTAGCATGTGAGAGGTACGGGGATCGATGCCCCGCATCTCCAATTCGATAAGTATTTTTTGGTAATTTTTTTTTTTTGGAGTGTAACGTTAAAATGTATTATTTAGTTTTCCAGTTGATTGAGTGCGCCCACCTCCATTTTTGCAACTTTGATGTTGATGTATTGACTGTCAGTCAAGCTGTCATTGAAACGAAAATTCAGTTGATAATTCACGTTTCTTCTCATTCGTATTTCATTTGCAATTTTTTGTTATTTATTTTTGTTTTTTGTTCAAATCCATCAAAACCTTAGATTTTTATTTGTAACCAGAGTATCATTTATTAAATCACGTTTTCAGATTTACATTTTAGCATTCGAATTGCAATTCCACACTGAAACATGCCGATATACCCTCTTCTACATATATTGAGTTAAAAGCCAAAATGCTTCATCCTAAATCAACCCCCAGGCATTACAAAGCAAAGGGGTTGATTGCATCAAAGTGGGAATCTGTAATCAATTCGCGCATAAAGTGACATAAATTTTTGTTTATTATTTTTATTTATACTTTTTGTTGATTCGCAGTTTTCTATGTATAAAATCATTGAAACATAATCTTTACTATTTGCATTTGTTTAGAACTTTTTACGTGTCCAGAATATTTAAATAGATTTAAATTTACGAGGTTTTCTTTTTTACAAATACGGATCAATACCCGATTGAGCGATAGGTTATTGAATGTTTGGTATATTGTGGACAAATTGCGACAATAATAAAAAACAGAACAAAAATGTGTAAAAATTTCAGATACAAAACTTTTCAAAGTTTTAGGTTAACGGTACATAATTTAAGCACAAGACTAGGAAAATAATTTGACAGGAATCAATATAGAGGGACCTTCAATAAAAGTGCATATTTTTATTTCATTGAAAGGATGTGATATTCAGATTAATTATGAAATATATGGCAAATGGCCCTCGCGGCTCGCGGTATTGGAAGTTTTTGTGAACGATGCTGAATTGATGTTCCAGGGGTTTTAGCGACACCCTCGTTTATAACAGCAATTGTTTTGAGAGACCGGCCGGTACAACATAATCGACCCAGAATCTTAAAATTTGTTGATCACTATTCGAATTGTTGACTCAAAGTTCCAAGACTTTTGCGAGTTGCTTCAGCGTACTCACAAAGATATCGGGTGATTCGATTTGTGTAGAGTGTTACGACTCTTCTGCATCTGTTCTACCTGTTATGGAACCATGTTGCCTATTGTTCCGGCCATGCTCAGGGATATTGTGGTGGTGTTCTTGTTCCCCTTTAGGTCGATGCAAGTCTGCCACAGAATATTACAATTACAATAATGAACCAAACCAAAACAAAAGAAATAGTCGAAGATGGAAAATAAATTTGGATCAAATGTTAAGTTTTGAGTTGTAGAGGCATTTGGTGTCAGAACCCTCTTCAACCCGCCCTTAACCTTTGCTATCAAACAATATCTGAACCTTTGATAGCCCAAATATCCCTAAAGGTTGTAGCCTAAATGGAATATAAGGAACAAAAATTAGAATTTCATATCAATTGGTCGAATTCGATTAAAAATATTTGTTGTCTAGGAACTAGGATTCGATTCATATTCAAAGAAAAAGAAATTATATAATTTTAAATAAGCAAACAACATAAACACCATAAGTAGATACAAATAATGTTGTAGGTCTATTCTAATTCGTGTATGCTTCGACACTTTTAGTGACGATTTTAGAATGTGTGTATTTTCCTAACTTAAAATTATCTTATTTAGATTAAAAAAATAAATTCAAATTAGGCATACCCGTACTGATATGTCTTAAAAATAACGCAATTGGAATTTGGGAATAAAACGATGCTATTTAAAAACAAAATGTATTATAAAATGTACAGATTTAGAATTTTACTGGTAACATTATGTTAACCACTTTATCGGATCTAATTATTACAAGGTTTAGTTTTATTCTCTTTTTAAATTGCCAATATGACATACAAACCCACACAAAACTTTGAGTGAAATTTGTATTCAAATGGAAAAATAATTAACTCACCATTTTATAAGGTCCATCGATGACGCCAGGTCTGATGTCAGTTGTAGACGGTTTTTTTCCTTTACTGGACGATCTTAATGAAATTAGGCTTCACATTATCAAACGCCAATCACCGATTATAACAAGGGCGATTTTGCCACGCCCATTGTAGTACCTCCCATACAAAAGTTGTTTGACCGTCTGGGTGTTCGGCACAAGAAGTCCCGCAAAACCGAACCAATCTTTATGAAAGTTTGTACTAGTTTGAAAGTTTAGTCAAATAAAACTCTCCTATAGAAAATGAGTTGTTTTGTCACACCCAATCTGGTACCTCCCATATAAAAGTTGGGCGGATGACCCG
Organism: Phaonia tiefii; assembly: GCA_963931995.1. Lineage (NCBI taxonomy): Eukaryota > Metazoa > Arthropoda > Insecta > Diptera > Muscidae > Phaonia > Phaonia tiefii. The sequence continues at coordinate 99,168,224 of OZ008369.1, read as the reverse complement.
TTGATTGACATGATAACTCTCGTAAAATACAACCGATCTTAATATAATTTGGTTTCCCTTTACATCCCATGAAGGAATTAGGGAGAACTTCTCACAACCTAGTGAGGTGTGCGCGTTCTAGTTTTACACTCACTGATTGGGACCTACAATTTTTACACCGGTTCCGAACGGTATTTTAAGAAGCTTTTTCATGGCTAAGTACTCGACAGTGTCGCCGTCGAAAGAAATTTAAGGTGGTCAGAACAGGGATCGAACCCACGTACTCATGCACAAGAGCCGCGCACACTACCATTGCACCACCGACGGCCACATATTTTGCTAAAAGCTACTGTGTAAGTAATAACTGACTATTGTGCCACGCCCAGTTTCGTACCTCCCATACAAAAGTTGGGCGTATTTGCAGTTTGCCGACTCGATATCTCCAATACATCATAACCTATCTTAATAAAATTTGGTACTGATCAAAATTTTGAAAACAACCTGCCATGGCCCTTTTTGTAGCTCGCATATAAATATTGGGAGGGAAACTAACTAATTTGGGTATTCAATATTATTTAGCGCAATGTCAATCTGCTATTGAATATGATCACTTTTGAGTATGAGCGTTTTTTATTTAACAGAACTCTCACTCAATGGATGACTTAGGGTGAGGGTGTGATTAAGTCGGTTCACCCGACTGAAATTTATGTACTGGTTTTTAAAAAAAATCTTCCATACGAATCGGTCCACTTTATAAAACCCCCTTAGAAACTCGTAAAAATTAGTTAATTTTTCAATTAACTTTCCGAGATATAGAATTTTATTGATTTTTTATAGAATTTATAGATAGAATTTATAGAATATATAGATTTTTTATAGAATTATTTTAGAAAAATAGTTTCCGGTATATTAAGGAAAAAGTTTTCTTTAGCACTCAAGCTTTGTAGGTTTTTGTTTGAAACATGTTAGGAATGTGTTTGATTCTAGTCGGACCGAAACTTCAAGTGACAGTTCCGACAACGGTATGAGACTGATTAACTTTGGCGCGGCAAAAAACATGGTCGTTAGTGGTTCAAGATTCCAGCATAAACACATCCACAAGGCTACTTGGATATCCCCTGACTGAAGAACGATGATCTAAATTCATTACGTATGCCTCAGCATACTCAAGGAAGCTCTCGCAACTTTTGGCACAGAACCCGAACCACTCCCGATGACGATCCTGTAGCACAGTGGAAGCCCATTTACGACTGTATAAAAACCCCCGCTACAATCGTACTTGGTTTGTAAAAATCGTTTCGCAACAAACTATGGTATGATGAAGAGTGTCGCGTAGCAAATGATGAAAAGAACGCTGCACGTATGGCAATGCTTCAGTCAATTGTAACGCGAGCTGCGACTGAGCGGTATAGGTAGAAAAGAAAGGAGGTAAACCGGTTGTTTAGGCGTAAGAAACGGTAGTAGAGAAAGCGCGAGTATGAGCAAATTAAGACATACAGAAGGAACAACAAGGCCCGAAAATTCCATCAAAATATCAGACAAAAAACTAATGGGCATGATTCAGGGCCTCCAGCTATGTCAGACTCTAATACAACAGGTCTTGCTTTATGGCGCAGAATCCTGAGTTTTATCGCAAGTAGACGAAACATCTCTAGGAGTCTTCGAGAGAAATATACTCCGAAAAATGTATGGCCCTATAGTGCACAACGGCGAGTATCGGCGACGCAAGAATTATGATATGTATGAGCTATATCCCAACATTGGCATAGTTCAGCAGACCAAAATAACTTGATTGCGCTGGCTAGGCCATGTCAGAAAGAGGAACCAGCATAAAGGGTTTTGGAAACCGAACTCGAAGGAAGACGAAAAATAAGAAGAGCAAGACTCCGCTGGAGGGATCAGGTTGACGAATCCCTTTAAAAGTTGAGTTCAGTCTGTAAAAAATTAAATAAAAAAAATAAATGGTTTCCCGTTACAGCCCGTGAAGGAATTGGGGAGAGCTTCTCACAACCAGTGAGCTGTGCGCTATCTAATTGTATCTCATTGCTTGGGACCTACTGTAAACCTACTGAAATATACTCCGAAAAATGTATGGCCCTATAGTGCACAACGGCGAGTATCGGCGACGCAAGAATCATGATATGTATGAGCTATATCCCAACATTGGCATAGTTAAGCAGACCAAAATAACTTGATTGCGCTGGCTAGGCCATGTAGAAAGAGAAACCAGCATGAAGGGTTATGGAAACCGAACTCGAAGGAAGACGAAAAATAAGAAGACCAAGACTCCGCTGGAGGGATCAGGATCAGTCTGTAAAAAATTAAATAAAAAAAATAAATGGTTTCCCGTTACAGCCCGTGAAGGAATTGGGGAGAGCTTCTCACAACCAGTGAGCTGTGCGCTATCTAATTCTATACTCATTGCTTGGGACCTACTGTATTTACACCGATTCCGAACGGTATTTTGAGAAGCTTTTTCATGGCTAAATAGTCGGTAGTGTCGACTTCACTATGCGAGGTGACCGCCGCCGAAAGAAATATTAAGGTGGTCAGAGCAGAGATAGAACCCAGGATCTCATGTACAAGATTCGCGCACACTAACCATTGCACCACCGACGGCAATAAATAAAATACTAAAAAATTAGTATTGTAAAAGTGGGGGAAATTACCGGTTAACAGATATTCCGGTGAAACCGGTTAATTGATAACCATCGTATTTAGAAAATTGACTGGACGGTATTGCCGTAAAGCCGGGTTAATGGGTTCGGTTTTTTAATTTCGCTGCTTTGCCTAAGTTCTGTTCCCTTTTATATAGAAGCAACTGACCTTTTTAATATATGCCTCTCCTAGGTGGCGACAATTGTCACCTTTACCTTTAACCCATTGCTCTTAAGAAGTCGATGTTTTGTAAAACAATTTAGGCACGGTTCGGACCCAGACACGAGTCTAATATTAGTTCTTTGTTTTTCGCTCTGTTCATTCATCCCATTCAGGCTAGAATTTAGCTAGTCGTTTTTAAACCACTCCAGAACTGTTCACTTTCGAAGACTGTTTTTAACCCCACCGCAGGTTATGAATTCGCTAATTCAAATGATTCGATTATTTGATTAACTTTGTTGATTCACTTCAGGATTTTAATGACCCTCAATTTTGTAATCGTTAAAGTAATCCGAGTGATGTTATGTCTTGGTTGTTTCACTTGAATAACATTATTATACCAGCATTGTTAGCATTCTGCATTTAAGATCCTTTTATAGGCTGGCTACTACCAAAAGTTCTGCTTGATTTTAATTCAACGAGCATGGTAGTTTAACGATTACTATAACACTACCAGGACATAGGATTGAATGATCATTTTATTAGCCATTTCTGATTTATTAACTCCGAAAGTGTGTAAGTTCCTAACTTTATTAAGTCGTGATACTAGTAATATCTACATTACAACATCTTGAATTCGCCAATTCTTTGTTTCAGGGCAAGAACGTTTAATTTAAGAACCCAAAACCCGAAACAAATTTATAGTCAATGATTTTTTTATCTTCTTGTCTGAAGGTAATAAACGGCTTGGGTAACATAAAAATAAACCAAACACGTATTTTGAGGATTAACATAAATTAAATGTTTATATCTTTGACATTTCATCGAAGAGATTACAACCCTGAACTGACACACATTCCAGTATTGACATCTATCGTAAATATATCCTTTATAGAGATTCCATCCTGCCCCATCACGTTTAGTGTCACTCAAAGAAAAACCATAACAAAACAAATGTAAATATTTGGAAATCATAAAATATTTGAAATATCTTGTTCGATTTTCATTTAAGGCCAGCAATTTTGTATCTTTGTCAATACAAATGTGATGGATGCGGGGGAGGTGGTATAGCGAATCAGGCCAAACCGCTAATCCCCCCTCCCTTTTATACATATTTATTTTGCCCCAAAACAACAATGACAATAGCAGTAAAGCTTTCTAAACACCCCTCCTAAAAGAAGTGCGTTGTTGTTAACATTGCGATAAAAATCAATCAACTATAAAATATGTCCATTTCCTTGATTATTCCAATTGTTTATCCCAACAAAGTCTTGGATACTTCATGAAATTGTGACCAATGTGCTCGCGAGAGAGAGAGGTAAGGCCAAGGACAATAGTTGGATGCCGGGATGGGGATTGTGTGGTCTAGATACCATTTTATTGCTATTGGCTATGCCTTACACTTTGGGATAATGTTACAATTTTGTGGTGTGTTTTATGTTTTATGTTTCATTTTAATTTCTTGAGATCTGGTGTTGAATAAATTTCGGCGTTAAATTATATTGAAAATATCGACTAGATTATTCGACAATCAATTGAAAAATGTTTGATTAAATGGTAATAATACGATTTCGCACAAAACTGAATGTTCAAGAGAAAGTGACAGTAGAACTAAAACGAATAATTTGCATGTGTCCATACAATTCCATCACATTTGTAACCTCTTAAAATATTAATATAATACATGAGTAATCAAAAACGGAATTTAAAGTCTGTCCACCGGTTTTGTGAATACCCAACTAAATAAATCATTTGCCCATTACATTCCCTGAAGAGCTTGGGAAGAGCGTCTCACAATCCGTGATTTTTGTAGATTTTTCACTCACTGATTGGGACCTACAGTTTCACACCGGTTCCGAACGCATTTTGAGAAGCTATTCATGGAAAAGAACTCGATAGTGCCGCCATCACAAAGCAAGGTGACCGTCGTCGAAGGAAATGTAAGGTGATCAGAGCAGTGATTGAAACCACGTTTTCACGCACAAGAGCCTCACACACTAACCATTGCACCACCAACGTGCAAACTCACCTACCGCCGTTCTTTTTAAAAATAAGGAGAGCCAGCTTTTTTTTCAAACTTAAATTTAAATTTAAACCAGTACAGAAATTTCACTCGGGTGAACCGACTTAAACATGCCCTCACCCTAAGTCATCTATTGCGACCGAGTTCTATTAAAAAAAAACACATCTATTCAAACCTTACGTTGAACGAAGGAGGGTGGTAAATGTGCCAATATTCAGTAGCAGAGTGACATTGCTCTAAATATTATTCAAAACCCAACTTAATTACTATCCTAAGTGATTATGGGGAGTTATCGTACCTACCAACCAATTGTCCGCCCTATATTTATATTGGGGTACAAAAATTGGCATGGCGAAGTTGTTCATTTAATATTACACAGTATTGTACAAAATATTGATCAGTACCAAATTTTCTTAAGATCGGTTGTGGTTTCGGGGAGATATCGAGTCGGTCAACCGGAAAGCCGCCCAACTTTTGTATGGGAGGTACGAATGTGGGCGTGGTACAGTAGTTAATTTTTAATTTTTAGGAAAATATTGCCTAGTACCGAATTTCATTAAGATCGGTTGTAGTTTGCGAGAGTTATCTTGTCGATACACCGGTCATCCGCTCAACTTTTGTGTGAGAGGGAACAGAATGGGTGTGGCAAAACCTCTCTTTTGCCAGAGAGAGTGGCATTTGACTAAATTTTTTCTAGTACCAAATTTCATTAAGATTGGTTCCACCCGGCCGAACAACTTATGTATGGGAGGTACCAACATGCGTCAGGAAAAATCACCCTTGTCTTAATCGGAGGCTGGCTTTTGATGACATGAAGCTTAATAATTACTTAATTTCTTTAAGCTCGGAAGTGTTTTTGTATGGGAGGTACTAGAATGGGCGTAATAACCTCACCCATATTCTTCAGTTAGGTAGACATTTACGGATTATTAACCATTGTTTGAGTTGAAGTTAATCACATCTACAAGAAAAAGTTGTAGTAGAATCATGATTTTGTACTAAATGTGTCGATTTGTAAACTAAGTTTGGACAAATAATAGTCACTCGAAAAATTCGTTGTGATCGGTAAAGATATCCGGCAGTTATGGTGTTGACCAGCCAGCCAGCCAGAGAGACAGACATGGCTCAATTGTCTTAAAAAGTCCCAAAAGGAATTTCGCCCAAAGATACTGAGGGGCTTATATGCCTCCTCTATGTGTTAAATTTTTTCAGTATTAAATAATACGGAATTTACCCCCATCCCTATGGGTGAAGGTATGACAAGAATATGGCGAAACCCTAATTACCGAAACAGCTGTGGAATCAGTGAGTGAAAAAATAGATGGCTCAGTGGTTGTGAGAAGCTCTACCCAATCCCTTCATGGGATGTAATGGGAAACGGGGTTTTTCAAGGAGAAAGTGTGCCTATATATATACCCACCAGGATGGGTAAATAACCATTATGACAATCTGCTACACATGGGAGACGGGCAATCACAGTGAATATGGGTGAATTAAGGTGATTGACAAGGGTAATTACCTATTACGATTACACATCCTGTATGTACTTTTAATGAGTAATTACCCATCATCGTGTGTAATTATCAATTGCGATTTCCTATCACCCATGTGTAATGGGTAAACTACATGGGTAATTACCCATTGCTGTGGATAATGTGTGGACGCCGCTGCCCATTTCCCATGTACAATGTGTAAACGAACGTTACCTATTATCCACATTATACATGGTTGGTGAAATGCAAACCCTGGTTTAACCATCATCGAAACCTAATTAATTTTTTAAAAATTATTGATGTCCTTACAAAAGCTTGATAAATTTCAAAAACGACGAAGTGACTTACTGAGTTTTATTGTGGTCCTACAAATACAAGTGACGCCCAGGTTTCTGATTGCGCCCTTGGTGTTACTAGGCCCAAAAAAATCCCTCAAAGAAACATCACGAATTTGGTTACGGCCGGTGGGAAGGCATGCCAAATGTGGACATGATTCCGATTTCATATGATGCCGTGGGTATGACAAATCTATCCATGACTTGTTGGGTCTGCTCTTAATTGACGGTATATGGAATCGTTAAACTTTAAAAAAGTGTTTAGCGATATATAACCGAAATCAGGACAAAACCTGACCCATGATGTTTACAAGAGAATTGGCATTATTACTGATCCCTGTCCATGCCTAGGGTCGATGTTGAATACTTAATATATGGTACCTCAATAGTTCATGCATAGCTGTATCCATAAATCTGTCTTTTCTCTAAATATTCCGCGCTCCATATAGCAACCTAAAAGCTGATCTAAAGGTTTCAGTAAGATATTTGGCGGGCTTATAGCGGGTTTTTCAATAAGAGCGCGACAAAAGTTTTTTTTTAAATAAAACAAAACCGGTTTTAGATACCAATGAAATTCTTTATTCCTGTGAAAGTACGTTCGATGCCATTATATATGGAAATCGATTTCTTTTGCATGGCCACCATGGGCACGCTTGCAGAAGTCCAGACGCTGAACCCAATTTTCGACGGGTTGAAAGCATAAATCGGCCGATACTGCTGCAATTTCACGTTCGATATTCGTACGAAGTTCATCAATCGTCGCTGGCTTGTTGGCATAGACCATAGACTTGACGTAGGCCCACAGGAATAATCTAACGGCGTCAAATCGCACGACCGAGGCGGCCAATCGATTGGGCCATTTCGTGAGATAACACGTTCACCAAACTTGGTTTCCAATAAATTGATTGTGGCATTCGCTGTGTGGCTTGTTTCGCCGTCCTGTTGGAACCACATGTCCTCCAAGTCTATATTATCCAATTGGGGCCAAAAATATTCGGTTATCATTGAACGGTAGTGATTCGCATTCACAGTAATGTGCCGGTCTTGATCATCACGGAAGAAGTACGGCCCAATGACGCCGCCGGCCAATAAACCGCACCTAACCGTAATTTTTCGGGATGCAATGATGACTCATGGATTACGTGTGGATTGCTGTCTGACCAATAATGCATATTTTGCTTATCGACGAAGCCATTCAGCCAGAAATGAGCCTCATCGCTGAGGATGATTTTCCGATGAAAATCCGAATCATTTTCGAGTTGTTGCTCAGCCCAATTCACGAACATACGACGCTGAGGGTGGTCAAGCGGCTTCAGTTCTTGCGTCAATTTGATCTTGTAAGGATGTAGGCCAAGATCTTTTCGCAAAATTCGCCACAACGACGTCACATATATGCCCAACGCTTGAGAACGACGTGTGAGAGACACATTTGGGCTTTCTTGAACTGAAGCCTCAGCGGCAGCAATATTCTCGACACTACGGGCACTTCTTTGTCTCACTGGCACGGGAACATTTTGTACTGTGCCTGTGGATTCAAATTTTTCCACTAGACGCTCAATTGTTGATCTGGTAGGACGATTATGACGACCATAAATTGAACGTAGCGCTCTTAAAGTTGAAGCCACTGACTCCAAATTTCGGTAGTAAATTTTAATAATTTCGACTCGTTGTTGGCTCGTATATCTTTCCATGATAAAATGGCAAACCTTACTGAAGAGAAATGTCAAAAGAGTGGGGAAAAAAATGGTATCGTTTGCTGTCCCTATCGAATTACTTTTGTAGCGTCTCTGTTGAAAAACCATTTATGACTTAAGTTTTAGGGAGCGGTTTATTAAGCCTTTCGGCTTTGCGAATACATATCACTATTTGGAAATAAAGTTAATAGACTCCTTATGTATGCTACTAGACATGCGATGTCTACACTCACCAATCAGGGGATCAAGATATCCTTCACAGCTTGGAGTTCCGCTGGTGATACCATTAAGGGTTCTTGTAACTTAAAATGTTTGAAGCTACAAAATACTCATGGAATCCTAGATTTAGTCGCATATCCCCAACAATTACTGACTTATGAGAAGCATACTCGATTACATCGGTCTCGGCATTCTACAATGCGGCAGGGAAATACTGAAGACAATTATGCGAAGTAGTCCAATTCCTATACAATCCTTCAGATATTCTGTCGTTTTAAATAATCTGACTTACAATTTTGTATAGAAGTTCTTAGTGACATTAGGAAAATTGTCACGAACAATTTCTGGAAATGTTAAATTTTAGATCAATATTGATTCGCGGAAGAGTTTCTCCTAACCTAACTGAGCACATTCATAACTTAACTCTACTTTATACCTATCCCATTCCTCATTGACTTTCAAAGACTTAGCCCTATTATACAGCTTGCCGCCTGTTCTCCATTCCATCAGGGAAGCTCGTTTGCCTTTCAGGTGTCCAAGTATCCTCTTACCAGACGGCATTATTCTTGTAAGATATAAAGGCTTCGGATGCATCTTTTTTTGATTTTTCTTAACCCGATTGCGAAATTTTGTATCGCGTTGACTCTAATTGGTTTCTATCGCAGTCCTCATTGTTTCGCAAAGACTTGACCCCATCAAATTGTTTCCCGCTTGACTTCCATGTGTCCCTAGTTTTCCATTCCACCAGGCTCCATCTCCTTGGTTATTTTCTTGAATATTTGTTTTGGAATTACTGCGTTATCTATTTATGGGATCTATGGTTCCAGAATCCTCATACACAGAACAAAATAGATAAGAAAAATATTAATCAAACCCGATTGATGTTAACAAAAGGTTAAATTAATAACCCTTAGAAATACTATTTCTTTTATCAATATTGCATTGTTGGAAAGTAAAATTTAATAAATTGCACATGATAAACAAATTATTTAATACGCAGAAAAAATGTTTTTTCATGTCAATTAAAATATTCCGAATTTCAAACACAATATTAATTGAAAATCATGTGATAAAAGAGTTCACATATCAGCAACAATATTTGTAGGGTGTTCAAAAGAATAGTAACATTTTCAAATCGATTTAAAATTCCGTCCATATACGAAAATATTTGTGAGATTTTCATCAAAAATGTTTTCACAATGTTGCACATATTGACAAATGATTTGTCATCGTTCCGAGTTATTATTAGAAAGTTAGTTTGTTAAAAAAAAGAATGTTAAAAACACGTGGTAGGAATCCAACTCACGTTAATTGAATGTGAATTATTGTATTTTTTTAACCAAGAAAAAACTTCATCAAATATTGGGGTATATCCCCTGAAATTTTTTGTTGGTCGCATTTATCGATTTTCATTTCAATATTTGATTAATTTGTTAGTATATCAATGAAAAACTTAATTGAGTGTTGACATTTTTCACGTACCACTTGTTTTTTTTTAATTTAAAAGTCCTCTTTTTCCTGTGTACATTTGCATTTTCAATAAAGATAATATTTGAAACAGAGTACCGAAAAAATTGGAATCAAATAATTCTTGTGATTGCGACACTTTCCGAGAATTTGAATATGAAAGAATTCTCAACACATTGAGTTTTCGTTTGTATTTAGTTTGGTGTATTGAGTTTCATGATTCCAACTAGACCTTTACGCCGCCGCACAGTGGGATTTTTTGTTGCATAAGTAATTTTTTCGAAACATAAAATATAAAAATGTAATGATGCAGTTTTGGAGAAAATTGACGCAGTATGAAGAATCCATAAATTGTGTCCCAAAAAACGTTTGTTTGTCTTTGAAATAATGAAGTAAAGTCCAAAATATTGAAAACTGGTTACGCACTTCTATATTGTTTGTACGTAAGATAATTTTATTGCACTGATTTAAATAGTGATTTTTTTCAAATATAGCCGTATCTGAGTATTTAAAAAAAAATTAGAAAGTTCGCTCATATGGTTTAAAAGAATGATAGAATACAAATTGTTCTATAATGTGCCGTGATTGCAAACTTCCTTGGAAGAGAAAAAAGGTTGCTCGGTCGTGCTAGGTGCTCCCGCTATAATAAAATGAAAGGTAAGACTCCATACTATCAATTTAAAAAAAAAAGTTTAAATAATTAATAATCTTTTACAAAATCATAAAATTTGTCCCCAAATTCATGAAATTTTTACTTTTAAAAAATTACAAAAAGATATGGCATGCTTTTAGGCACGTGCGATTATGACATTTAGTTACAACAATAACTTATTTGGAATAGATAAAAAAATTTTATAATTCTAGCTATGTATCATATTTGATAGCACTGTTGTTTTTCGGAGACTTATCGGCCGTTTGTTTTTTAGAAGGGCCAGCTTCATCATCATTTGAATCGGCGATATTCTGGGTAGATAGTTTTGAGAGCAACGTCAAAGATAGTTCATTTCGCTGGCGTTTTTTCCGTTTTCCCTATAAGGCGTTGCCAACGATATTGCCAGCTCATGTAGAAAACATTTACGTTTTGTGTGTTTTCGTGTTTGCATCCACTTGGGATCGATTTCGTTGTATGTAATATAAGCATTCAATGCAGAAATATGGATAATGTTGGAAAATACAGCCATAGTCCATCGATTGTGTTTACGTTTGCAACTATAGCAACTGAGCATTTTGTCAACCGTATCAACTCCTCCTTTCGTTGAATTATAAAAAGCGATTATTTCGGGTAACTTTTTCAAAACGTTCCTAATATTATGTCCGTGATGCATTGTGCTCATGACAATAGTGCATTTGTTTTTGTGACTTATATATTAAGCGACAGTAGTATCAGGGGTAAAGGCGAAAGATGACTCATATCCTGGAACTTTCTTGCATTCTAACAGCTTTGGAGGAATTTATCTTTTATTTTTGCACATGGTTCCAACCATTGTCATATTTCTTTGTAAAAGTTTTTGGCCAAGGCGATGAATAAAAATTGTCCATGGTGACATTATGACCTTTTAGTCCCTCGACTAAATCAAGAACAACCCGTTCTCCCTGATTCCGCTCTGTATTTCCGGATACACCTTTGTCCAAGTATGGCTGTATTTTCCACGCATAGCAAGTACGTGAATCAACAAGCAGCCAACATTTCACACCATATCGCTCAGGCTTCGATGGCATATACTGACGAAATTTACAACGACCATGAAATCACAGTAATTGTTCATCTACAGTTACACAGTCATTAGGATTGTGGAAAGTTGAAAGTCTTTCAGACCATTTCTCCCAGAGGTTTCTAATAGGTGCGAATTTTTCGTCACTTCTCTGGGCACGTCTGGTTAGCACATCATCAAACCGATTGATTTTGTGTATATACAAAAATGTTTTTTCAGACATGATTGAGGAGCGAAAGATTGGCCGTCCGTAGTATTCATCGAATAAATCATGCAAAGTCTCATTTTTAGATCTGGTAAGCGTAAAAATGTATATTTTTCTAAAATTGCATTTGCAGTACTACTTACTTGTAGACTCCGTCCAATAATAATACTGCCAAATAAGCATAAAAGAATTTCTCATCTATTTCAATGTGATTGCAACTATGTAAATGCTTTCCGTATTTGTTGGAGTTATCAATTATTACACAGTGCAACACGAAAAAAATAACCATATACGGACACCACTACGTGATAAAAGACTAAAAAAAAAAAGACCCGTGTCTCCCAATTTTTCCCAAAGTCATGCACTTTCTTTTTATGGGCCGCCAAAGATTTGGGGCCTCGGTATCATTTTCGTAAAAATGTGATCATTTTCTCAGGCTCATATCTTGCAAACCGTTCAGAATTTCGATTTACTCTCTGAGGCAAAGTTGTAGCTCTTGTCATAAAGAACAATAAAATCATATAAAACATATAAAATCAAAATAACTTCACCTTCCAGATCAAAATCGCAAAAAACTTAAAAAAATTCGATTTTTTTTACCTTTTTTCCCGTGTTCAGGTCCATAGGTAGCAAACCGTTCAAAATTCAAGGAAACAATCAACTACAAAAATTTACCTAAGATCTCAATAAACAAATTTCTAGAACATATAAACTTCCTAGAGATGATTCTTAACACTGTTTAGGTAGCACGCAAAAGTGAAAAATTTGCCGAAAATTTTTTAATTTCATTTTTTTTACCTTTTTCTCCTGTTCAGGTCCATAGGTAGCAAAAAATTAAATATGCCAGGCCAGAACCATGTGTTTGTCCAAGGGTTACTGAGCTTACTGCATTGCCTGTGCTACTGCTGTCGGTGCATGATCGCGTGATACCTAAGCGCTACCTAATCGGTGTTAACCCTTGGACAAACACATGGTTCTGGCCAGGCACATTTCATTTTTTGCTGAACGGTTTGCAAGATATGAGCCTGAGAAAATGATCACATTTTTACGAAATGATACCGAGGCCCCAAATCTTTGGCGGCCCATAAAAAAAAAGTGCATGACTTTGGGAAAAATTGGGAAACACGGGTCTTTTTTTTTTAGTCTTTTATCACGTTGTGGTGTCCGTATATGGTTATTTTGCCATGACTTAAAAAATTACACACAGTGTTATTTTCGTTAGTTGTGGTGAGAAAAGTAGTAAGAATGAGTCCCGAATGCAATCTACCCGGCTTGATGCAAATCTTGTTACACCTAAAAGAGAGTAATCCTTATTCTATGTCATTTCAAGAGACAAACATTAGTAATCTGGACGCAAATTGATAACATTTTCTCTTCCCAGCCGACCAAGGGGGTAAGCTTCGCTACGCCAAGTAGTCCCATCTTTGGCAACTTACAACGGGTCATCAAGTGTGTTATTGTCAATACTCTCATCACTATCTGAGGACCAGCTACTTTCCTCTTCATTTTCAGGATCAGGAACATCAGTATCAGAAACATATTGATTCTCTTCACTCTCATCCAACACTTCATTCACAAGTTCCTCCAATATCATAAACCGCGGATAAGACATTATTTAGAACAAGCACAATTATAAATATTTTCAAACAAAAATATTCCGCAACGAAAGAACAAGAAATGTTTTGTCAAAAATCAGAAAGCCTCGTTTCGAGTGATATAATGCCATGTGTATCACAAATGATACATAGCCAGAATTATGAATTTTTTGAATTTCTCATAGCCTACATAGAATCTTTTTTGAAATGTTGCTTAAAATAACGACAATAATAAGGTTGACAAAGTCTCAATAGATGTGGCATCTAACATTTTTTGAAATAAAGTTATGTGGACACATAAAGCGAAATGTATCATTTTTGATACAAGGCTCGATTAACGGTTAACAAGAATAAAAATAATACAAATTTTCAAAATAGCAAATAGCGAAATGAAAGAGATATCATTAAAATGAGTTTATTTTCTGTGTTACATATTGAACTGAGTTACGAACTCATTAATTGCAATGCAAGTTTGGAATTTATAACCGATTTCATTAAATCAAAAAATGCAATGCTTCAGCATGAAGAAATCGGTATAATGAAAAAAGCAATTCAAAAGAGGTTTCTTGGTCATTTCAAAAAACGTTGGCAAGAATCGCATTAACTAAAATCCCATTTTTTTTAAAAAAAAATTAAGATTGGCTAAAATGTACGTTTAAAGAGTTAAAAAATTTTATATGTATAAATGTTTTTTCCTACTGTGTTTTTAGCTGTATTTGAAGTATCACTTAATAGCGAGCCTAGTTGTTCAACTAAACTAGGAAGGCCAGCGAAAGATTTCGAAGATTGTCAAGTTCGCACAAAGAGGTTCAAGGCAGCTGAATTAGCGTCAAAATATTCACAAGAACATTTGAATATGGCAAGTAAAGTGATGGGTGAAAATAAACCAACTCGATGTTATATTCGTTCGCCGGCTGTACTAGTAATGATGAGGGATGCAGAGCTTACAAAGAGTCAGTATGGAGCCATCAAAAGTTTTATCAAAAATGAAAGATACGGTATTTTGCCACCATATGCAAACATCAGAGAAGAAAAAAGGCAGTGCTATCCAGATGAAATTGAAATATCTGAAAAAACTACGTCTGTTTCCTTCCAAAGTTTAATGGATCATACGTTAAGCTGATTACTTCAAACTTTTCCGGATGAAGAATTAAATGGTATGATGGATAAATTAGAGTTTACATGTAAGTGGGGTTGCGATGGTTCCTCTGGACATGTTGAGTAGAATCAGAGTTTAGCAGCTGATGTAAGCGATAAAACTTTGTTACTGGCATGTATGGTTTCGTTAAGTCTACAGACGATTTCTCAAGAAGAATATTGGCGAAATAAAAGTCTGTCCTCAACATGATTCTGCCATCCTATCTTTTTTGAATTTACCAAAGAAACAAAAGAAAAAGTGCTAAGCCTTGTTGAAAAAAATTAATTTAGATATTGCTGCTTTGAAAAATACCGAAGTTGTAGCGTGCGGGAAGCAATTTTCAATCAAGCATAATTTCGTTTTTAAAATGTTAGATGGCAAGACCGCTCAAACTGTTACAGGTACATCTTCAGCAGCTGTTTGTTACATTTGCAAATCGAAACCTACTGAAATGAATAATCTTAAATTAGTTTCAAGCAAAGCTATTGATGGTGAAGCAATCAGAATGGTGGTTTCCTCCTTACATGCTCGCATGAAATTTATGTAGTGCATACTTCATATTGCCTACAACAAACCCTTTGAAAGATGGTCGGCGCTCAAGGACGAACAAAAAAGTCTAAAACAGGAAAATTAACTTCGAATTCAGAAGGCCTTAAAGGAACATTCGTATAACCGAATGGATGCAGTTCAACAAGGAACTGGGTCTACTAACGATAGAAATTCGTCCAGAAATTAGTTTCTTTTCTAACCCCGCATTGGTTGCCGATGTGACTGGTGTAGAGGAGCAACTAATTGATCGATTTCGCATTATACTACAAATAATAACTTGTGGCAAAAAAGTTAATTCCTAGAAGTTCAAGAATTTTACTCAAGATACTATATTGTTGAAAAATATAGTTGGTATTATATTCCAATAAGAGTACAAAAAAACTGATACACGGAAAATATTTAATGGATGCTGCAATACTTCCTATTGGCATGCTTTCTGAAGAAGCCAGAAATAAAGATTATAGAAACTATAGATTAAGGTTCTCCAGAAAGTGTGATAGAGTTGGAACAAATACAGATATTTTTCTCGACTTCTAGTATCGCCAGATCCTTTTAGAAGTAGCATTAGATGTCAAGCATGTAAACAGGTTCTGGAACTGATGATATATCGGGTTATTCCAATAAGAGCGCTACAAAAGTTTTTTTTAAATAAAACAAAACCGGATTTAGATACCAATGAAATTCTTTATTCCTGTGAAAGTACGTTGGATGTCATTATGTATGGAACTCGATTTCTTTTGCATGGCCACCACGGGCACGCTTGCAGAAGTCCAAACGCTGAACCCAATTTTCGACGGTTTGCAAGCATAAATCGGCCGATACTGCTGCAATTTCACGTTCGATATTCGTACGAAGTTCATCAATCGTTGCTGGCTTGTTGGCATAGACCATAGACTTGACGTAGCCCCACAGGAAATAATCTAACGGCGTCAAATCGCATGTTCGAGGCGGCCAATCGACTGGGCCAACACGTTCACCAATCTTGCTTTCCAATAAATTGATTGTGGCATTCGCTGTGTGGCTTGTGGCGCCGTCCAGTTGGAACCACATGTCCTCCAAGTCCATATTATCCAATTGGGGCCAAAAATATTCGGTTATCATTGGACGGTAGCGATTCGCATTCACAGTAATGTGCCGGTCTTGATCATCACGGAAGAAGTACGGCCCAATGACGCCGCCGGCCCATAAACCGCACCAAACCGTTATTTTTCCGGGATGCAATGATGACTCATGGATTACGTGTGGATTGCTGTCTGACCAATAGCGCATATTTTGCTTATTGACGAAGCCATGCAGCCAGAAATGAAATTCAGAATTCAGAAATTGGACGTAGCGCTCTTAAAGTTGAGGCCACTGACTCCAAATTTCGGTAGTAAATTTTAAACATTTCGACTCGTTGTTGGCTCGTATATCTTTCCATGATGAAATGGCAAACCTTACTGAAGAGAAATGTCAAAAGAGCGGGGAAAAATATGGCTTCGTTTGCTGTCCCTATTGATTTACTTTTGTAGCGTCTCTGTTGAAAAACCCCTTAGTTACAGAAATGATGGATGAGGCACAAAGGTCTATATTTAAATGCATGTATTGAAATTTATTTACAAAATAATTAGTTTTAGTAAAGAAACAAAAATATTGTGGAAAAAAATATAATATGGGTTATATGGGCGGTGTGTGGTGGGCGTTAATTGAGGTAATAAAGGCTCTGTGCCAAATTTCAAAAACTTTGGGCCAAAAATAAATTTTGGGTTCTATTGACGGTGGGTAGTGGGCGTGGCGAATTTTGATGAAACTTTATTTTATTCTTAATTGAGGTAATAAAAGCTCTGTGCCAAATTTCAAAAACTTTGGGCCAAAAATAAATTTTGGGTTCTATTGGTGGTGGGTAGTGGGCGTGGCCAATTTTGATGAAGCTATATATTTTTCTTAATTTAGGTAACCAAAGGCTCAGAGCAAAATTTTAACACTACGAGCTTTCCATATATTTTTTGCCAAAAATTGTATGAACAAATCCCACTGTGCGCTTGGACGTGTTTTGAGTTTGTTGCTTCGCCGGCGCCTTATTACGTAGAAATCGGCGCAGCGGGGGCGCCGGCGTAGTTCGGTGGTGTATAACTATTTATTTAATCTTTCATATAATCGATCAATTAATGACATTGTCCTGATGTACAACACACTTTGCAACCACAACAATCAACAATCTATAAACTACACACAACCACAATCAGAATATTTCCTAATAACAGTCGGCTTAATTTCCCAAGAATTATCTAATGGAGTTAAAAAAACACTTTGAATTTTGCATATCAACAGTCAGGGGAAACTCCAGACGCTACAACACCAACAGCCAGTCCCATTCACATCCCATTCCAGTCCACATTAGAACTAGAACAACAGCTGGTCAAACTTCCTAAGAATTGAGCTCTGCACAGCAGCAGCCGGATCAATTTCCTAATAATTAGGAAAAGCCTCCGCAGCCGTTAGCCGCCGCCAGGTTATCTGACCAAGCCGCCGCCGCCGCAGCCGGTTTAAACACGTCTCTACGCCGCAGAGGCAAAAATAATCGGCGTAAACCTCTAATTCCAACCAACTGCTGATGAAGCTGAAATATCCTCACAGTTTGCAGGAATCATGGGGATGCATTTTGGAGAAACTCATACAAGTGAAAAACATTTTTTAAATTTTGTTAAGTTTTTGTTGTTTTGATTTGACGTCATATCAACACATATAAAGCTCAATAACATAATCAGACTGAATTGAATTGATGTTTTGTTTATTCTCTTTGTTTAAACTTTCAATAATTTTCTTCGTCAAACCAACAACATGTTTTATTAAATAGAAAATAAAAGCCTCTTTTTATTGATTCAACAAATTTCGATATTGACTAAAAAAAATAAAAATTGATAACTCGCTTACAATTTTCATTATCAATAATGCAAAAATAGTCATCACAGGAAATTCAATCATTTCTGTTATTGAAGCCATGATTTTCGTATTCAAATGTTAAAATAATTTGTTTGTGCCTAGAGGGACCTGCCACATTCCAATGAACTGCTTAAGTGTGGCTCGTTTTCCAATCCATCTTTAATCCGAAGTATTTATTATCAGAGAACAAATTCGCCTCCAGCATATTTCATACTCCAATTATCCCTGTAATGAGCCTAACAGGAAGATAGTCTGGAGCGAAAAACTGTCATTCTTCCTACATATATTCTAAAACCTTACAAAATTCTAAGTTAATCTAGTCTTGTCCAGTTACTGTTAAAAACACGCTACATTTTTAAATAATTACGATACATAAACCAACCCTCAGGGTTACTATTGATACTTCGGATCAATGTTGCCAGATGCAAATTGGAACTTCCATTGAAAAGTTTGACATTTTGTTTGACATAAACATACAAATATTTTCACTTACGAACACTAACTATTTTTTCTTATACCGTGTGTTGAAAAATTCATCTCGGTCAAAAAATGGAATTAAACCGTGAAAATTTTCGTGCGATGATTTTTTATGATTTTCGGCGCTGATTATCGAGAAAAGAGTGCCTCTATCAAATTGTTTCGAATTTTGGTGATAGAGCACCATCAAAAACCCCTGTAAATCACTGGTACCAAGAGTTCAGTCTCGGACGCCCTTCGATCCAGGATGAATTTCGTGAAGGTCATCCAACTTCGGTCGTTTTGGCGGAAAACATCGATGCTGTTCGTGAACTGCTAAAACAACACCGACATGTGATTGATCCATCCTTGGGCATTAGTATGAAAAGCATCAATAACATATTGCATATTCACTTGGAGGTGAACAAGATTTGTTCTGGTAGGATTCCACATAATTTGACGAAGGCTAAAAAAAGGCTCGTGTCGATTGGAGCAAAGAAATGTTGAAATAATAAAACCGTGGTAACTCAAATGCAGTGAATAACACCGTCACAGGTGACGAATTATGGATCTATGCACATGAGCCGGTATCAAAACAGCAATCGACGGTATGGGTCTTTCAAGCCGAGCTAAATCCAACAAAAGTTGTTCGCGGATGAAGGACTTCGAAGCAAATGAATGCATTTTTTCGGTATAACCAGCCATGTTGCCACAGTGTTTTTAGTGGAACGTAGGACGGCCGGTTGTATACCATCATCTTCTTTTGTTCGAAGAAATACAAACAGAGAAAAAAAAAACAACAAGAGAAGACGGATCATTTTGCGTCAAGACAATGCGAGCTCTCACACATCAGCTGCAACAATGGGCTATATGAGCACTCAACTTGTCGAATTGACAGGTCATCCGCCGTAGAGCCCGGATTTGGAACACAATGGCTTCTTTTTACTGCGTAGGCCCGAGGCCCGAGGCAGCTATTGAAGCTTTCAAAAACCATGTTTTGGAGGTGTCTCAATCGAAGTGGAAAATGTGATTTGAAAATTAGTTTGAGCGCATGCAAAAGCATAGTCATCTTCACGGAGAATAATTTGACAAACAATAAAACCATTTCCAATGATAAATTATTATTTTTGTTATTGCTGGGCCCGAAATAGAAATAGCAACCTCTTCTGTATATCTCACAGTTGTAGTTAGACGTAGAAGGTACCCTGCATTCTAAAGGGGTTTCCAAAAGGGGCTGATAGATTTTGAGAGTTCATTGCGGTTACGTTGTTCTATCTTTTGTTAATATTTCTATTTTTTTATTTTTCAGAAAATAAAGACAAAACAAAAATGGGTGTTCCCTCGTTGCAGCAATAAGCGCGTGGTGTCCCATTTTTAGATGAAAGGGTACGTTAAGAAGATACCATTTCATACGAGGGCCACCAACTGTCAGTGCATCCGCTGAAAATTACTAGTTCTCAGTAATACTTCGAAAACGACGATGGTCCTGCTATCACCGTCAACGGAAAGCACTACCAATTTATGATAAAAAAAATTTACCAAAATTGAATGATATGAATGACATATGGCTACAACAGGACGGCGCACAGAGGGATTTTGCCGGCAAAAATACCCTTTTTCGAGTGTCAAATATCAAAAATGTAATGATGCAGTTTTGTAGAGAATTGT
The DNA here is from genome assembly GCA_963931995.1 of Phaonia tiefii. Classification (NCBI taxonomy): domain Eukaryota; kingdom Metazoa; phylum Arthropoda; class Insecta; order Diptera; family Muscidae; genus Phaonia; species Phaonia tiefii. The sequence continues at coordinate 99,147,952 of OZ008369.1, read as the reverse complement.
TTAATTAAGAGAAATAAATCATTAGTTTTTTCAACAAATTTTGTTTTTGTACAAAAAAATGCGGCAAAGTCAACAAAATGAAACTCTGCAGTAACCTGCCTCAGATTTTCATGCATTTCAATGGGCTGGAAACATAACTCCTTGTTGTTGTATCGATTTGGAATATGTATATTTGAAAAATATGGTATTTCTACATTAAGTTTTAAGAAAAAATAATTGAATAACAATAACAGATTAAAATATATTCATGCTTTTATGATGACACTCAAAAAACTAAGTGTTTTTAGTTTTTCTTGGACTAAAAAAAAGGTGGTCGTTATCGATCGTTGTGGTCTGGTTGCCAAAATGTGAAAGGTGGGAGTGTATTCTTTTGATTTCATAAATAAAATTCCCATAATATTTTATACTGTTGAACAAAGTTATAAATTTTATAAAAAAAAAGTGCCACGAAATTTCATTACAAAAATGGATGAAAACACCATATAAAATGATGTATACTTGTAGGCATATGTGTTTTAATGCTGTCGATAATAGAAACGTTTAGTTAAAGTTTTTTTACAGCGGTTGTGTTTTATATATCATATCCCTAAAAGTATGCACTGAGAAATGCTGAAAAATTAATAAATTTCGATAATTTTATAGTACAAATTTGAATTTTATTTGGAATGATTGGTTAATTAAAAAAAAAAAAGGTAAACTATGGCCCCCTAATTTTTTTGCAAATATTCAGCTAACATATTACGCTTTAGTTATTTATGTAGATGTCAGTGCTGATTTACATCTATCACAAACTACAAAGAATTATATCTGTGTTTTCGAAAATTTTGAAAAATGAAAATTTGTATATGGGCTTTGGGCGTGGCACTTAAATTTTTAATATAAATGCAAGCACTGGCAGTAATTTTTATTGACATAGATATGAAAATGAGGAAAATACAACGATTTTTTATTTTACGTTATATGGGAGGTAGGCGTGGTTGTGGGCGGATTTGAACAAAAACTTGGGTTTTTTCTAATTTAGCAATAGGAGAGATGTGTGCGAAATTTCAAAGCCCTAGCTCGATTCCTTATAATTTTTGCCGCGGCTTGTATGAAGAAATCCCACTGTGCGGCGGTAAGTGATTTGTGGTCATGGTCACGCGATTTGATCATGTTACACTTTTTCTTGTGCAGTTTTCTTGAGTCAGTTAACCACCAAGTGCATTTTTTCAAAAATTACAAAACAAACTGTTTGAACTGGTGCACCAACAGGGACTCGCGCTTGTCTTCATTTTCTAGATTTAGTTGGAGAAGGCAATTAACTGGCTTTTCTCACATAAATTTGCACGACCGTTCACAGCCCATGAAATATTAATTTAACATATTAACATATTAATCGCAGCAATGAAATATATTCATCACAGCAATGAAGCATATTCATTGCACTGAAGATCCGAATTTCATTGCGGTAATGCCAGCTAACTTGCCATGAAAATATTCGTGGATTCGACGACAATTTCATTCGTGTGACACAGCTTATCTTCTCATTGTGGCTGCGAGGAATGCGAAAAGGTAAAATAATTCGTCACCTCAGGCCGTTAAACTTATTCCACCATCCGCAAAATTATTCTCAGCATCTAATATTAAATATTCACGGCTCATATTCAATTAACTGATATATTGTTGTTTTTTACCAAATCCTCATACAGAGTACTGACTACGGCAAAGCTTCCTAATATCCACAGATTACGAAGTGTGCATCGATTTTTCGTTATTCGTTTTTACAATTCAGAATCCACAATTGCAACTAAACTGCATGGTCGGAGTCCTTAATGCCAATATTTGTACGGAGTAAAGTACGAGTATCTTAAAAGTACACGTATTTATATTCATAACACAATTTTCAATTAAGCCAGGGTGATTACGAATCTCTCACACGTTCGAGAGTGCACAAAGTGAACATACATATAAATTCTTTCTAACCCAACTTTATTCATATAGAAGTTGATATACATATAAACTCCAAACAACCCGAGGACCTAAGTAGTCATTGGCAAAGACCTTCTTAGGCAAACAAACACTGTTTGATATGGATCTGATGAATGTGAGGATGATTGGGATGATTAAAAGACTTCGGGTTATGTAAAGACTTCACAACACAAAGTGTGAGTTCCTTTATTTACAAATGCGTTGTGCTGTAACTGCTCATACTCATATGCACTTGGACTCGTACTTGGTCCAAACTAAAATGCAATGCAATTTAGATTTCTTTGTTGGAATATGAAATGGATTTCAAACAATTGTTCGAATACTTTTTCCCCTCTGTTGAGAAGTACTCTATCAATTTAGTGCATATGAAATGAATGTGAATTTTCATTTTACATTAGTGATTGTGAGAATAGCACAGTTTTAGATACATTTTCCTAACCCGTTTACCTTATTTGCAAATACTTTCAATAGCATTTTTCGTTTTATCCTCTCTACTATTAGTGGAAGCTTGACTTAACGGAGACTAGATTTCCCTGTTTTGTGTTTATGCGTTATAAATTCTCAATTTGAAATACAAGTTATCAATTTACTATCACCATTTTAAAATTCATTTGAAATTTATTTTAGACATTTTTTATTTTATTTAGGACATTTTTTATTTTATTTAGGTTTTTATTGATTGGAAATGAGAAAAATTCTTTTTCACTGTAACGACGGGGTCTTCCTTTAGAAGATGGGGTATACACAGTGTAAATGGTTCCTCACATACCATTTACATACCTTAAAGAAAGAGTAGAACTCCAGCAGTATTCTAGATATTTATTTCTGGATATTTTATTTCAAACGTATTAATATTCAATCATATCAATAATATTCCAGTAAAAGTCTTAGCGTGGATCGGCAACATGACGGTGGAATTCTGCCGCCTTAGCGGACGGATGATGATACGAATCGGCGAGAGTGTTACCGGTGGCGGAGATCGTTGACAAAAATGGTACTAACTCGTGGGTGAGTGACTTACCGTCTGTGACGGTGATGCGTCTCCGAAGGGTCGCTGCTGTTATCGTGGTTGCAGATGTCGGGACATCTGCTGATGCGACCCTTAGATTGCAAGGTTTTAATCGCCGTCAGGGAAACTTGGTCCGCTGGAGTTGGGCTAACAGGTAGGGTACCACTCCCTATACTACTGTCGATACAATTCAGGCAGCAAATCCCTGGTTGGGAGCGGGGACTACTGTAGGGTCTAAGGTCAAGACCCCACTGGCCGGGAAACTCTAACTTGTCCAAGGGGAAAAGGTAGGCACCAAGGTCGAGACCCCAAAGGCGGGGAACCTCTGGTTTGCATCAAGGGAAACAAACGGAAACCAGGGAACAGGAGACCACCAAGTTCAAGACCCCACAGGCAGGAAATCACTGTCTTGAACCAGGGCAAAGGTACTTAGTGGGAGGGAGTATAGCTAGGGATTACTACAATGTATACGTTTGAACTAGACGGTTGAAGACAAGCAGGGCGTTTAATTCACTACTACGGCTATTTTGGATCTTCACCATCTGCAGACAAAATCGCTGACCCTCCTTTTATACCTTCCGAGCTTATAGCTGATGATAGTCGTTACAGCTGTGATCGTCAGTTTTACTATCAGCTGATGGCCAGCTGTCGATAACTTCGTGTGGCTGCTATTACCCACCAGAGGGTGTTTAATTCAACAGATGGCGCGCTTATTTAGTCAACAGATGGCGAATGTATAAGTGTGATGAAAACGATCGGGCGACTTCCGCCATCACATCACTTAGAATTCTACTAATATTTAATAAAATTGCGCAATATTATTTACAAATTTCTGGATAATAAATGGAAAATCTTAACTTTAATTTTGTTTTGATCCTAAAGGACAATTTTAATTTATTTTTAATTTTTTCAATTTCAATTATGTGCTCCACTTGGAATTATCGCACTGCGGAATCGAAATTTTTAACTTTCTTTTGAATTCTACCAATCTGAACTCAATGATTTGCAATTTCGTAATTTTAAATTATTGAAAATTTTCTTAATTTCGAATAACAATCCGAAGTGAATTTTGAGAGAAGGCAAAGATTATGATGCCAAAGACATATTCTATGGGCGCCTAGAGAAAACGTATGACCGCTGCCCATTAAGATTCTACTAGAAGATTTTAATGCTAACGTAGGCAGGGATAATGTTTTTCATCCAACTATTGACAATTGCCGACTTCACGCTGACAGTTCCGACAACGGTATGAGACTGATTGAGTTTGCTGTTGCAAAAAATATGGTCGTGAATGGTACTAGATTCCAGCATAAAGAAATCCACAAGGCTAAAGAGTAATCCCTGATCAAAGAACGAAGAAGCAAATTGATCACGTGATAATTGATGGAAGGAACTTATCCAGGGTAATGGTCGTATGTGTGATCAAAGGAGCTAACATCGATTCTGATCACTTCCTAGTAGCAGCAAATGTTCACACAAGATTAAGTATAGCGAAAATTGTACGAATTCAGATGCAGAGAAAGCTGGACTTCTGAAAGCTGCATTTGCCAGAGGTAGCCACAGCCTACTTAAGGAAGCTCTGGCAACTTTTGGCACAGGACCCACCCTCCCTGATGACGATCCTGAAGCGCAGTGGAAACCCATTTACGACTCTATAAAACTGCCGCAATAACCAACTTGGTTTTGAAAAACTACTTCGCAACAAAACATGGTATTATGAAGAGTGTCGCATAGCAAATAATGAAAAGAGCGCTGAACGTATGGCAATGCTTCAGTAAATTCTGACGCGAGCTACGACTGAGCGGTATAGGGGAAAAAGAAAGGAGGTAAACCGTCTCTTTTGACGTAAGAAACGGCAGTGAAGAAAGCGCGAGAGTTGGAAAATATGGACATACAGAAGGAAGAACGAAGCACGAAAATTCTACCAAAAAGTTAGAAACAGAACTAATGCATATGGTTCAGGGCCCCACTTCTGTAAATAAAATGACGGAAATCTCATTGCAGACGTGAAGAGCATGTTGGGAATATGAATTTGTCGATTATAAGGCGGCCTTCGATATCCCGATATGGGAGAAACTCTACGAAGCAATGTATTGGAATTCCTGCAAAACTCATACGCCTTTACAGGATGACCTTGATGAACATTAAATTTGCATATGTCCCTACCAGTTAATTTAAAAACACAAAAAGCGTACAGCTAACTCAAATACTTTTTTGAATTGTTTAAACTAGTTTAAACTAACATTTTCAAAACGTATTCTAATAGTTTTGTTAAGTTAATGGAAGGTAGTGAATTGTAAACTCTTTGGTTGTGAGATCTACAAAAAAAGGTTCATGGATTCGCTAAATATAGGGCATTCTCGAAAGTTGTAGATGATTATGAGAAAATGTACGAGTACATGACGCATTATGGAGATTAATGACGGCATAAAATGACAACTGGAGACGCTTTTAGTACTTTACTTACTTACTTATCGAAAGCCATTTCCAGAACCATCAAGAAGCAGGTACTGCCATCTATCTGTCGAATTCACGAGAAAGATCTAAAACGAAGAAATAAACGACGCGAAGAAATCAACGGTAAAAAAGAACTTCATATCCAAGTGTGGTCTCTGTGCTAATTGAATTGTAGTGGATATTGCCAGAATGATTGGAAGTTTGGTATGATAATATAGCATATGGTTCATGGTAGTAGAAATTTAATGTCATTATTGCCATTAAAGCGTTTGCTGAGTTTCAAATCCAGTGACCTTCCATACCTTGCCTGGCAAGCCATCTATGGAAGTTGACCCTGGCGGAGGTGGAAATCTGAAACAGCAGTTTTCGCCGCTCGCACCTTAGGTATCATCTCTAGTAGTTCAGTGAGTACCATCTACTACAGCCTCAGATGTTTGCATTTAAACTGTTCTCTTTTTTTGTCCTTGAGTGTTAAGTGTGTGTTTATAACATCTCCGACTTTTTCCGGATATGTCTGTCTGCTCTTGTGAAGGCAAAGTGTGAAAAGTCAAGTTTGTTAAAAGTTTATTGTTACTTTGCTGAAAAACATTTCTGCATAATAATGATCTTGGTAGAGGACCCACACTTCAATTGCAATGCCATACCAATCCAGCTCCCTTACATGCACTCAAGTTCTAATGCATAAAATATACCGACATGCGAAGATAATGTATAGTGTTGGGCAAAACTGATTTGAGATATTATGTAAATTATCCGAATCCAAGATCTGCCCACGTGCTAATCATAATATTATCAAGTATTTATTGATAACAAATTTAGTATGTGTTTATCAATGAACTTTAGTTGCACAATTTTGACTGTTACAGTACATTGAACTTTGCCGAATATTTACCAAACATGTTGGCATTGTTACAGACAATGTACGACTCAAACCAATGGATATGAACATTCTTTTTGGTGTGAAGTGAATCATTCGAATAGCAACTCTAATAGATACTTCATTAGGAATATTGAAACTATTTTCTCCTATTTTCCATTTGGTGCAAACTTTTCTTTCTTTGTACGTATCAGCGTCAATTTGTGAACAATTTTCTCGCACCAATTTGGAAATTTTGTGACATTGTGGGAATTCCATTTTTATTTATGCATGTACGAATGCATTCACTCATATGCATTCAGCGGCGGAGCTTTGCATGATTTCTCATATCATGACTTCTAGAATACGTCACGACTTCACTTCTAAGGGAAGGCATGCTAGAACGCCTTATCGTTGTTTAGTAAACCGACGTTGAATAAAAAAAATTAATAAATAAAAATTGTAAAACGCTAAAGATCTTTATAGATTTTATTAGTTCCTAAGCTTCGAAAATGTTTTTTTTTTCAGACACAAAGAAAGTACATACTGAGTAGGTCGAGGCTGTCGTTGAGAATTTCATACCTCCGGTTCGGCTCACTGATTGGGAGCTACACTTTTAAACCTATTTTGAACGGGTTTTGTGAAGTTTTCCACGGCGCCAGCACCAACCGAAGTCACCGTCGCCAATAGAAATTAAAGGTTATACGTGCTTGATTTGAATCCACTTTCTTATGTCATTGGGGGTTATTTTTTTGCGATTTTGTTTTTGATAATTAAAGTAAACACTGAAAATTTGTACAGGTGAATAAAATATTTAATAGGATGGAATGCATACCATTTACTTTTTAAAGATTATTTCATGCAAATGTTGCTAACTGCTACCCTTCACGTGGTCCATTCTAGAAGTCCGATTTTGGCACACTTTTTCCAACATTTCGGCCGGTATCTCACCAATGACACGTGTAATGTTGTCTTCCAAAACAGCAGTCGTGTTTGACTTGTCCCTATAGACAAGACACTTCAATTTCCGTTCTAGTGGGGTCAAATAGCACAAACGAGGCGGCCAATTGACAGCGATGATCATAAAGTGGACATAATTTGTGCCCAACATTATTCACATAGCATGAATTTTGATAATAAAACTCAATAATTTACAAGCGTTGTTCGTTTGCAAGTTTGTTTGCAAATGGCAAACAAGGCAAACTGAACATTTTTGACTTTGACACATGTCGCGAAACACGCGTGAACTGGCAAAAGCTTAACACGCACAAATCAAATAGCAACAAATGCACCCTTACAAGAATCTCTGTCTAAATATAGCACCATCTTCGCTAATGATTATAGTACATTATCATAAAATCCCCAGAACATCTAAATGGACCAATTTATATCATCGTTTTCACTTGTAAATGGTGTAATTGAAAATTTTAGGGAACTGTAAAAGGAACGGTTCCAGAAGTCATAGTTTTCACCGAATCTGTATAGTTTTGGCAGAACTTTCTGGCATAATTAACCCAGCTACTAGAGTCTTTTACATAGGCTATTATCTTCTGCCCCGCTTGCGTCAAAAATAAGAACAGTTTGTCGCCACCATTTTGTCCCGTAAAAGTTTTTTTTTTAGTTTTTTAGTTACTATAACACGTTTATTGTAACTGATAGAATAGGAAATATTTCTCGCAAACGTTTTTTGAGTTTAGAAATACCATATGTCGTTTGTGGAAAACGTTATTCGGTTAAAATAAACGATTTTATATATCACATTGGAAATGATATGTTTGCTTCAACAAATCTTCGTTTGCCGCAATTACATTTCCCCAAGCAAAGTTAATTTATATGAGATTCAGTTGGGTTGTTAAGAAGATGAAAGCTTACTATACTGCAAGAACTATCAGCGTCTCTACATGCGCAGAAAAAAGAATCGAGGAATGGGTACAGAAGATTTCTGGTCAACGAGAACAAGTTTTCCATTTTGTATAAACGACTTTGGTGGCAACATGTTTCTGTAACAAGCTGATAGTGTGGATGGGTACATGGAAAGAAAAAAACTTTTAGAGTGCAAAATTATTTATTGTGCCAATAAAATTTTTCTTTATTCTTCTTAGTGCCATGTTTGGCCACAAAAGTTGTTACTTTTCCCTCCAACAAATAACTTTTATCGTGAAAGTCATTTCTTTGGTTGGAAGCGAACATTATTTTGCCGCAAAATGCACCAGGACTCGAAACTTCAACCGCCGGAAGGGACTATAAGTAGCCTCATATATGTCGGCGTATATCGGCGTAAATCAGCACTTCAATACGCATCTTTTGAGACACCCTTACGATTGAAATTCCAAAAACGCTGTTTTTAGTACACCCTAATGTGCATCTTAAAGACATGTTAAGCGATGGGTGCACGACCATAGTAAATCGTGTACGACAAGTATCGGCAAAATCATGCAAGACTACATGAGCGACAATGTCACCCATCTTGTGCTTGAGCTTCAAATAATCGAAAATATTTCTTTCTTAATTATTAATACAAAAAAAAAATGTTACCACTGTAATGGCTGCAATATACTGACCATTTTTGAAGTCTGTTTTCGCCCATCTTCATATTTTGTCTAGAAATGAAATTTAGAAAATTTCTAGAAAATTTCGTTGAATTTGTTGTCAATCGAGATCGATTTACGACAACCCCAAACCAATTGTCGCCCATCTTGTCGTCAATAGAGTTTTATCAGGACTTTTGTAGCTCAGCTTGTCATGGAAGGGATATTATGCACCATCAGGGAAGTATTCTGTCTTCTATGTGGTCGTGCACAACAATATCCATTTTTTAGTCGTTACAGATTATTTGAGCGACTGACGTTGTGAGTGACATATTCCAAAATCTCTTAAAGAAATCGTTGATGGCAAGATCCTGTGGGACGATTCTGCCAACTGGAACACGATACATCTGATTAGTTTGCGTGGACACGTACAAAAAAGTGTTCATCAATCAAAGCAAATATCAAAATCATTTCTCTTTCTCAAAATGTATTCTCTGCTTTAAAAGCAGAGATAGAGATAGAGCAACCATTTGTCTCATCCAACCTTTCATTTCACACTCTTCGTCTCAGGTTTGTGCCAATGAGAGATGTTCGACGGAAATTGACTTGCACCAGGTGGAGTTACGAGAACTCTTGACTTATCTTTTTCATGGCGTATAGGACTATGAAACTCAGCGATAATTTTTATTTATTCAGCATTTTGGTACCAATACTATTATCATTCAAGCCCAAGACCATTCTATGAATACAGATATAACATTCCAAACAACCGCTGATGAAGATCTGTGGCTAGATTTGAAATAGATATACGGTTTGTCAGGAATCATAAGGATGCATTTTGCAAACTTCTTTTAAAAAAACAATATCTCTAATAATAGAGATATAGAATGGTATTGTATTTCCAGTTTTTTGTTGATTTTTTTGTTGGTATACATTTGTGTTGTATTTAACACAATTATTTTACTACCCAAACACTAAATGTCATTGGTATTGTCTTGTTGGATGTTTTGTACTAATGCATCTGTTATTGAACCCATGCATTCTAGCATTCAACGTTTACGAGCTGCCATACCTATGAAGTTAAAATTATTGAGAGAAAACACGTATCTACAATGTTTTACTCTATGGTTCGATCACTCTCATGAATTGCTTCTCTCTTATTTGAGACAAAAAATTTTATACGAATACACAATACTACCCTGTCCATAGGGTAACGATTCCTAGAGGCAACATCTCTCTCAAAAACCCTTAGAGTTGGTTGCATAGGACGTTGCGTGTTGAAAAGCATTGCTTTAGTAACAACAGATAGAGACATTAGTTAAAAAAAAACAACAAGAAAACAACAACGGCATTTCGTATTTGTGTGTTAACATTTTTGTGTTAAATACAACACAAATGTGTACCAACAAAAAAGTTCAAAATACGTTTAAATCTCACAGTTCTCCACCAAAACGACATGAGAAATTTAAGCCAACAGTTCTTGTAACACAACCTGGTGTAAGTCAATTTACCTCGAATATCTCTCATTGGCACAAACCTGAGACGAAGAGTGTGAGATGAAAGGTTGGATGAGAGAAATGGTTGCTCTATCTCTATCTCTGCTTTTAAAGCAGAGAATACGAATAGTGTAAAATTAAAGGTCAAATGAGACTGATGTTACTTCTAGGTATATTTACTCCATGACCCTATCACTTCAATTTAATCAATCTTCCTTCAACAAAATAGGACAAGTAAATCCAACTGTTATAGTTTTATCCGACTTTGCGTGACGTATGAGATTGCTCAGTGGATTGATGAGCCGACATGAAGGGATGGTCCAGGCATGGGTGTGTACTAAACGAAAATCGTATTCAAAATTCAAGAAAATTTTAATATTTATGAGGGTACACTTCTATTATATTTCTTGTAAGAGTTTTTTGAGTTTGAAGTTGTTACAACTCGTTTGCGGTAAATGAAAGAAAAGTTAGTGGAAACGTTTTTCGTTTCGCGTTAACTTGTATGAGTTTAGGGCAATCAGGTATTGGTTATTGTAGGTAAACGTTATCCGGTTCTCGTAAATTATTTTAGTTATTCATCACAAAGGAAATGATACATGTTTGATACGCAATTACATTCACCAAACGAAGTTAATTTGTCTGAATTGTTTCTCTGCGTGTATATCCATACTAACGTAGATACATACATATAAATGCCTTAAAATTCTTGACGCTATCTGTGACGGCAGCAGTATATTTGTACAGTTACGATATTTAAACTGAAGTGTCAACATTAAGCACTATACACCACTACAACTCTAACTCCAACTCCTACGTCTACTTCTACTCCCGCCAACGTCACCACACATTCAGGACTAACTTGACCATTAAATGCAGTCAATTTGGTAGACAAACATTTAAACCACATCTACATTGAGTTGAAATGCTGGCTGTATCTCTCTCTCTGTCTCTACATCTCTCCCTATCTGTTATTGCACTTCCGCTTATGAACTCTGGGCATTGTGTACCATTTGGCTCGTTAAGAAGTTATACGCTGTGAGTGTTCCCTCCTCCTGCCTGTGTTTAATTCCAGTTAAATGATTTCTACATTCCCTAAAGTGTAATTAATATGTAAATGATCGTCTACAAATCAAATTGAATTCTTTGAGATATGAATGGTGTGATGAGGTAACATGAAGTTATAGATAATTTATATGAATACGAGTATCTCTTTGACTTTAATCAGGGATACTTGTAAATATTAACTTGGACTTTAAAAGTGTTAATACACTCAGAGAGCTAATTGTTTAAAAAGAGGTTGTATCAACCGCAAATTCGGTTGTTACCACTGATTTTCGGTTGCCACAAACAAGAATTGACGTTGTAACGTCAGAATTAAGTCCCCAATAATGCAATTTGGTTGAAGCTACCTCGTTTCAGAATTCATTCGGTGGTGACAACCGAATCTTCAATTATATTCGTTACGTCAACTAAAGTTTTAACAATTTTGGTTGCAACAACCGCATTTGGAATTAATTCGGATGCAAAATCGGTACCAAATTCGGTTGCAGCAACCGATAAGGTTATAAATAGGGTTGCAACTATCGAATTTGGTTCGTGTAGACGTGTACAGTTCGGTGACAATAACTTAAACCTTAATTCGGTTGCATCGAACGAATTTGGCGTCAATTCGATTGCTGTGACCGAATTTCTCATGATTTATGTTCGTGCAACTGAATTCATTATCAATTGGTTACTACAACATAATTCTATATATTTCAAAACTCAAGTTTAAAATTGTACAAACAAATATTATATTAAAATAGAGTATGCATAATTGTCGCTGTCGCAGTGATATATATATATTTTTTGGATTTTAAGGAAGATACAGGGCTTTTGCGTTAAAACGCCGTATTTTGAAGAAAATGCCCCCATTTATCAGTGTGCAGTACAAGCAGATGCCAACACCTCTGAAGTTGTTTAAGGTCGGTCGTTTGAGATGTGCTGTCATCGTCTGCATATTGAACGATTTAGGTCTTAAATCAACAGAGACGGTACATAAGAATTGGTGCGGTGACCATGATGGTGGGACTACAAAAACTGTCGGAAGTGGCATGTAAACTGAATTTGTTACCCTACATATACCCCTAATAGATTATTTTCTCGCCTTGTAATTAGTTATGAGAATAGAGGAAAATAAATCAGCACTAAATATACAAGGTGGCGCAAAAGTAATCCTCCTATCAGAAAATGGTATAAATTTTGCGATTGGCCCCTAATGTCAGTTCTGTTTTGACATTTGTGTAGTAAACACATGCGAAATACACGTTAATAAACAATGTTACGCTACACTGCTCCAGAACGCGGAATATTGCTGACTATTTATTTGACCAATAATCGGTCGGTGACTTTGGCACAACGTGAATTTCGTCGCAGATTTCCCGGCCGTCCAACGCCTACTGGTGAAACACTGCGACGTTTAGCCGCTCGCCTCGAAGAGCATGGCACAACACGAGATGCTGCCAGGCGTGGCAGACCCCGGAGTAGCCGTTCTGCAGAGAATATTGCTGCTGTAGCCGAGGATGTCATGGAAGCGCCGTCGATGTCATGGAAGCGCCGTGAGCGCTACAGAGCAATGATCAACGAGTTCTTTATGCCGCAATTTGATGAATTGGGATTGGAAAACATGTGGTTCCAACAGGACGGTGCAACGGCACACACTGCACGTGCCACAACCGATATGCTGAAGGATGCATTTCCCGGGCGCCTAATCTCCCGTTTTGGCGATTTGCACTGGCCAGCAAGATCGCCTGATTTGACCGCTCCAGACTTCTTTTTGTGGGGCTTTTTGAAGTCGCGGGTTTATGTCAACAAGCCTCAGACTCTTGCAGCTCTTAAAGACAATATCCGTCAAGAATGTGAGGACGTATCGCCGGAAGTTTTGGCCAAAGTGATGAAAAATGCCATAGAAAGGGCTCAAATGACAATCAACTGTGGCGGCGGCCATTTACATAACATCATATTCTCGACTTGATGTAAAAAAAATTAAAAGACCAAATAAAAATAATCCACAAGAAGAATCAAAGTTTTTCATTTTTTTTTAAATTACAGCCAAAAAACATCGGAAGTTTACTTTTGCGCCACCTTGTATATATCCTTTATTTATTTCAACAGAATATAAAAATATAAAACAATATTACAACACAAAGTATAAATAAAAAATACACGAAGAACATAGGGCGTCCAACGAATTCTGTTCATCGATTTCTGTCTCTGGCAAATAATTTAATTTGGTTCCATAATCGTTGCCAGAGTACAACAACGATGGGCAAACGTTTGGGCCTTCTTCATTGTCAGCTTCGTCAAGCTCCAGTACAGACTTGACACTGCAATTGAATATTCGCAATTTCGTCTTTCAGGTTTCGAAATGCAATAAGGCCCTTATTTATACGACCACCTATTACCCCTGCGGAGCCACCCTTCTTGGTAATCTTGCATCCTAAACAGTTGACTGAATCCACGAAAGAACTGTTAGTGGATTATTCTGTTCTGTTGGAATAGGCCTTAGCTTTGTCTTCTTTATATTTATTTCGCTTTCTTCGCATCTTCGGAGAGTCTTTTTAACTTGGCCTCGATGTCATCAAATTTGTGGCCCTTAAGACATATGTCATCTGCGTAGTCAATATCAGGTAGACGTTCATACATACGCCACTGAATGCCGAACGGTGCTTCTCGTCCATTAGCTCGTCCGTAAGTAGAAGAAATCATGTCGGGGACAAGACACATCATAGCCTAACTCCCGCAAATGTGGTGAAAGATTGGCTTTCTATTCCATTAAGACGAACTTTATACGCTACATCTCTGTACAGTTTACGGATAATGAACACTATCCTGACCAGCATCTCAGTTCTGGTCAAGGTGGACCATCCAGAAAATTTGTGATCCTTTATGTTTCCGAGTACCGCCTCATTCTCTGCTTGCGACGGAGGTTATTTTCACTGTCCTGGGCCAAATTGGAGCACAGAGTTTGATCGTATACCATTGATACGGATGGGTCTTGCAGTTGGTTCGTATTGTACCTTACGATTTCTTCCCTAATACCGGTGACAGCGGCTGGACGGAGACGGAAGTTGCCCACTAAGACATCAAGTTGCCCCAGAAACATCTTGCTGACAAGTACATGTACAATTTGATTGAAGGTTTGACCATCAGGCGATTCTCATGTATACTGGTGAATATTTCTGTGGCGGAATTTCGGTTCGCCGGTAAACAGTCGATGGTGAATACAGAAATCCATGAGCATTTCACGCAGTTCCAACACCAAGTCCTCCCATCACCCACATAGGTCGTCGATGTCGTTGTCCACTTTGGTATTGAAATCTACCAGAAATATTTCAATGTCGCTAATTGAAACGGAGCTTACAGCAAAATTCAGTTGGCCATAAAACTCGTTCTCAACAGCCGTCAGGCTGTAGTATAGAAATACTACGGAATTTCGAATTAAAACACGCAATGGCGATGCGATCAGATATAGCCTTGTACGATATTATGGCATTTCTAGCCCTAGGAGAAAGAAGAAGGCCTACTCCGTTTATACGTTGCGTATCATTGCCGGAGTAAATAAATCTGTAACCAGATGGTAATTGAAATTTGCCACTATTAAGCCAACGTACTTGGCCTAGGCCTAGGATGTACACACTGTAGGTTTCCATAACTCGTTTAGTTTGCTCGAGTCTCGATTCTTCAGATAGAGTTCTTACATTCCAAGTACCAATCATAAACCGCTGTTTAAAGCCAAATATAGATATCGAGGGGGATGTTTTTTTCTATCTGAATTTATTAACGTTTTTATAATTTAGTAATTTAGGCTTACTAGTCTTGATCCGTAGCGTTTAGTAAATAGCAAGGACTACTCGAGCAGAATGAGGCAGATCACCTCGCACTACGGTTTTAACACGAACTTTTCCTGTCCTTGTGCACTACCAACTTTGCACTCGCCGCCAATTTGTCAGTAAATAGACAGACAAAAATTTCAAAATTCAGTTTTGACACTATCCAAGTTAGGTTGTTATAACCTCTAATTTGGATGCGACAGCCTCTAATTTGGTTGTGACAACCTTTTCTTCGGCTGTGACAATCGCTAATTCGGTTGTGATAACATCTAATGCGGTCGTGACAATATGTCTCAACCGAATTTTTCAGTCAGTGTATCCGGTATTAATATCAACGGCCCTTCCAAGCAGCGGAAGTCGCAAGGCCTTCCACAAATAAGGCATGCAGAATGGTTATTTTGCAATTCCTTCCTAAAATAAGGCCTGCGGAATGCATGAATTTTTCATCAGATATAACTAAGAAGAAGATTTTTCCAATATTGAGAAATATCTATTCCGATTCCTTTTAACCATAATTGAAATGGAAAATTTCATACAAATTTTAAAATTATTTTAAAATAATTTTCAGGACATTCTTAAAATTCCCAATTTGAAGTTGGACGTGATACATACATACTTATAAATAAATATGTAGAAGTGGATAATGATTTTGTGATAAAATAAATTATTTTAATTTTATTTTTGTTTAACAAAAATAAATTATAGTAAATGCCTTCTAAGGCCTTCGTCTTTGCATGCCTTCTAACGCATTCTTTAGACAATGGGCAAGGAAGGCCTTGCCTCCCAATCTCACGCAATGTTAAAAAGAAAGGAGTCATGATTTCAGGCCTTCCAGGTCATGACATAGTGCCGCTCAAAGGAGGGATTTATCTCTAAATTCGTTGCTGAGTTCTAGGTAACTCTTTTTCTGCAGCTGGAGTCTAGATTTAATTTTTAACAACTTAACGCATTTTCTTCGTAAAATACTTTTGCCGCAAATAAAAACTTTTTGTCGTAAAAGTATTTTCATTTACTGTAACCGAACATTTATTTACCTCGAAATCAAGCCTAAGTAATCTGCATACTCGAGGCACATTTTCTGAGTTCGTCACAACCCTTCCCGTTTTCTATCTCCCTAAAGATCTTGAAGTATTTGCACCATCGCCTGTGGCCATTTATGTCACTTTGTCTTTTATCAAATGAGTTTTACTGTAGGTCAGAATTATTCTGCATCTACGTATTAGAAAGGACACTAAGCATAAACTTGGCATCATAGGGGTATCGTAAGTAATGAACTGTCAAGGTATCGACTAAATATCGAAACTGTTGTCTAGAAACATTGTTTTCCTGAATCGAACGAAGACAAGTATTCGAAACCGGGTGAAAGTTGTTAATACTTGATTATTTGTTTCTAATTTATTACTCTCTATCTTTTACTCTCTAAACCATGCCCTCACTTTGAGAATAAGGCGACACGTTAGACTCTGTTCACATTTACCTTCATTTCCTGTTCCATCCTCTTACTCTTCCTCCATCATTATTCACCCAACACAGAGCATTCTTAAACCACTCGCAAATGATCCAATTAGTAAATTTTAATTACGCACATCAACAACCCGTTTAACTTTTTTGCTCTTTCAAATTAACCGGTTTCACTTCCGCTTCCACATCGACATCCACTTCCATCATTAACACCAACAACCGACCAGACAACTCAGTAGCACGAGCTTCACCATCAGCAACAAGGACAGCAACGCCAAGGATAATGAGGACGACAATGATGACAGCGGTGGCGACTTTATGCAGCCATGGGAGGGATATGAATACATAAGGGAGTAATCAATTTCAATCTTCGACATTATGAGGAAAATTACAAAACATTTTCAACGCATTTATATTCCAAATGAGCATTCGTTCTTTACAATAAAATATCCTTTTGATGCGATCCAATTACTCAACGACAACAACAGTAGCACTAAGAAAATAACCAACATATACAAACACATAAAGGAATTAAAATTACCCTACACGTACTCAACAAAGCAAAGAGTATAAAACAGTAGTGGCTTGAATTGGCCAACTTCTGATCATAGTTTTGCAAAAAAGATAAATAATATAGACGTAACAAGTGCTTCGAGCGTAATATTCATAAAACAATTGTCGTTAGTACAGTAAAATGTGTCATCTCTTCATTGATATTATGAAAAAGATTCATAGCAACTGTACGTCCATATGCAACTGTTTCATTGAAAATTTCATAACACTGCTGTTATAAATGTAATGAAAATGTCATTGCCTTACGAAAGAAAAATCAATATATGTCGAACATTTGCATACTGTAAAATGGGAGGCACTTTACTAGTGGACGTACGCGTGATTCGAGGAGCTAATGTCGATTCGGACCAGTACCTGGCCAGCAAATGTTCGCACAAGGATAAGCAGAGCGAAAGCCGCACGAAACCAGACATGTAGAAAGTTGGACATCGGAAAGCTGCAATTACCAGAGATAGCCATGGCCTGTGCAGAGAAGTTCAATCAGATACTGGCGCAGAACGCACCCCCGTCTCATGATCTTGAAGCGCAATGGAAGTTCATTTTCCACTATATGAAAACTGAAGCAGTGACCGTACTTAGTTATGAAAAACTGCTTAAAGACAAACCATAGTATGATGAAGAGTGTTGCATAGACAGTGATGAAAAATACGCTGGATGTATGGCAACGATTCAGTCAGTTGGCAACGATTCAGACCGGCAGAGCGGTATAAAGTGAAAAGGAGAGCGAAAACCCATATTTTTAAGAAGAAGAAACGGTTGCGGAGAAAGTGAGCAAAATGAATCTTACAGAAGCAAGAATGAGCCTTGTAAATTCTACCGAAAAGTACAAAGCCAAATCCAACGGAAATGGATCAGTGCCCCCCTTTTGTAGAGATAAGGATGGGAAACTTGTCACAGATGTACCGAGTATGTTGGGAATATGGAGTGTTTGTTCCGAGGAGTTACCTTTACCGGACTTGCGATTGCGCTGGCGCCAGGTGCTGCCGTTGTGATGGAGCTGCTGCGGCCGGGCATTGGTGGTAGCAGGAATTGCTGCCGGAGTCGTCCCTATTGTTGTTATACACAATAAAACACGCCCTTTATTTTAAAATAATAGTTGGGCCACTAATGCCCCTTTTATTTACAACAAAAAAAACGAACTAAAATAAAAGTTGCCAATTACGACTCGCGCGGTTGAAAGATGAAAATGAAATAATAATAGAAGATTACCGCGAAGAAGCATCTAACAAACCCATGCCACTCGCCCAAAGTCGACGGCGTCCACTATTTTGCCTAGTGGCCGGCGCATGGTAATGAACACTGCCCTTCCAATTAGCATTAGGGCTGTTCACGAAAACATGGAGATATCACTACTCTGCTTTACTTGCCCCAGGAAACTTTAATATAGATGGAAGTGTTAAGCTAATACGTCGTCTGTCCGTCTTCTACCCAAACGAAGTTGGAACTGCAATTTTCCCGCTTAAGAAAAACAAAGCCACCGGTGCGGATGGACTACCAGCTGAACTGTTTAAGGCTGGCGGCTATGAGTTGGAAAGGTGCATGCATCAGCTCATACGCAAAATCTGGCTAAACGAATGCATACCCGACGATTGGAGTCTTGGCATACTCTGTCCTGTTTTCAAATAAGGCGAAACGAGTATATGTATGAACGATCGTGGAATAAGCATTTTATCCATCGCATATAAGGTCCTCTCGAGCATAGTGTGCGAAAGATTTCAGCCGTTTGTTGCAGACCTGATTGGAACTTATCAGTGAGGCTGTCGGCCTGCAAAGTCAACTATCGAGTAGATATTCACGTTACGACAAAACCCGGGAAACACAAGTCGACACCTACCACCTCTTTGTAGATTAGGAGCCTGCCTTCGATAGCACGATACGGGGAACAATGTACCAAACTATTACAGAGCGTGTTATTCCTGCTAAACTGTCACGCCTTTGTTGAATTACACTGAGCGGCACGATTCGATGAAACTTTGAACGTAGATAACTTTTATAATTTTGAAATTGTGGACGAATTAATTTACCTCTCGAATCTGCCGAAAACAGAAGAAGTAACTTCAGCCTAGAAATCAAACGGAGAACTGTGCTTGGGAATAGGTGTTATTTCGGGCTAAGCAAGCATTTCAGAGATAATACCCCTTCTCGAGAAACGAATATCCAACTACAACTCCAACTATCGTACACCGTTCTTGCTTTCTGGCGCAGCATCTTGAGTCATATCGCATGTTGTCATATCGCATCACTGGTAGTCTTCGAGAGATAAATGCTCCGAAAATAATATATGGTCATATAATAGAAAACGGAAAGTATCGACGACGGATAAACCACGAGCTGTATAATCTGTGTCCCGACATCGACGTAGTTATGCGAATCAAAATAATGCGTTTACGCTGGCTAGGCTATGTCAGTAGTATGGATCAGAATGAACCCGTGCAAAAGGTATTCGAAGACTTAATCGTAGGACATTGAAAAATAGGCCGACTAAGACTCGCTGGAAATACCAGGTGGAATATCGCCTGCGAGAATTTTGTGTTACCAAACTGGAGGAAAAAAAGCTGAAATCCAGCAGGTTGGAGAAACATGTCAACATTATTTTGTCAGGATCTTGACTCCTCTGGGTTGTTTGGGGGCAACATAGGTAAGTAAGCAGCACAGCGGACCAATTACAAAAAAGGTAGTAAAAAGGCCGTCGGTGGTGCAATGGGTAGTGTTCACGCCTCTTGTACTTGAGGTCCTGGGTTCGATCCTTGCTCTGACCACCTTAAAATTTCTTTCGACGGCCGTCACCTCGCATAGTGACGGCGACACTATCGAGTATTTAGCCATGAAAATGCTTCTCAAAAATACCATTCGGAACCGGTGTAAAAGTGTAGGTCCCAATCAGCGAGTATGAAACTAGCAACCGCACAGCTCACTGTTTGTGAGAAGCTCTCCCCGATTCCTTCCAGGTATGTAATGGGAAACCATTTATTTTTTAAAAATATCAGAACTTCTAAACTATTGGTCTGATAGTTATAGAATGTGCCAGGTATTTGTAGGAGAGGAGTTTGTCTATCAGAATATGTTATTCGGAGGTAACCTGTTTCAACGTACGTGGTACCATAGGGTGGCAAAGTAAACCACCTTGGTGATGTTCAAATTTTCATGGTCTCTAACTTCTACACTTGCAGGCATGTTTCAAAGACATGTTTTTTCTGAGAATCTACTAACCAGCACTAATCAAAATCTTGCTGAGACATCTGCGGTCTCTCTAACCGTAACAAAGATATTTGCAATCAAACAGTTAAAACGTAGTTTTTAACTTTTTTTTTTATTTATTTTATTAGTCAAGCTCAAGACCGTTCTATTAATAGAGATATAATTTTTTGAAAAAAGGATTGCAAAATGTATCCTCATGATTCCTGGCAAATCGTATAGCTATTTCAGATCTATCCACAGATCTTCAACAGCGGTTGTTTGGAATGATGCTATTAAAGAATTCATCAAACTAAATGCAAACAAAAACTCATTTTAATTCAGATTTCCCCGCTATGCAAGTGTTACTTTGTTTAGTTTTTTGGTAATAACTTTGTCATTTTGAGTTAAAATTTAAGTTGGAAATCATTTTAAATTATTTCAAACACTTTGGTAACGACAACTGTTGATTTTTTCCAATCGGAAAAAAGTGAAATTTGTTCATGCATTCAGTATATTCTTAATCGGTATGGGAGGTACTAAAATGAGGTGGCCAACTCAACGTTTTTCAGAAAATAATTGGCGTTGTTATTAAAACTTATACCAAATTTCATTCAGATCAGGGGGTTATCATGTTGACCATATTCCGATAGTCGAACTCCTCCCTACAAACATCTAATTCATTCTAAAGCAATCAGTCCAATAGTTTAGAAGTTCGGATATTATTACCATTTTTTTGCAATCGGCCCCACTTTGCGTAGGATTGTTACCGTTTTCTGGCATCGGGCTTTTGACAGAATAATTAAAATAAACCAACAAATTTGGTGAGTGACACTTCCCAACGAACTTCGAGTTGGATGGGTTGGATTGATCATCAATTGCGTGGAGGCGAAAGAAAAATAGAATTTTCAACATCAGTAAACTGTTCGGGAAATGTCTTGCGTATATAACAATAAGAATTGTGGGAATAGTCCTTGCGAAATTTTGTGAAATGAACGACTAAAGACATTATTATTATTATCCTTTTTAAATTCAAATTAAATAATTTTTTTAGGTTGGTGATTTCGAGCTGGCACTATTTATATTTAAACAGTAGCAGAACATTTATTGTGAACACAACCATGAAGAATTTTAAATCCACTTAAAAATTTTTTCAAACGTTTCATCCTTTGAACCCACGATACCATTGGTTCAATAAATTAAAAAAATCAATGTGAATGCCACAAAAATTGTCTTGAACGAGAAACAGTCACAACACTTATTTTCATATAAAAAATATTTTTCCAAAAGTCGTTGAATGTTTGCCTAAAAATCGTCTACAATCAAAAATCTTTTAATTTAAAGATCTCAAAACATATTATAATTTTGTGTCAGCATACTGTATGAATATTGTGCTGATGGTTGTAAATTAAACCGAAAACTCCAACCAAAACACAACAAAAGAAATCATCAAGAATCATTCGTAAAAGTACACATCACCAAATTGATTATAATAACCGACCAAGGAAAAGTTAAAAGGACAGACATACATTGAAAGAGGAAATATAATATAGGACATACGCAAAGAAAAATTACATTGCAGACAACTGAACTTCGTTTATTGAATTTCTTTGCGACAAACGAACATTTATGTTTATGGGAAACCAAACAGCGTCTAGGCGATTACATAGCCCATTATGGTTTTAAATTTTTTATGTTGGTTGCGTGTATATTTGACCTTTCAAATTGTATGGGTTCGTCTTTGTTTCAGCCTCTCACAAAGTTTTTAATAATTTTCATTTGTTTATTTTCTAATTGTGTATTAAGCTGTAGTGAAAACCGCGTTTTTCAAATATGACGGGTCTCAAAAAATGTGTAGTGAAAGGCTGATTACGGGAACATCAACCTTCTCAAGTCCAAGTGTGTTTTGTTAGTACTCGTATTTGGATCAAATGATGTTCAAAAGAAAGTTATGCAGTGTATTTTTTCACGGCGTCATTTTGAAGTCTCGATCCTTATAAAGGGTGTCTAAGTAAGATTGTACTTTTTAAATTTAGTGCCCTTTTTCGTGCATGTGCCAACTCTGAAATTTGGAAGCTGTCACGTATGTTAATTTCTAATATTAAAAATGGAGCGATTTATGACAGAAGGAAGCATTGTAATTATGAAAACTTATTACAAAAATTTGGAAAGTTATGTTGAGACCGCTCGAAATATTCGAAGAATTTTAAGTCAAGAATGCGCACATAATCCGTCAACCATTCGAAGAGTATTCAAAAAATTGTAAGGTACTGAGACGGTTATACGTCAACGTACCGGTCCGGTTATTGAAAACTTTGCTATTGTAAAGAGAGTGTCGCCGAAAGCCCAAAAACATCAATTCGGCTTCGTTCTCAACAGCTTCAAATATCACGAAGCACTATGCATCGTATTTTGACAAATGACCTCCACCTTCAAATTCAGCTTACTCAGAAGCTCAAACCAGTAGACCATGAAGAGCTCCGGCAATTCGTTCAATGGGTAGTGGAGCAAAGTGAATCAATGCCAATTTTTCAAAAAAAAATCATCTTCTCCGATAAAACGCATTTGCATCTGAATGGCTTCGTGAACAGACAAAATTGTCGAATTTGGGGCTCAAAAAATCCTCATGCAATCCATGAGAAACGAATGCACCCTCAACGAGCAACTGTCTGGTGATCAGGCGGCGTGATTGCTTTTTCTTTTTTTGTAGCTGTGGCCGAAATTGCAGTGACTGTGTACGGCATTCGTTACAGGAACATGATAAAGGAGTTATTGAGGCCTCAACTAGACGGCATGGATCTGGACGACATGTGACCCCACTTGCCACACCGCGCATGAAAAAATCGATTTATTGCAGCAACGATTTCCAGAACAAATTATCTGAAGCAATTCTGATATCAACTGACCACCAAAATCACGCAATTTGACGCTGTCCGGTTTCTTTCTTTGGGGTTGTGTAAATCTCGGGTTTCTGCGAAAAAACCAGAAACAATTCCTGAGCTCAAATCCCAGATCCAACGCGTCATCGGTGAGATACAGCCACATCTCTGTGAAAAAGTCATAGAATATTTCATGCAAGGAGTATTGGGCTGCATCAGAACTGTGGAGGCTATTTGACGGTCATTTTATTCCATACTTAATCGGAACATGTCATATTTACAATCCAATAAAAAAATCAGAACTATCTCAAAAAATACGTGTTTTTATTTTAAAAGGAAAAAGTGCGTTCTTACTGAGACACCCTTTTTTTGCTCCCTAATTTTTTCCTATTAAAATTTCACTTTACTTATGTGAAAATACTGTCAAATGTAAATTATAATTAAAAATTAGTTCGTGGAATACATTGAGAAATACACGAAAAATCGGGAAAAATATGTTTGATCAACACTCGAGTTGCCGCTGTGAAAGAAAATGCTATGTCAACATTTTTAATATATAATTTTCTGTTTGTGATCATCATGACACATTTAATTGTCCAAACGAATATGATTCAAGCTCCACAGTGGTAACCACTTTACCGCTTTCATTCCTTACGTTGAAAATATATCGACGGTGGTCTGTGCCGTTCAACAAATAATATTTTATTTTTTCGTTCTTTAATAATTGTTCGGTTCAAGGTCAATAACTATTAAAAAATACTTTTCCATTTTGTTTTTGCCAAAATAGAGTAGGATTCGAATCTTCAACGGCCGCTTGAGAAATATAAGTAGCCTCATATAAAACAAAAGTTTGATGCAATCAGGAGGATACACGCCTCCTCCAAAAAAATGTATTCAATACACCCTATTGTATATACTTACCCTTTCCCTGAAAAAGAGTTCAACCCAAGCACTATGATTTCATATCCGCACGTCTATTCACCCAACTATTGCGGGTTCTGCGCTTCGATAAACATTATCTTGTATGTATTCACTTGTTCGCTTTGTACATCCTCACAAATATTTTCCACATTTGCGTAGATGTAAATAATAAAAATTTTTGAGACAAATGATAATTCGTTTACCACAATGCAAACCACTTTTGTGGCAATGTCTTTTATTTAGGGAAAATATTTCAACTATTGCAATCAGCGCTGAGTATAAGTAGCAAAGGAAATGTTATTGCGACAAACGACCTCCCAAAAGGCCCAGGAAAAGAATAAGTTGTACACCCTTGATATAGAGTTATGTTGTGGGAACCGAATTGAAAATGAATTCGGTTGTCCCAACGGAACTCATCACAAATTCGGTTGCATCAACCCCATGTGTAATAAATATGGTTGTTGCAACTGAATTATTGCATAATTCGGTTGTTGTAACCGAATTGGTACAAAATTCGGTTGATTTTACCGAATTGATTCTAAATTCGGTTGTGGCAACAGAAATTATATTCAGCTGTCACATTAGAATCAATTATGGAAAGACGTTGTTTCAACCGAATTTAAATTATGGGGACTAAATTCCGTCGTATAACCTCATTTCAAACAATTTGTTCTGCGAGTTAATTTTCTCAATATCCCCAATTTCTTTTGAGTATTAACTCGTTACAAACTGAGTGATGAGTTAAACATACCGCTGGTTGTTCTGAGTTGGGTTTGTGTAAAAACTTCCATTTAAAAAAATTAGCGGATTGTTCGCAAGATGAGGGTAAACGATACTGTATCATTTGTAATGTCTATCACCATCACTATCAACATCAACATCAGCAGCCCCATCAACCATCACCATCATCATCAACACCAGCATCGCCATCAGCATCATCAGCGCCATCATTATCCTCGTCATCGTTGTCGTCATCACAATCATTGTTTTATGTACTCATCAGCAATACTTGTATTCCTACGAACGCACATGCACACGAAGGACTCATCTCCGAAACAGAATCAGTTTGGTAAGCAACTCGACTCTATCATTGGATTCCTTTTCTCCACACCACCAACACTAGCGTTATAGCAAACCACGACTACCAACCTCCCACACCATTTTAAGAATCGTCCATTTTGTTACAAAAGGGGCAAGGAACGAAGAGTCATTAAACATTTGGAAAACGTATTAAAACACCCCATCATTGCCTTAATTAAGAGCCATAAAAGGACATTTACTTGTAGTTGTGAGACGCATTTGTAAACGTTTCGAAATAAAAATCCATATTTACAGACACTAAATGCCAAACAAATGGACGAACGATTCCACAGACAAAGGGGGCAAAACCCGTCCTTTTTGCTCCAGAATTACTGGCTGGCTGCTTAATTCTCTGTCATTGCCAAAATAAAAACTCCATAACAAAAGTGGAATTAAGTGTACTTTATGTTCATGGACTGAGTGTACATCATGTTGGAAGTGGTGCTTAAGCTCTGCACCACTACGTCCTGGGTGAAGGTATAATTGTTTATTTGGGGTATTGTAGGCCGATTAAGAACATCTTTTCTTTCATTTCATTTGCTCTTCCAATGTAAGGGAGTGCTGATAATTAGTTCAATGTATTTTATTAGATGTTTAATTTCTTTTATAATTCTCCATAACTTTTTGTTACTTGTGGTTACTTGAGCCGAGGACGACACATGGCGGGGATACAAGTTGTAGTAAATACTAATGAGCTTTAATGGATATTTGGCGGAGGAATAAAGGAACTCATTAGGCTACATGTACAGTGTTTCAGTTCAGATTTATTTCCAGACAATTAGTTCTAATGAAAGCTTAATCGGGGATTGAAACCTATCAGTGATTATTGACTTTATAGCTGCATGGACACCATAATTCGAAACTACTTTTAAATAAAATAAATGGTTTCCCATTACATCCCATGAAGGAATTAGGGAGTCGATAGGAGCGACGTCACTACGCGAGGTGACCGGCGCCGAAAGAAATTGAATGTGGTCAGAGCAGGAATCGAACCCAGGATCTCACGTACAAGAGGCGCGCACACTGCACATTAATGTTAGACTTCCACGTTATTGTTAAAGGTGACACTAACTGTAACTGATCTGCAGTCAATTGTGTGAAGACTTAACTTGTCAATCAGACCTCAAACGATTTCTCACACAATGATGCAGTCAATAGTGAGATCTCTTCAACATCTTAATGGAGTTTATAAGGGAAGTGAATGCAGAGAGTATGGTAAATGCCAATGGGCGAAAGTGTGATAAATGTGACTCATAGTTTAGTTCCGCAAAATAATGTTTTTTTGTGCAAATTAAGGCAACAGTTTCAAAAGTCTTCGAAATATAATAATAAAATGTAGGTCACGGAGGGCAAAACCATTAGCTATTGAAGATTTATCGCTATATTGACGTTACAAATTGCATCACGACTTTTATACTGATCGAATCCAGTACAATCTTTGAGTTCTTACTTTTACAATACTCGAAACACATATGGGCATTTACACAGAAAGTGCCACCCTATGTCGCATCACGTCACCATCGTAAATTGGTTATATTTTAGGAACATGAAGTTCGATTGTTTTCTATTCTTTTACTAAATACAGACTGTAAGAAGCTCTATATTTAATAACAGATGAAAAAACAATCTAACTAACTGGTCTTAAAATATTAGCAATTAACGAGTGTGACGTGATGTGACAAAAGGTGGACCTTTCTGTGGAAATGCCCATATGTACAATTTGAATTCATATAATTCAAACGAATATTAACAAATCATAAATGTTATTAGGAAAATTCAAATTAATATTAAAAATATATTAATTTATAATGAGAAAAATATATTTTAAATTGAGTATAGTCAAATTTTCATAAAACGACGTGTGTTGAAATTACAAATTTTAAATAATGAATTCTAAACTGACGTTTCTCACGTTCAGTACCAAATCAGTTTTCAATTTTTCAACCATAATCTGGTTCTATCAAAATTATTATTTCCATCCAAATTTATTTTTCAATAAAATTAATTATTTCGGTGGCCGTGGGTTGCATCGTGTACGCGGCTCTTGTGAATTGCGACGTGGGTTCGATCCCTGCTCTGACCACCTTACATTTCCATAGACGACCCCCACCTCGCTTAGTCATGGCGATACTATCGAGTACATAGCCACGAAAAGGCTTCTCAAAATACCGTTTGGAACCGGTGTAAAACTGTAGGTCCCAATCAGTGGTTGTAAGAAGGTCTCCCCAATTCCCTCATGGGATGCAATGGGAAACCATTTATTTTTATTATTTTATTTATTACATCTATGAAACATTTGAATAGATTTTATGACATTTGTTATAGAATTGTAATTCCTCTTTATGATTTCTGGCAATCCGTATAGCTGTTTCAGATGTATCCACAGATTGTTAACAGCGATTTTTTTTGAAAAGGGTTATTCAATATTTCATCGTGCTATATGTAAGCAAAATTCTTAATTCAGTGAGAATTCCTTAGCATACAAACGCGCGAAATACACCCAAGCACAAGATACAGAAAATTTAAATTTTGTAGTTAATTAATTTCGAAATCTTGATGCTACTTTTTATGAATATGTTTCGTAGAATTTTTATGAATTTTTTCATAATATGTGTGAATTTACAAAAATTAAGGGATTAATGATTAAAGTTCCATAAATTAATGAAGAAAGTTTCATAAAAAAATATGACGTAGAAAATATTTTCAGTGTAAAATAGACTTCACCACTCATATCCCAGACAAAGAGGAATTGTAGAATAATATACCAAGCAATGGAAGATATTTAGGTCCTGGGAAAATATTTTGATTTCCAAACTTGATGGTAAGGCAGACTTTAAAGTATATTGATTAGATCTGAGCTTAGACCCACGGAAATGCTACCGCTCATATTTAGACTGCTATATTGTACTGGGACAGAAGCACGTTAGATGGGATGAGTTGAGTAGACTTGGGACGGTCATGCCTACTACTTCGCTGGATCTATAGGAAGTCAGCATCTTTGAAAATTTCCAAATATAAGACTATTCTCAGATAAGAAGCTCTCAGGCGGGCAAACGACATGCACGTACTGACCTTAAGCGATCAATATACTAGTACATCATATCCAAATATTAAGTCTTTAAAAGGTGGTTTTCCATTATATGCCAAGATGGGTCAGTATGCTGTGCTCTTTCTACTTTTGTATACTCAGTGATCAGAACCAGCAATCTTGCACCGACTCCGAGCGATTATGAATTTAATAGTTATTTCCTGGCTAAGTGCGATCACGAAATCCTCCTTGAGGATCACGAAATCCACCACTACACGGAATTTGTCTACAATTGTAGCTGTGGTTACGAACAGATAGAAATCCGAAGGAAATAAGTTTTGGAGTCGTCTGTGCAAAAATTATAATTTTCCTGTGTATGCTCAACGTTCACCGGAATAGTTGAAACGTTAGCCCCAACTACTCAAATACTCTTACACTCCAGTAAATTTAGGGCGTTAAGGAGGTATTTTAGATAATCTATACAAAAAATTTAACCACGAGCCCAGTACAACTCACAAAATTTGTTTGATTCTATGTGGACTTGAGCCTGGCACGTTTTCGTTCGTCATAAATATTAATGATCACTTGACGCAAATAATTTCATCACACGAAGTTAAGCGGTCCAAAATGTAATTTGTGCGGAAAGAAATAGTTTTTAACGTCTTAGTAAGAACCTCCCTCGACAGACAGTGGTGCAATAGTAAGTGTGCGCGCCTATTGTACATGAGATACTGTATTCGATCCCTGCTCTGACCACCTGAAATTTCTTTCAACGGTGGTCACCTCGCATAATGATGGACACTATCGAATATATAGCCACGGAAAAGCTTCTCAAGATACCATTCGGAATCGGTGTAAAAGCTGTAGGTCCCAATCAGTGAGTATAAAACTAGAAAGGGCATAGCTCACGGGTTGTATGAAGCTGTGCCCACTTTCTTCATGGGATGTAATGGGAAACCAAGAACCTCAGTTTAATAAAAGGAGAACAAGAGCATATAACACTTCATATGTTCCTGTCTAACTATTTGTTTGAGTAAAAGCAGTTTTTATGCAGTCTACTCGTAGAGGCCCCCGGAAAGTTTAGTTGACTGGCAATTTCGATGATTACAATAAAAAACCTTTGAAAATAAAATAAATGCTCGCAATATGAAAATCAGAAATAATGCGCAGACGGGTTGGGATATACTTGCAACATCAATCTCATGACAATCGGTGTTTCGCGCTTGAAACTACATCTATGTATGTACTGAATTTTGTGAAGATTGTTGTTTTCGGAGAAGTATTGTTTTAGATGGTCTCGGACTAGTAGGTGTTGCAACATTCTTATTCATTTGAGATATATTTTATCCCTATAAGGTTTAATAACACAGTGCAACACGAAAAAATATAACCATATACGGACACCATTACGTGATAAAAGACCAAAAAAAAGCCCGTGTCTCCCACTTTTGCCCAAAGTCATGCACCTAAATATTTATGGAGATGGTATTAACTTTATTCCCAATTAGCCACCGAAATAAACAACTTCACTTATTCATATAAAACTAGTTTCTTTAAAAATAATTTTTGAAAGAAAACACGATGGTTGATATTTATATTTCTAAAAAGTGTTAAAGTTTTTAGCTTAACGGTACCCAGAATGTGTTACTATGTTAGCATTATTTCTCATTTCTCCAGTGACTCAAACAATTCATATCAGTTAAAAACTGGAATTAACCCGCGAATATTTTCGCTTGTTTATATTTCACAATTTTCGACGTGGAGTATCAAGAGAAGAGTTCATTAATTTATTTTATTGGTGCCAGGAAGTTTCATACATTGTTTTTGATGTGTTAAAATCTAAAGGCACGGGTAGGGCAATGTATCCCTGTAGGAAATATCTATAGTGAAACAGTACTGCCTTACTATTGACTGTGTCACCAGTACTACAGACCAAATATACCCCAGGCAATGTAAAATTCTATTGACATTTAACATGTGCTTGTCATTGAGAATGAACTACTGACAAAAGAACTACTGACTAGGTGGTACTTTTGGAACCATATGGAGACATTGGAACCACTGAATCAGTAGTCCTTTGTCGTTATTTTTGTCAACACTTGAGATTTTTTTACCATAAACTCAAAACTAAAATCATATTCATTATCTAAATTACATTAAAAAAAAATGTTATCAGTCTTTTAAAACTCACTTTTTTTTTAAATTATTTTGCAACTAAATGTACGCGACCCACGTGTTTTCACAACCAAACAAAGCGAAGCAATGAAAAAGACGAAGAAGCATTGACGTCCATTTGTCATAAATTTCTCTACACATCAAAGCCAGACAAATATTTGTAGACAAGTTGTAGACAAATTGTCGACAATGTCACCATAATAGTTGACAAAAGTGGTGACATGGAGACACTTGTCCCCAGACTTCCTACAGGGTATCAAAGTGAACACATACAAGCAATTCACAGCATTAGCAACACATACGTGGTTATTGTACATCAATAGTCTCTGCCTGAAAATAAGTATGATGGTATTGATGTAGCGGCAGCGAACAAACAAGCAGGTCGTCGTCGCCAAAGAGTATTGAATAGTATAGAGAACTCATGGAACGAATTGTATAACTCAAAAGCACTGGCGATATCTGACAAATGAATCAAAACGTATTACTCTCTTTTTGTCATAACTTGGTCCATTCGTAATTTTGATGTGAAACATTGAGACCTTTTGAAACATGTATTCTTTTTCTATTTTTTTAAGTAATAACATTGTCGAAATGGTGCATTTATATTGAAATATTCTATAAAGAGAATTGGACTCGTTTATGCTCTTTTACTCAGACTCTCTACATGAGAGCGGAAAAAGAGTTCAATAAGTTCTCTATACTATTCAATACTTTTAGTCGTCGTTCTGTTTATGACGAAACGAAAACAATTATATCACTGAGCTAAATATTGATTTTTATTCAGTTGTATGCCAGTATCCAAACAAGTAACTGGCCACATTCATGATATCAACTGACCACCAAGATCATGCAATTGAGCTCAAATTCGAGATCCAATGCGTCATCGGTGAACTACATCCAAATCTCTGTGAAAACTGATGGAAAATTGCATGAAAAGAGTAATGGCTT
Source organism: Phaonia tiefii (assembly GCA_963931995.1). Taxonomy (NCBI): domain Eukaryota; kingdom Metazoa; phylum Arthropoda; class Insecta; order Diptera; family Muscidae; genus Phaonia; species Phaonia tiefii. The sequence continues at coordinate 99,116,528 of OZ008369.1, read as the reverse complement.
GTCATCAGAGCCGTGGGGACCATTTGATGGATATTTTATTCCATACTTAATCTAAACATGTGTTGTGATAAAAAAAAATCACAACTGTCTCAAAAAATAAGTGTTTTTATTTTAAAATTAGAAATTGCATTCTTATCGAGAGACCCTTTTTAAATAACATTTTTAAATTTTTATTCTGTTGTTCGACCTTTTCCTTATCAATAAATAATCAATATTCTTCGAGCTACACAAAGGAGTAGCGAAATATCGAGGAAAATAAATATAACAACAGCAAATCTGACCTCAAGCTCGAAGAATATTGATTATTTATTTTTAAATTTCTTAAATTTTTGGTTAATGTATGAGAAATTCATACTACAAGCTTACAAGTCATGAACATTTTTCTAATTGAAAAATGGTTGGTTTTTTTTGGAAATAATAGGCAATTCAGTTCAACACACACTCATTTCTTAAATTTTTAATTTAATCTCTTTGATATGCTTCTTGAAAATAAATGAATAAATTCACAGTGATCTGTAAAGTTTTTCGTAGTATTTACGTGGAATATTTTTCAGTGTCAAGGTCGATGAGGGTGTCATAATAATACGTAGGTGTTATAACAATACGTAGGTGTCATGATAATACGTGGGGCTGCTAAAACTGGTGACCCATACCAAAAAATGTTTTAGGGGAATTGATATTAAAGTGGTCCCAGGTGGATAATTACTTCCAGATCATTGACATTCTTTACAACTTAGTCAACAGACTTTGGTAACTGGATATTACTAGTACAGGCCACCAAACGTCGATCCCGTAGAGCAATATCGGGCCAGCAACCGCAGTGTATTTTTGTTGGCAAATATTATTCAACCAAATGTTCTAGATCTTCCAATTTGCTAAAGAAAACAATGAATCTTTTTGTGCCCTGATTTTTTTAAAAGTTAACAAATCCTTTTTTGCCTTCTCCGCCTGATTTCAGTTGTTTTGGTACAAATAAATCTATTTGCACTTATACTGATTTCCAGATGATGTCACCACAGAACTCTAAACACAAATTTGTCTTTAGCAATTTCCTTTCGCCTAATCACATTAATTCGCATCACTCGGAAATGGAAACGAACACAAAAAATGAATTGTCTCAGCAATCATAATGTTATCATCAACTTAAGTGAAAATGCCACTTAAAAACGAACCCCGCCCCTACGATTGACAACTCCCAACCCCCCTGATGAAATTGTAGCCGTGATTTATATTATTGCCATCATCAGGCAAATAAAAGATATAAGAAAGTATCTTGAGCTGACAGAAATGAAAAAAAAAATTCAACCAAGGCAAATGTCGAACATCACCGAAAACATGAAACCAGGAGCAGTGGTGGAAATTTGAATATGACTTTAGGTTAAATTGTGTTGAATATGCCTTCACTCAATACAAATGTGAGGCAACCAACGATTTTCGATTTAATATTTAAGGGCATCCAATGGTCAGAATTGATTACAATCCGAATATACTGTTGTTGGGGCAGGAGGTAGACAAATCTTCTAAATTGTACACAATGGCACAGTTCCGCAAATTGTCACTTCACCCTATACACATTTCCCCCAGTGTATTTACAATTTTTATATGCCCCATACATAAACGCACACGCATACACAGATAACATAACATAACATTACATAAATGGAGACGACAATAAAAAATCATAAGGACACATTCAAATCTGACACAAGAGAAATGTTCAGCTGTCAAATTGTGTTTATTATCTGAGCGTGTGTATGAGTATTGACTCCTATTTCCGTTGTATTCATTTGTTTTGTGTTGATTTTGAAATATCTCAAAAAGGATAAGCTTCATCTCGTGTCGTGGAGTATTTGCTTATGTTATCCTTCTTTCGCATCTTACACATGTTTCAAGGATTGGATTGTCTCCGCATTTAGAGCTTAAAGAAGACATACAATTTCTTATGAGACAAACGGCCATTTTACTGTTTTGCTTTTTTGTGTTTGTGTTTTTTTAAGCATAAAGCCAAACAAATCAGAGTCATCATAATACCAGAATATATGAGTGCTTTTATTTATGTGTATGTGTAAGGATATCACGATAAACGATGTGTTTGTGGTACGTGATTTTTGGATGTCATGCTGTTCACAAATTCAATTCTCAAAGGTACTGAAACAGGTCTCACTTGAAGTTTTGGTCTAAACTATTATATTAATTGTCATGTTGTTTAAGTGCTGCCATATTCATTGAAAAAAATTTAATGTTCGTTATATGTATGAAACAATTTAATAAAGTTTTCATTATACAGAGGGGCTCATGAATGTTGCTACATTAAGGACGAGTTTCACACTCCTCATTTAGAACCACAATTGAAAACTCAGAGAAAATGTTAATTTTAATTGACATTGGAGTGACAACCATCGGGCATGGCTAAATCTGAAACTGTGCATAAGATTCGGAAATAACTTATATTTAATGATATAAATTATTTTTTCGTTTGTCATTTGAAGTTTAACTGACTTTCACGATGCCATTTTAACAGAGTAAGTAAAAATTGCACCCGGTATTCGAAAAATTCAGCTCCTGCACAATTTAAAACTCACTCCGAGTTTAAAAAAATTAAAATTGTATTTTGTTTGAATTTGTTTATTTGAAATCTCTATCGAGCGAGTCAAATATAAAAAATAAAAATTCGCATCGGAGTTTAATTTTTATTTTACTGGAAGTACTAGCTTTATATTGAAGAGAAGCCGAATTTTTCGACTTTCGAGTGCGACGAAACTCCATTGGCATGTTGTGGAAGGTGTAAAAAAAATACGCGGCCATCAGAAAGGGCAGAATTATAAAGAGCGCAAAAAGTCGGATGGAACAATGGGGAATATACCGATATAAAGTAAATAGTATATGTGGTGAAAAACTACAAATAACGATATCATTAGTGTTTAGAATGATTGGGTCTAGAGGTCGACTAATAATTGGAATATAAGTTTAAATAAGGATACTAAAGGCAGACCAAATTTGATTTGGACCCTGATTGGGGATACGTTAAACAGACAGTATGTGGTTAAAAAGGGGTAAAACTTGGCAAAAAAGGGTAGATTTTAAAATGCGGTAGAAATCGTTTTTAATAATGGCGTATGTCTTTGTGGGTAAAAAGGGGGACAAATTGGTAGAAGATTTGTGTGGGATAAAAAATCTTCAAAGTGTTTTGATTATTGCTTGGAAAAACTGTAATGGATTTAATTAGCCGTGTATTGGTCTATAAAATATAAAAAAAAATTATAAAGACACCATCAATACGTAGTTAGATACTTCAAATCAAAAGCCTCACTATTCCTCTACAAATGTCTAGTACAATCTAAAATGATCACAACAATACTTTAAAAGTTGTGGCATTATTACGGTGTATTTTCCAATCGACCTCACTGTGCGACAATGTATACATTTGCCGGTTTTAAATAAGTGTGATCTAAGATTTCCTCCATGTCGGTTATTTGTATCAGTTCAGCCGTTTTCAGAACCAACTCGTAGTAACTTCGTCTGTTCTCGATTACTGCAGACGGTATCACCAAGCATTCGTGGTGAGTTAGTATGTAGTGGCTATTCCACTTGTTGTGAGGGTATAATTTTAGGCGCAATTGACACCATATACTATTTGTTGATATTCTAATGTTATTTTGACATAAATCTAAGTTAATCGAAAAAATTTCATCATGGGTATCGTAATAATATATATCAATTTAGCAAAAAACTTCACAGGATTAATAAAGAGTTTTTGAATTTGAATTCTATTTATATTTTTTTATTTTTATTTTATGTTTCTGCGCCAATGGATAAATAGCTTTAGTAACCCGACAGTTCACTACACTGATAGAAAAAGTTTCATAAAATTTATGAATTCCATCATCAATTTGATGAAATATTTCCTCATTTTCCAACCTACGACACATTTCACTGAATTGATGAAGAACCTTTCGTCAATCTTGCATCCATGTTTCATCAATAGTTTACGTTGAATCAATGCCAATGTTACATCAATTTGATGTATATTTATTCTTAAGTTGAAGTAAATTTTTCAGTTCATTTCGCAAGTTGAAGTACATTTTTCAGCTGAAGTAAATTTTTTCATTAATTTGATGAAACATTTTCCCATTTTCAAACCTACGACACATTTCACTGAATTGATGAAGAACCTTTCATCAATCTTTCATCCATATTTAATTAATAGTTTGCGTTGATTCAACTCCAATGTTACATCAATTTGATGTATATTTGTCTTCAAGTTGAAGTAAATTTTTCACCATTTTGTTGTAAAATGTTCAATAAGTTGCTGTAAATTTTTCATCAATTAGATATAATGTTGTCATCAATTTGATTTAAGCCTACCATCAATTTGATATAAATTGGTCATAATATTGAGGTAAATTGTTTGTGAATGAGTAGCCAAACTGTTTGGGATATTTTCATCGTAAAAAATCCACAAGAGCAGGGCACGACCACATGAAAAATGCTCATTGCGTGTCCATTTCTCTATTTTATATAATGTATTTATTTTAAATTTTATACGGTTTTTTCTTTTTCTGTTAATTTTTTCTAAATTACGTCCATATTTTGAATCGATCCCACTAATTATTTCTGAAGTCCAATGTTGAAGATTGATGTAAAAAAGATCATCAATTCAATGAAGCTGAAAATGGTGAAAACGAACAATAAACGAATGGAACATATTTTCTCAATTCAATGAAAAACAATGGATGCAAATTTTTCATCGATTTGATGTAAAGATTTTCTTTCGGGGTATCCACTTAAAAACAGGTCATTGGTCATTTTACACAAACTGCGAAAAGGCATCGTTCCGAAATAATAAAAAAATTTCAAAATTATCCACCCAAAATTTTTACAGTTGAATTAAAATATTTGTTGTTAAATTTAAAAAAAAAAAAAAAAAAATTTTCGGAATTGGATTCTTCATGACCGATTTCGTTAGTGTTTTAGTGATAATGTATGTGTAATTCATAATACAAGCACTTATTACGTCAGGAACATGTTTCTAATTGAAAATTGGTAGGGGTTTGTTGGAATAATAGACAATTCAGTTAAGCACACTAACGAACTCCGAAAGTTCATCACTAGATGCCTAACTACTGTGCCTGAATTGATACCATCGGTTGATCATCAATCGTATATATACAAACTCAATTTTGCTATTCACACATGCGAATTAGCATCGATTGTAGAAGTATCAACATGCACTTGAAAGGCCTATAATTCCAACACAAAAACAGACTGCTTTTCTCCACCATGTTCTTCATTTCCTCATGCGTACTCGCATTGTTGCAGTGCTTTGAGCTGAGTTGTATTTTCTGCGGTATAGCTTTTTGATGACCGGGGTAGTGACAGATTCGTTTATTTGAATTTGTATTTAATGACCGATTTTGTTAATTTTAGTTAATGTATGAGAAATTCATACTACAAGCTTACGAGGTCACGTTGGTTTTTATTTAAATAATAGACAATTCAGTTAAGCACAGTCACTGGCATGACTAGTTTCGAACTCCGTGACAAGTTCGTCATCAGATGCCTAACTACAATTCCTGAATTGATACCAGCGATAGATCTAATATATAAGTACAATTCACATATACGAATTAGTATCGATCGAAGATCCTTAAGTACGAGTAAAAACACAAAACAAAATCGGTCATAAAATTTAAATATTATTCCAACAAAATACAATCATTTTTCAATTAGAAAAATATTCATTACCTTGTAAGCTTGTAGTATGAACTTCTCATACATTAATAGTGGGATTTTAATGAAAATGATCCAGAAACGTTGCGAAGAATATTTCCTTCGGATATAATGGCAGAACTGTCGAAATTTAAAAATATGATACAAACAATTTTTGAGCGTTACCTCGAAAATTATAGTTTGTCCAAAATGACAGCAAATCATTGCGCATTGTCTTCTTCGATATTATAAATGGGCAGTTAATCCCAAGAAATGTGAACCTTTTTGTCTTTCATTTATTGTATCGTATGTATTGTATGTATCCGTCCACCCAACATTTCATAACCAATCAGCCTAACAAGGCGATTTGTACCCATTTCATTTATTCGTTTTAGTTTATTCAAAAAAAATCCAATAAATAAACAAAACGTCCATTTAATTTTTGGTTATTTTGCAATTTTTCACTTCATTTAACGTTTGTTTTTACAATCAGTTGTAGTGACATTTGTGCCCATTTCATTTCGATGAATTTGTGCGAGGGCCATTTACAAATGTCCAGATTATGTACGAATTTAGATGTCTAAATTGCTAGTTTTATGGTATTTCAAATAGTTATTGTTAGATAAACAACTAACCGAATTCGCACAGGTATATTAGACATTTGTGATGCCCTACTTTGCTTGAAGTCTAGTTGTGCAACAACAAATAATCCATGAAATGCAATATACAGGGTGGAGCGCGGTAATTTGGTTTTTTACACTGCAGGCTGTGGCGGCACTGTTGGTCGAAGAGAGTGGAGGGTGTGCGTGGCTTATAGTGGCTGACAGTAGATTTGTAGATTTGACAAGTGAGGAGAGGTCACTTTGTGTTGAAGCGTATTTTTCAAATGCGCACTCGATCATTGCAGTGCAGCGTGCTTTTCGTTTACGATTCGCTGTTCCCCCACGCGGCAGTGTTCCTGGACGGCAATCAATTGTTTAATTCGGTACTGGAGTGAAACAAACACCAGAGAACTTCACCACAGACCTCTGCATTCGGACCGCGTCACTGTGTGATGCGCCATATCACGAGTAGGCATCATTGGCCCTTACTTTTTCCAGGATAATCGCCTTGCCGTAACTGTGAACTCCGAACAGTACTTGACTATGATACAGGATTTTTTTCAGCCGGCTCTTGAGGCAATGCAATTAGAGGATACATGGTTCCAACAGGATGGTGCCACTGCACACACAGCGAGGGTTACCATGAATTGTTTGAGGCAAATGTTTCCTGGACGGCTTATCTCCTTGAGGGGCACGCTCACCAGGCTTAGCCCCATGCGATTTTTCCTTTGGGGTTACCTGAAGTCGAAGGTGTATATCAACCGTCCCAACACCTTGGAAGACCTAATTAACGATATTGAGGTTGAAATTGGCAGAATACCAGTCGACATGCTTGTTAGAGTTCATGAAAACGTATGCAGCAGTGTGTGGATAGCTAAGGTTGACATTTGCCAGATACACTATTAAAAACCATGTAATTTAAAAAGTCCCTTACTGTTCACTATAATTAAAATATAAAATAAATTTTTCTAAGGTTCATAATTTTTTTATTTCATTCCCAAATAAGCAAATAACCGCGCTCCACCCTGTATATATGTATATACATATGTATATGTATGTGTACGTGCGTTTGAAGAATTTTCAAAACACCTTTTCCGAACCGATTGAGATACTTCCATAAAATGCCGTTAAAATGCATCTACATCAGCTTCAGGAGTCGAAAAACATTCGAACAGATACATGTTTCGTCATACGTTACGATCGTTTAAACGCCTTGCAAAGCACCGCTTTAGTAAATATTTCCCAGAATTTGTTTGCTCCAATCGGCACGAGCTTTTTTCGGAGCGATTGCCAATATATGTGGGTACCAACGCCATCAAATGTTTTTGATGGCCAAATGCAATTCTAAATTTACGCTGATGGTACAAATGCCTTGGCATGACTTAGTCTCGCGATAAGTCTCATGTCATTAGCAAATTTGAAACTTATCGAAGTAGTTGCCAGATTTGTATCTGAATGCGGTCGGGTGGCCAACCGTTTATTATTGCACTCTTTTCAAAGCTGTTGGATAAATAAATAAAGTTAATTATAGCTTAATTTTTACTTGACAGCTAAGCGATATTAAGTGGCATTTTAATTTCCCACTTAAATTCCGACTTGAGCAACGATAAAGTTGCCACATGTTCAATTTCAAGAAATGGCAACAAAAAAGTTATCTGAGATAAATTTTGTTATCGTTTCTTGCGAATGAAAATGGAGAGGCTGAAAAGCAGAAATTTGCAAACTGGCTTCGATCTTTTAAGTTCATGAAAATTATTTTATTTAATGGAAGACTACGTACACTTTTATATCTCTAAATTTTGAGGATAGATTTTTATATCCAATTGAAAACAAAATTGGAACTAAATTGTTCACAACAATGCACGGTAAATGTTATACATATTGATCATGGTAGAATTATCTATCAGGTACAGTCGTTTAAGCTAGTGGTGACATTTGTTCCATGTCGTTTTTCGTTGGCGAATTAGTATCGATCATCTGTATATTGTTTTTATACTGTTTTGTATTCTTGATTTGTTGTTGTATAGTTGTGTAGAGTTTGACAGCTGAAACGAATGAATGAAAATAAAATGTATGTTGTTGCTGCTTACAGCTACAACAACATCTGCTGCTACCATGTATACCTGTTGCCGTATCGAATTTTTTCCACCCACTTCAGCAAGCGTTGCCACATTTCGTAGTATTAAGTGTGGTTCGTTTTTTTTTGGAAAGTCGTACGAGGCGATAGCTTAATGGAATAAAAAACGGGCTAATATAAATACTTGTTTGGGTTCCAACCATTTAAAATATTATATGGTGCTGCTGCTAAAACTAATAATCGTTATTTCAGGAGCTGAAGTCGTATTGTTTTGTTTGGGTCTAAAAGACGTATAAATTAGCCATCAGGATAAGTCGTCACGTCTGGCATTGCTGCTCGATACATATAGCTGATATTTTGTGCAGAGGTGTGGAGTCGGAGTACTGGAAATTTGTAGAAATTCGAATTGTGGTCGATTTTTATTGCCCGACACCGAAGAATTCGATTGAGACAGCCGGATTAGCCGTAACCGAATTTAGAGGTTGTTACAGTCACACTAGAAATCATCACAGCTGAATCAGAGGTTGACTCAACCGAATTAGAGGTTGTCCTAAACCGTTGTATATACAGACGATTGCAGGCTATCTCAAACGACCGACCTTCAAAAACTGCAAAACTCTTGATATCTGCTTGGACATTTTCTACAAAATAAATCGTTTTAATACAAAAACCATAATTACAAATTTAGTTGTTTTAGATCCTCGTTATGTTTAAAGTTGTAATTTCCTTGTTAAGGCTGTAAGAGATCATGTTTTCTCCGATTAGTGAAACAATATTTTTAGTTACCTTTCTTAATTATTTCAAAAAAGTCTTGATATCGCCACGACAAAAACAATTATACTTATACATTCTTTAACTTTTTTTAATATATTATTTATTTTTATAATTTTTAACGTCAGGTTTGAAATATACAGGATTATGTTGTGGTAACCGAATTGAAAATGAATTTGGTTGTACCTACAGAATTCATGAGAAATTCGGTTATAGCAACCGAATTATCCCAAAATTCGGTCGTTGCATCCGACTTGAGGCTAAATTCGGTTATTGAGATCGAATCGATATTAAGTTCGATAGTTACAACCGAATTGATGCCAAATTCGGATGCTCCATCCGAACTTGGTAGCATTTTCGGTTGTTACATCGGAATTAATTCAAAATTCGGTTGCTCCAACCGAAGTTTAGAAAATTTAATTGGCAGAACGAATATATTTGAAGATTGAATTATCACAATCGAATCAATTATGAAACGAGGTGGCTCAACCGAATTAAATTCGGTTGTGTCAATCAAAATTCGGTAGTAACAGCCGAATTTTCGTTTGCTACAAACTCTTCTCAAACAAATAGTTCTCTGGGTGCGTATTAATACAATTATTAACAAGATGAGAAATAGCAAAATGGAAGCAGATAATATGTGGCCGTCGGTGGTGTAATGGTTAGTGTACGCGCCTCTTGTACATGAGATCCTGGGTTCGAAACCTGCTCTGACCACCTTAAAAACAAATTTCTTTCGGCGGCGGTCATCACGCATAGTGATGGCGACACTATCGAGTATTAAGCCATGAAAAACCTTCTCAAAATACCGTTCGGAATCGGTGTAAAACTGTAGGTCCCAATCATTTAGTGAAAACTGGAATGCGCACAGTTCAGTGATTGTGAGAAGATCTCCCCTGTACCTTCATGGAATGTAATGGGAAACCATTTATTTATTTTTAAGGGAATTCAATACTATCTCGAATATGGCAATTGCTCGGCATTAGTTTGGGTGGAACGCACAACTCCGGGCATTACAAATTTTTCCAGCGATGTTAAATTGGGGTAGTATATCAGTTATGGTGATATTGAAATTGAAATCTGTCTTTCTACTTTGATTTTAGTTTTTGCGTCATCACGGTTCGGAAAAAATTATTGGACGAAGTTCCTTATCGCACGTTGCGGGATGGGGGCTAAATGAAAAAAATTAAACAATTTTATTACAACCCAGTATTATCAAGTATATTGGGTAATTTTGCTTTGGTTTGTATCCAGACATCCAAACATATGTTGGGAAATTTCTTGTTTAATGCGAAGTTTACTAGGTGGAGCCTGTAACCAATATTTAGTATATATTGTAGTTTTGAAAGTAAATTTGGAATTGGAATGGAAGTTAAAAAAAGAAAATTTTCTTAAAGAAGCAACTTTGCTTAAAAAGTAAATATTCTTACAAAAAGTTAATTTTGTTTAAAAAATTAATTTTTTTAAAATAATTACCTTTTCTTAAAAAAGTAAATTTTATTATTAAATAAAAATTGTCTTTTCTTAAAAGACTACCTTTTCTTTAAAGAGTACCTTTTTTGTGAAACAAAATAACTTTTCTAGAGATAAGTAAATACTCTTAAAAATTTACCTATTCTTGAACGAAGGACCAATTCTAAAAAAAATCCCATTTCTTGAAAAAAAACGTTTGCTTTTAAAAAAAACAAACCTTTTCTTAAAAAAATCATTTCTAAAAAAAGTACATTTTCTTAAAAATATAAGAATACCTTTTCATTTCTTTGCTTGATATAAGTAGACTTTCTGAAAATAAATAATTTTTTTTAAAAAAATAACCTTTTCCTAAAAAGAGTACCACTTCTTTAAAAAGTAACTGTTCTTAAAAAAGTACTTCTTTTTTAAAAAAAAGTCGTATCTACTCTTATGGCTTTTTCTTACAAGAAGTACTTCTTCTTAAAAATAGTACATTTTATTAAAAAAAAATAGATTTTATTAAAAGAAGTACCTCTCTTTAAAAATTTACCTTTTCGCGAAAATATAATACATATTCTTACAAAGAAGACGCAAAAATATACTTTTAAAAAAAAATACATTCTACATAAAAACAATTTTTCTTAAAAAAAGTTTGTCATTTTACAAAAAGTATCTTTTCTTAAAGATCCATTTAAATTATCGTATTTTTCAACGGGCGCCTTAGGCGTGCTGGAATTAACTAGTACATAATATAGAGCGAATGAAACTTCGATCCAACCGGGTATCCCCTGACAACTCAAGTAAATTTTTTATTTGACTCTGGTTTTTAAACCAGTAAAACTATTACTTTAAGACACTCTAATTATGAATATAGGCTTTCCATCGTGTTGTTTTACTTCTAGAGATACGTAGCTAAATGGTATTGGACAGTTTTTCTAATTAGTACAAGTTAGTGAATCGCTAATATTTTTTCTGGATTGATCTTACGATATGAACCTTTTACCATGTATTTTACAATCTTTTGGCGCCGTCTTTCAGACGAACATTTAGTAGAAAAAATAATTTTTATACAAAGAAAAACTAAATACGTTCGTTTCGTTTATTTTTGGAGTTGGAGTCGGAGTGAGAGTCGGAGTGGGAGCTGGAGTTGGAATTTTAACCTTGCCGAGTTGGAGACGGCTATTTCAAATTTGTAGAAAACCTCCACACCCTAAAATATTTGACTGTCATATATCAGTGGGAGCCTTAAGTTGACTACCTCGGCCATCAACTAAATTTGAACAATTAAAAAACTTTGAATTTTGTTTTTATTGAAAATGTTTTTTGAATATAATTGTCGCTCCTACAAAAAAAAAACATGCTGGCAGGTTTTGATTTGCTCTTATGGTTCTTGGTATATTTGGGAAAATATTCTTTTTTTTTGGAAAAATTTGGCTTTTGTTCAATTATTAGAGAATATCTTGGCTAAATGAAAATCATTACTCATTTTGGAAAACTTATTACATAAACAACAACATCTGTCGAAACATATGATACAAATAGTTGAAATCAATTGATTTTTAACACATTTTGGAAAAAAGTGTCACCACCTTTGTATCAATTAAAATAGAGAGGAATTTGTTTTCAAACGAAGTTTTTATATGTATTTGAAACACAGATGCATGTAGATTAATTGTGTGAGTATCAGAGTTTCGTATCTTCCACACAGCTTTCTTCAGAGACCTCTAAATTCGTTATCTTGACGTTAAAATTTGAATTTTTGCAGACCTTCGACTCCCTTCAGTCACAAAAACAAAAGCGTGTTGGTGGATCTCTAGTATTTGAATCTATGTTCTTAATTGAATCAAAATAATTCTTTTCCTCTGTAGGGCACACCTAATAAGTTTGATGGGAATTCTAATAAACAACAAAAAACCAAATTCAAATCAAAGCAAATTTCAACAAAACCAACAAAGGGGAGGGGAGGGTATTACAAATAAAGGGTTGAACTCATCCACAAAAAAGGGTTAATGAATTCCTTTTGTTGTTGTTATTTTTATTGCGATAGTGTTGTTGTTTGAGACATTTTTTTTATTGGCATATCCGTTATGATGTCATCGCAAATTTCATGATGAACCAGTGACAGGAGGACGCAAAGAAGTGAAATGTCAAATCAATGTCATTACACAAATCTTGCGGTTACGTGATATTTACTTAGGATTAATGCTGACAAATTCTAAACGATGTAATCGCGTTCACAGGACCTTTTTTGAAATAAATCAAAGTTTACAACAATACTAAGTTATGAAATTGTGGAACGTTTGTGTCAATTCCAATTAAAGTTACCCGAATGAGTGAGAGGGGGGAAATGTTGTGTCAGAGCTATGGTATTGGAGCCAATGTAAACACAGGTAGCACGTTTGAATTATACTCATCATCCTGCATCATCTGTCCCTGGATGGGTATAGGTTCCACCGACAAGTCGTACAGTTTGCTTAATACCTTTACAAAGCCAATGATGACAATTTATTTAAATAATTGAACCTCCATCAATACCAATTTATCCAGCAACATAAAAACGATTAATATTGAACAAAGTTGACAAATATAAATCAGTACACAGTTGGTATATTGTTGACGGTGGAATTGGGGTGACCATACGCATAAAAAGGTGAACATAGAGCTAGAGCGAATGCAGCTGCAGTTCAATAGATATGTAGGATGCATTCTCAATAGATATGTAAGATGCAGGATCTAGCCGAGCTCTTGACTACTTATACTATGATGACACTACCGACTTATATGTATGGAATGCTTTTCAAAGTTTAAGTTCTCGAAATTGGTAAAAAAAACCATGGGTCCCAATACTTGAGAATTGATATCCTAATTCGTAATATTGATTGGGGAACAACGGTGTATTAATTTCTTACATAAATGATATTGATAGTACCTTACATCTAATCTTAGATCCTTGAATCCAATTAAGTTTTTTTCCAAATAGTAAAAAACTTAGAGATTTTTAATCCCAAACAAATAGGAGATTTCAACTTTTCATATTACTTCATATTAAGCTGTCCTGAGCTCATTTATGCGTATCTCTTTTTTGGCATGTATTTGAGAACATTTCAGTGTACAGTAAAAACAAAAGAACTATATAGATTTGCCAGATAAATTTTTGCCAGACATCACAAATTTAAATTTTTTTCCAAAATTTAAAATTTTCAGAGAATGCTGACTGACCAAATGACCAAAATTTTACATTTCAATTTATTTTTCAAAGCCTTGTCATTAGAAGAATTTAAAAATTTGTATAGGTTTCTTAAAAAAACTAAAGAAAACACTGAATGAATCATTGTAAATTTTCAGGAAAATATAGTGCTTTTTACTTTTAAAAATTTGTACGGTGTATTCTTTACTAAAGTGTTCCCAATTTAGCGGTGTTTTCAGTTATTAACAAAAGTTTGGAAAAAGCCAATGAAACCATTGCCACTTTCAAACTTTGACAGCGAATATCTTAATAACGTTAAAATATATTCCACAACACTCTGGGTAATTTTTGTTTACCTTGCAGAGTAAATTCTCAAAAGAAAAATATCTTTGTAATCAGCCTATAAGTGTACAACAGCACCAAAGTGGATATATGAAGGCAATATTCTGAAAGTCTTACTCCTCCTCTACAAATGTCTGGTACATTTTAAAATGATCAGAAGAATACTTTAAAAGTTGAGATATTATTACCGTGGTTTTTCCAATCGGCCCCACTGTGCGATGAAGGGTCTTGCTGTCAATTGGGGTAAGACAAACTTGATGGTACCGGCGACTAGACAAATCTCTCGACTTGGTCGACACTTGAACGTCGACAACCGATTTAATATTGAAGTGGTAGATGAATTTAACTGCCTGTGATCCGCCGTAAACAAGAACTATAACGTATAGCGAATTATAATCAGATTGTTATTTTACCGAACAATAACCAGATTGTTATTTTACCTGTCTTGACACATGGCTCATATGAAAAGCGGGTTTAAACCCCCTTGGAGTATACGAGAGAAAAATTCTCCGTACCATTAAGTAAAAGACCAGACCGAAGAATATCTCCGTATCCTTGGTGTTACCAACTGGCGAGAGAAACCGAAGGATGGAACCAGTTGGAAGATTCTGTTAAAATTTGTGTAATTGGTTTATTTTATCATTGAGCTTGTAAACTAGCCAATAAAAGAAAGTATGTCACCGATGATCAAAAATTTGCAATAATTTGTATATTTTTACTTCTTTTTTACTCAACTCTAAAAACTGTAGGTTAATGATCCACTAATTGAGGCCCGGATTCGATAACTCGACTTCTTATGTCTTTTCGTATCTTTGATTTAATTGTATAACCACTATATTTTTCCTGACTTGGGACGGGATTTTGCCGAAATCTGCTCCGATGGTTATGACGAATGGTGTTTGTGGAAATATTAGGGCTTTTTTCACTTTTGATGTTTGCCAAAACTATCGGTAAGGGGTTTCTATATATTTTTTTTTATTTTTATTGTACACTGAAATTTTCTCAAATACACGCCAACAAAGATATAGAGCCTACGCATAAATGAGCTGAGAACAGCTTAATATGTAGAAAAAGTCGAATTTAAATAGGAAATTTTGTACTATTTTGGAAAAAAACTTAATTGGATTTTAGGATTTAAGATTGGATGTACTTAAAATCTTAAATACTTTAAATCACATTTTTTAAAAGATTTTTCAAAAATTATTTCTTTTGCGATTTTTCGTATTTTTTTGTTACTGTGGAACAAATTTTGGAAATGTGGATACTTCTAAACACAAAGAATACATAAGGTATTGGAGTGGGTGTTGTTACAGAGTCGTGCATTCTCAAAATGGTGGAGTCGGAGTCGAGGATTTTCCAAATGCAGGAGTCGGTGTCGTGGATGTTTCAAATGCAGGAGTCGGAGTCTTGGATCTTCCAATTGCAGGAGTCGGATTCGGAGTCGTCCAATTTTGGCCGGGCTCCACAGCCCTGCTCTTTTACTTCATAAAATGCTTAAGAGAAGTAAAACACGTTTTCCCTAACTGTTCTTTCGTATATCGCAAACGAGTTATAGTAACTCCACACTCAAAATGACTTTAACGAAACACGAAAAATGTTTGCGACAAACTGTTGCAACTGATATTCCACTGAATACAAAGAAAGTGGCCCGCATTAATATAAAATATATTTTTAATTTTTTAATATAAAATATAGAGTTAATCCTATACATGCACCATCACTGCAAATTCGTGCGTCTACCATTTAGCCTTTCCATAGGTTTTCGTTGAAAAAAAAAGCAAACAATGAAGAGTGAATCAATTCATGAGAATGTTCAATTACCTTTATTTTTTGTAAATTATGACATTATTGGGGTAAATTAAAGTTTGTTTACAGTAAATGGGACGGTTTTTAGGAGATTAGTTTTTTATTTGCGTGGAAAAGTGAACCACGAAACTAGGTTGTAAGCGAAATATTTTTGCAACAAACGAACCCTATGCGGGTCTTTTGTCTGTGTTTAAAATTCAAATTCAAATTGATTTTAGTAACTACACTTTCACTGTTGAATCCAAGCACCATAACTGCATGACCAAGTGAGATACCACTTTTGCCTAAAAGTAAATTATATAATTATAAGTGAAAGTTTGTTTACACCAATAGTAACGACTTTTACGTTAAACGTTTTTCATGTACACACGAAAAAAAACCGCACCAGCAACACATTGCAGGAAACTTTCTGGCAAGCAATGTTTCAAGAATTGAAGATCTGGTGCATGTTTGTTTCAATGTTGTAAGTCACGTTTTTGTATTCAACAATTTTCAACAAACAACCACACATTTGGGTTACAAACACATATATTATAACCTCTTAAACATTGTGTTTCAAACATGTAATATTGAATAGCAAACACAATTTGTTTGCACACAAGTGTTCTATATCTGCGTCAAGCTACACTGAAAGACAAAGCTTCATCAGATTTAAGAACTCTACCATCAATTTGATCACACTTTTCCTCATTTTCCAACCTACGACACATTTCATTGAATTGATGAAGAACATTTCATCAATCTTGTAACCATATTTCAGCAATAGTTAATGTTGATTCAACGACAATGATACAATTAAAATTATTTTTCAATAAATTTCTCAGAAATTTGATGTAAGTTTGTCATCAAGTTGAAGTAAATTTTGCACCTTTTTGATGCAAATTCTTCATCAATTTGCTGTACATTTTCGTCAATTAGCTGTAATGTTGTTTTCAATTTGATGTAAGTTTGTCATCAATTTGATGTAAATTTGTCATCATTTTAACGTAAATTGTTTGCTAAGGTATAGCCAAACTCTTTCGACTACTTTTTATTGTAAAAAATTCACAAGAACAGGGTATAAGGCCACAAATAAAATGCTCATAGCGTGGATATTGTTTTCTGGCCATTGCACTAATTTCTATTATGTATTTATTTTAAATTTTCTACTAGTTTTTTCTTCTTCACTCTATTTTTTCAATAGTACGTCCATATTTTGGATTCATCCTACTATCTACTTCAAAAGTCAAATGACGCAGATTGATGTTAAAAAATAATTAATTCAATGAAGCTGCAAAATGTGAAGAAACGCACAATCTTCAAACTGAAGAACCTTTTTAGTGAGTTGATTAAATTTGTCATAAATTCTAGGAAGAACAATTGATGAACATTTATTATCTATTTGGTATAAAGCTTTTCTTTCAGTGTACAAACACGTTATATTTGAATCCAAACAACATAAAATACAGATTTTCAGCGTGTAGGTAGGAAAGCGTTTCAGCTTTTTCTTTCAATGTCGCAAATCAAATATTTTTGCGGCAAAAGTATTCTTTTTTGTGTACAGTAGTAA
The DNA here is from genome assembly GCA_963931995.1 of Phaonia tiefii. NCBI lineage: Eukaryota > Metazoa > Arthropoda > Insecta > Diptera > Muscidae > Phaonia > Phaonia tiefii. The sequence continues at coordinate 99,099,033 of OZ008369.1, read as the reverse complement.
AACGCATGTGTTCGGTGCATTAAAGCCTTGCATCAGACGAATGCTAAATAGACTTCGATTCGTCCCAAGGGGAGTATTATCTTAAACGAATATGTTGATTTGGTATTCTCGAAAGTTAATTAGAAATCGGGGAAGAACCTTGAGTCTCTGTAAAGAAATATCTTGTTGTCAAAAGTGTCGTTTCATACTCCTAGATCTATTGGCTGTCCCATTTTGTGGACAACATGTACATATTTGCAAGTATTGGTTTCATGAATTGATGATCCGCTGCGTTCTTGTCTCTTTATAGGCTACCTCGTTTTTGCTTTAGCGGGTTTCAACAAAAAATTCACATTTGCACCTCAAAAACACAAATTAAATCCTACTTATCATTGTGTCCCAAATATGTTATATTGAAGATCAAACACAAAGTGTTTGGGCACAAATATTTCAGCGTGTATGCAGTTTGGCAGACAGTGGGTGACAGGATTAAAATCAAGCTTCATGTATTACAATAACCGTCCCGCTTTTGGCGGGATTGTCCCGGTTTTTGCTGCATTTTTGCATCTCATCCCGACTTGAATCTATAATAACAAAATGATTATATTCAAAATAAAACGCTTTATTTTACATATTTATTGATAATTTAAATAAATACATGCATTTTTAGAATTATTTTCACTTAAATCCTAAAAATTCCGCTTTTTACCCATTGTGTCCCTCGTTTTCGTCACAACCAGTTGGTCATGTTACTCATGCACAACTTGAGGTCACTGTAATACACAATAAAAAATAATAAAATTTTCCATTACATCCCGTGAAGGCAGTGCTTCTTACAATCAGAGAGCTATGAGCTTTACAAGTTCTTTATACTCACTGATTGGGACCTACAGTTTTACTCCGGTTCCGAACGGTATTTTGAGAAGCATTTTCATGGCCTAATACTCGATATTGTCGCCGCCAATGGCGAGGTGACTGTCGTCGAAAGAAATGTAAGGTGGTCTGAGCAGGGATCGAACCCACGTTCTCATGTTCAAGAGGCGCGCACACTGACCATTGAACCACCGACGGCCACAATGTGATATCGCATGTGCAAATCTGGCCACCCTAAACAGAAGCAAACAATAAATGGTGTACGATAACTGCCACTGTGAAGGCGATGACGCTGATGAAGGCGATGACTGACTGACTGTCTATACCGCCATTTCTCCATTTGAGGAGCTTCGTCTGGGCATGGAATGGTAGGTCTGGTATTGTATGTTGTTAGGTAAACGTATAAATTTCTATTGATTTTAAAATTATGAATGTAAACAGTAAATAAAACAGCGCGATAGACAACAGAGAGCAACCGAACAAACGACAGAACACTCAATTGTAGGAGTAGCAGAGTTAAAATTAAATTTTGAAAATTGCACGCAAATATTCATGAATGGAATAACAATTTGACTTCGTGACTCTCATTGGATAAATTAAGGACGATTCTATTGACAATGAATGAGAGAACACATACAATTTCTAGATTATGCAAATTCTAAATAAGACAAAAGTTATGGAATACATCTTTCAACCCCCAGCTACACTCTCCTTCCGTTAACGTTGCCATTGTTTTCTGTTTCCATTTGACCATTTTGAATACTAATATCTCAAGACTTTAATAATAATTGTTATTTATATCATATTAAATTTTCTAATCAACTGAAATTGCTATTAATTATCACTTCTTTGTGGGTTTCTAGTTAGTTATCTCTTCTTCCTCTTCGTTTTTAAACAACGTCAATAATAATTGTTTATCATTATCGATAAAATGTTTGAAAATTTTTTCAATGTTTTCTTAATTAAAGTCGAGTGAGTGGCCGAGTGGAAGGGTCGGCGGGGGCTGGGGCTGTCTAAAATACAGTGGCTCTTCAACAAGACTCATTACTCCGTTTGGGAACATGTCCCCCACGTAGGTGGTATGGAATGGTTGTTCACGTGTGTACAGGCGTCAAATATTGTGTAATGTTCCTTTACCTCCACCATTATTATTTACAGAATTCCATCGTTGACTTAATGATAAGGAAGAGTACGGGCATCGTTTTGGTATTTTATCAGTTTTACATCTGTTCATAATTGGAAACGCAGCTACTGTATCGGAAAGAATTTCACATTGTTATTGCCTGGACTTAGGCGAAGGGTTACAGTGGGACGGGTTGAAAGTTTAGATGAAACAGTTGTCATAAATCTCTGACAATCTAACATACACAATCTAACATAACGGCCCCAGCAACATATGGCAGAAATCATGTACATGTTTGCAAACATTGATTTCGTGAGTTGAAGATCTGCTGGTTTTTTCCTTTATTGTGACAGACAGCAATGACTTCAGCAGTTTTCAACATTTTTGTAATCAAACCCGAATTTGGTGCATCAACGAGCAGATTCACATGAATTATAACATGTTTCAATATAACATGTTTGGGACACAATGATTAATAGGCTATAATATGTATATGTATTTGTGACCCAAATGTTGGCTCTAATTGTTGAAGGCGCTAAAAGCAAAACCGAGACAGACAACAAAGAAAGAAAAAGGCAGCAGATCTTCAAGTCATGAGACAACGCTTGCAAACATGTATATGTTTGCTATAATATGTTGCTGGGGCTGTTATACCCCATATGGGGAAAAATGTTTGAAATTATGTCTGAACTTGAGATACGGGCAAAATTGATTCACCTCTGTATAATGACGCTGACCAAAAGAGTGAAAGACCTCGCCGAACCATTCTCTACCAGGCGAGGGCTTAGACAAGATTGCAATACACCTTCGGACAATCTCTTCAACATCTTAAAGGAGACAATAAAGAGAAAAGCTGCACTAAATATGAAAAGACCATCAACATAGAAAGCCATACAGTATTTCCAACTACAGTATTTCCAAGAATCGTTAATGGTCTATCTTGCTGTTAATGGGTCAACAACAAATTGATGGTGTTGTCGTCTAGACAAATCTTGAAGGTCGACAACCGATTTAATTTTGAAGTGGTATCTGAATTTATGTACCTTCGAAAACAAAGTCAGCATGGAGATAAATAGGAGAATTGTGCTTGCATATATGTATATGACACTCGAGCTCGGTAAGTAGTTCAGGTATAGCAGAGTCTTATTTTATATGTCCTTGCATGTGGCTCCGAAGCTTTGGTCTTATCGTAGGTGAATGAAAAACCACCGGCGAGTATTTGAGAGAAAGATTCACCGTATAATAATGGGTTCCATTAAGGAAAAGGTCGAGTACCGATTTCGTTCAAACCACGAGCTGTATAATTTGTATTCCGACATAGACATAGCTAGGCGAATCAAATTAGGGCAATTTCGTTGCCTATGCCATGTTATCAGAATGGATGAATATGAACCAGCGCGAAAGGATTTTAATGACGTACTCGATGGAAGCAGGAAAATAGGATGACCAAGACTCCGCTGGAAGAATCCTTCCGTATGCTTTGTATTACCAACTCAGGGGAAAGGCAAAAGATAGAACCAGTTGGAAAAATATATTGAAATTCGATTATTTTAATTAATATGTATAAGGAACCTGAACTCATGAGGTTACAAAATTGCCAATAAAAGTAATGTACATGTTGTGGCCGTCGGTGGTGCAATGGCTAGTGTGCGCGGCTCTTGTACATGAGAACGTGGGTTCGATCCCTGCTCAAACCACCTTACATTTCTTTCGACGACGGTCACCTCGCTTAGTGATGGCGACACTATCGAGTACTTAGCCATGAAAAGGCTTCTCAAAATACCGTTCGGAACCGGTGTAAAACTGTAGGTCCCAATTAGTGAGTGTAAAACTAGAAAGCGCACATCTCACTGACTGTGAGAAGCTCTCCCCAATCCCTTCATGGGATGTTATGGGACACCATTTTTTTTTTTTTTTACATGTTATATTAATTCAAATATTTGTTGTTTTGTATGTGATATTTCTTAATATTTACTTAAGAAACTGGCAGCTGAAGATGAGGGAACCTTTAGTAAAAGTTCAGCTACTTTTTTAAGAAGATTAAGAAGTCTTTCCAATAAATTAAAATAAGGATATTAATCTTTGAAGTGTGATTAATGTCATTATTGATTTGTTGTTCTACATCATTATTTTCTTGACTTAATTTATCTCAATTCCCGAAAAAGGTTTCATTGCTTTGAGAAGATTGACACTCTCGTTCTCGCGAGTTGTTTTTGCAGGCGGCTTGAAATACACCGCCCCCCCCCCCCGCCCAAATTTGGGGTTTGTTTCATATGCAATAAAACACCAGTTTTAAAAGAGAAGAGAAATCGGGCTTTCAGATTATTGCATTCAGAGGCACCCTGTAGCAACACAGTTTGTTAATAAGGATTATATTTCTGAAAATACGACTAAATTGGGGACACTTCAATAAGGAATACACTGTCAAAAATTTTAAGGTATCTCAAGCCATTTGGAAATAGCGACTTCTCAAAGTTGGAATTTTTTTCATCCTGTAAAAACACAATGTTTTCCCGAAAAGGTACCATGATTTTCGTTTGGAGTTTTCCAAAAAACCTATACATATTTCAAAATTTTTTCTGAAAGACAAGGTTTTAGCAAATAAGGGTTTTCCAATAAGGACTTGACAACTTTTTTTAAATAAAACGCAAACCATTTGAGATATTCCCAAAACTTATTGACCGACTTGAAATATAATCAAAACATTTATGAATTGAACTCGACTTCGTCCATATGGCCACCGCGAGCACGTCGGCAGCGGTCGATTCGTTGGACCCCATTTTCGATGACTCGATCACACATTTCGGCCGCTATTTCGCGTTCAATGTTGGCTCTGAGTTCTTCCAACGTCGTCGGCTTCTTGGCATTGACCAATGATTTGACGTAGCCCCAAAGAAAAAAGTGTAGAGGTGTTAAATCGCATGAACGAGGCGGCCAATTGACTGGACCATTTCGTGAGACAACACGCTCACCAAACTTACTCTTCAATAAATCGATTGTAACATGTGCTGTGTGGCTTGTGGCACCATCTTGTTGAAACCACATGTCGCTCAAGTCCAATTCGGGCCAAAACTAATCGGTAATCATGGCGCGATAACCATCGCCATTAACAGTAACGTGACTATCGTTATTATCGACGAAAAATATGGCCCAATGACGCCGCCCGCATGCAAACCGTACCAAACAGTTATTTTTTATAGATGAAGTGGTGATTCATGAAGCACATGTGGATTTTTGCCAAACCAATAACGCATATTTTGCTTATTGACGAACCCATTGAGCCAAAAATGAGCTTCGTTATTGAAGATGATTTTGCGATGAAATTCATCATCATGGCGTAACTTCTCCAGAGCCCAATCGGAGAACGTACGTCGCGTCAAATGATCCATCGGCTTCACTTCTTGAATCAGCTTGATCTTGTATGGGTGTAAACCAATATCTTTACGCAAAATTTGCCATAAAGTGGTCTTGGTGATGCCCAGTTCTTGAGAACGCCCCAGAATCGACTGATTTGGATCGTTTGCTACGGACACCTGAACGGCAGCGATATTTTCGTCACTTCGACCAACTCGTTGTCTCACTGGCACGGCAGCATCACACAATGAATATGTAGACTCAAATTTTTGCACTAAACTTGTTATTGCGAGAATAACGACCGAAAATTGGAGTTAACGCTCTTAAAGTTGCGGTCACCGACTACGAATTTCGGTAGTACATTTTTATAATTTGCATACGTTGTTCGTTCGTGTACTTCACCATGATGGAAATGTTGAGTTTACTGAAAAAAAGGAAAGTAACAGTTAGATGATCAGTGAAATAGTGCGTTCAAAAATTAAATTCAAAGTTGTCAAGTACCTATTGGAAAACCCGTTGTATGTAGTATATATATTATTGGGAATTAAACCTCTTCGTGGTCATATGTATGATCAAGTTTGTATATAAATTGTGCAATAACAGATGTTTTAAAAAATTACACAGCGCTTTCTGCAGGGCCAGCGCCGATTTGTATATATGGCATATACACAGAAAAAAATAAAAATTAATTTCAATTAAAAAATTTGCTTTTTTGATTAATTTTTTAATTGATGTTGGTGTAATCATGAAAATGATAATATTAATTAAAGGTATTTGTAAATTTGACAAAAAAAAACTTCAATTAAAAAATTTTGTAAACTTGATTAAAATATTTATTGATGGCCTATACCAACAAGTATTGATTAAGTATGTAATCAAGTTAATTAAAAAAACTATTGATTTTTTTCGCGATTTTGATTAAATTTTGTATTGAATCAATTAAAACCGTTATTGATTTTTTCAGTATGAAACCCCCACCCCTGCGACGAAGCTAAAAAGTTAAATGTTCTATTTTTAAAGCGATTTTCTTTGAGTTCTCGGATATACACATATACTTATAACGGGTTTATCAATAAGAGCGCTACAACAGTTTTTTTAAATAAAACAAAACCGGTTTTAGATACCAATGAAATTCTTTATTCCTGTGAAAGTACGTTCGATGCCATTATGTATGGAAGTCGATTTCTTTTGCATGGCCACCACGGTCACGCTTGCAGAAGTCCAGACGCTGAACCCAATTTTCGACGGGTTTCAAGCATAAATCGGCCGATACTGCTGCTATTTCACGTTCGATATTCGTACGCAGTTCATCAATCTTCGCTGGCTTGTTGGTATAGGCCATAACCTTGACGTAGCCCCACAGGAAATAATCTAGGCGGCCAATCGACTGGGCCATTTCGTGAGATAACACGTTCACCAAACTTGGATTCCAATAAATTGATTGTGGCATTCGCTGTGTGGCTTGTGGTGCCGTCCTGTTGGAACCACATGTCCTCCAAGTCCATATTATCCAATTGGGGCCAAAAATATTCGGTTATCATTGAACGGTAGCGATTCGCATTCACAGTAATGTGCCGGTCTTGATCATCACGGAAGAAGTACGGCCCAATGACGCCGCCGGCCCATAAACCGCACCAAACCGTAATTTTTTCGGGATGCAATGATGACTCATGGATTACGTGTGGATTGCTGTCTGACCAATAACGCATATTTTGCTTATTGACGAAGCCATTCAGCTAGAAATGAGCCTCATCGCTGATTGTTGAGGCCTCTTAAAGTTGGCCTCTTAAAGTTGAGGCCACTGACTCCAAATTTCGGTAGTAAATTTTAATAATTTCGACTCGTTGTTTTCTCGTATATCTTTCCATGTTAAAATGGCAAACCTTACTCAAGAGAAATGTCAAAAGAGCGGGAAAAAATATGGCGTCGTTTGCTGTCCCTATCGATTTACTTTTGTAGCGTCTCTGTTGAAAAACCTCTTTATCTATAAAAATTTTTTTTTTATAGAATTTGGATTCATAATCGGAATTAATGTCCGGGTTTCTTAAACTATTATTGTATATTAAACATTTAATTAATCAATTGTATGTGGCATAAGGCGGCAAATTGTGTCTTTTCAACTGCATAAAACATGTTTGGGGACAGCCAATAAAATTTATTCAAAAACACTTGCCAATTAAACACAATTACAAAAAACGCAGTTTTAACCACGAAACAATACAATTTAACACTATTCTTCATCTTGAAGTTCACAAAATAAAATAAAGTAAATAAATAAATAAATAAATAAATAAATAAATAAATAAATAAACAAATAAATAAATAAATAAATAAATAAATAAATAAATAAATAAATAAATAAATAAATAAATAAATAAATAAATAAATAAATAAATAAATAAATAAATAAATAAATAAATAAATAAATAAATAAATAAATAAATAAATAAATAAATAAATAAATAAATAAATAAATAAATAAATAAATAAATAAATAAATAAATAAATAAATAAATAAATAAATAAATAAATAAATAAATAAATAAATAAATAAATAAATAAATAAATAAATAAATAAATAAATAAATAAATAAATAAATAAATAAATAAATAAATAAATAAATAAATAAATAAATAAATAAATAAATAAATAAATAAATAAATAAATAAATAAATAAATAAATAAATAAATAAATAAATAAATAAATAAATAAATAAATAAATAAATAAATAAATAAATAAATAAATAAATAAATAAATAAATAAATAAATAAATAAATAAATAAATAAATAAATAAATAAATAAATAAATAAATAAATAAATAAATAAATAAATAAATAAATAAATAAATAAATAAATAAATAAATAAATAAATAAATAAATAAATAAATAAATAAATAAATAAATAAATAAATAAATAAATAAATAAATAAATAAATAAATAAATAAATAAATAAATAAATAAATAAATAAATAAATAAATAAATAAATAAATAAATAAATAAATAAATAAATAAATAAATAAATAAATAAATAAATAAATAAATAAATAAATAAATAAATAAATAAATAAATAAATAAGTAACAACAGTGATGTATATCAAAGACTAGAGCCGTACGAAAAGTGACGACGACGGCTGGTGACTCCGCCGTCACACAAAAATAATTACAATAATTGTTTATATTAAGGCTTGTTAACAACATATCATGCATATTTATATTAATTTAGAAAGATTCGCAGCAAAAATTCGTTAATGCAATCCAAAATTAAACATTTTTAGCGCCGTAGATTTGCGCCTTGATAACTCCAAGTTCTGTTGTAAACTCAAAAAAATAAATATGATTAAACATTTAATTGATTCAATTAATTTTTAATTGAATTTTTGAAAAAATTCAATTATATTTTTAATTGAAATTTACAGGCCAATATTTTTTTCTGTTTATAAGCAGACAAAGAGATATAATATGCTCGGCATGTGGTAAGTAAGGTATCCAGTTCAGGACTGCAATGATTTATGCAATGATTGAATTTTAAATGCGATATCCTCTTTCCGTCCAAATTTGACTCACCACAATTACACTCTGTCACACGGTGAATGTTGCACGACGCTCGCGCGCGCTCTCGCTCTCACTTCCTTACGCTACAGCTAAATGCCATAAATTTGACATGAAAATTGACGCCAATCATGCTATTAATGTCAACAAATAACTGACTGTAGTCAAGTCAGTCTTCGTGACAAACGAAATGCACAACTTTAGTTTACTAAAACACAAACAACAACAAAACACTGATATAAAGTTAATAATTTTGTTGTTATATTTACCACTTGGAAATTCAATTTGATTTTAATGTTTTATTTGGGGACTTTTTCTTCTGTCTCTTATTGACATATCCCCGCGATAGGAAGAAGTGGAAGCAAACAGTAGCTGTCAATTTAAGAAATTAAATGCGTTTTTCTCTTGTGTACTCGTATTTGCTCAGATATATCTGCCTATGGTTGTGGTAAAAGATAAGAAGAGGTTCCCTCAAAAAAAAAGGAAAGTAATTGTGATATATTTACGATATTGAATTACACATACATACATACATACTATGCACATATATATATGTACTATGTATCATGTTTGGCTTAACCTTTACATTATCAGTGTGTGTTCGGTGAAATAAACAAACATTCAACCAAAATGTAATCATTTGGTTGCCTCTGGTTTTGTATAAACTGGAACAAATTCGAATCTCTTTCTTCCAAAACCATCTTTCAATTCTTATTGATTTGGTTTATGAAAAATTTCTGAAATTAAGTATTATATCAAATATTTGATTAAATGTCAAAAATGTCATAAAGCATTATTGCGATATTATCTGATAAACTCTCATATCGTAGTTTAAGACCCAAAGTCCAAATAAACAATAATGCTACTAAATATCCCTTACATACTCGTGTAATATTTTGTGGAAAATTTGTAGAGATTGATCTTGAACTAACTCATATTACGAACCCGAACCATGCTTGGTATAATTTTGATTTTGATGGCGTCGTGTCCGTCGGTGTGCATGAGAACGTAATTTCGATCCTTGCTCTGACCACCTTACAATTCGATTTCTTTCGACGGCAATCACCTCGATTAATGACGGTTACATTATCGAGTATATAGCCATGAAAAGGTTTCTTATAATACCGTTCGGTGTAAAACTGTAGGATGCAATCAGTGAGTATAAAACACCTGGTTGTGAAAAACTCTGCCCAATTCCTTCATGGGATGTTATGGGAAACCATTTTTTATGTAAAACTTATATTCAAAATTTCGTTGAAATTGGTTAATATTTGTAACCTCTTGAGTCGATAGTGCCACGTTAGCTAGGTACAATTTGTATGGGGCTGTATTAAAACGAAGTCTGAAATGGACTATTTTCAAAACTGATCTGTGTATGATTTTTTTTAAATTTCATTAAAAAATATACCTGATGCTTTTTGCGACCTAGGTAACACCCTAGTTATTTTTTTTAGACATTGTCGAGATATGCGAGCCAACAACGAGTCGAAATTATTAAAATTTACTACCGAAATTTGGAGTCAGTGGCCTCAACTTTAAGAGCGCTACGTCCGTTGCGCCGATGAGGCTCATTTCTGGCTGAATGGCTTCGTCAATAAGCAAAATATGCGTTATTGGTCAGACAGCAATCCACATGTAATCCATGAGTCATCATTGCATCCCGAAAAAATTACGGTTTGGTGCGGTTTATGGGCCGGCGGCGTCATTGGGCCGTACTTCTTCCGTGATGATCAAGACCGGCACATTACTGTGAATACGAATCACTACCGTTCATTGATAACCGAATATTTTTGGCCCCAATTGCATAATATGGACTTGGAGGACATGTAGTTACAACAGGACAGCGCCTCAAGCCACACAGCGAATGCCACAATCAATTTTTTGGAAACCAAGTTTGGTGAACGTGTTATCTCACGAAATGGCCCAGTCGATTGGCCGCCTCGGTCGTGCGATTTGACGCCGTTAGATTATTTCCTGTGGGGCTACGTCAAGTCTATGGTCTATGCCAACAAGCCAGCGACGATTGATGAACTTCGTACGAATATCGAACGTGAAATTGCAGCAGTATCGGCCGATTTATGTTTGAAAACCGTCGAAAATTGGGTTCAGCGTCTGGACTTCTGCAAGCGTGCCCGTGGTGGCCATGCAAAAGAAATCGAGTTCCATATATAATGGCATCGAACGTACTTTCACAGGAATAAAGAATTTCATTGGTATCTAAAACCGCTTTTGTTTTATTTAAAAAAACTTTTGTAGCGCTCTTATTGAAAAACCCGATACAAATGTCGAGCGACAGCAAAAATAAATTATAAAATCGTCGCCTCCTTCCTCTGTTAAATTACTCGGAATCAATTGATTACTCTTTGTACAGGTTTAATTTTTAATTCATATCTAAATTGAAATCAATTTACCAATTTATAACTCGAAACCGGTAATCCGACTGAAAAATTCGATACTTTGGTTATTCGGAAAAAATTATTATTGTATTTTTTTAAAAAAGAGAAGTTAAATGTTTGAAACGCTTAACTGGAAGCCAACCTTAGTCGATACATTCGAGATAAAGGCACAGAAATGCTTGCAAAATGGTCCAACCGCATGCATTTCCGGAAAACCTCTTGTGTTGATCTCGTGATCTAAGGTGACCATTTTATCAAAATTTAATGTTTTCTAAACCATAGGATCGATCGTTCGATCAAGTTTTATTGGTATACATATATATTTTTCTAAAATTACAGTTTCTCAATAACAAATGTTTGTATAGAATTGCCCGAAATTACGATTAATCTGTTTAAAATTTCATTTATTTTATCTCTCACAATTTTTAATTATATTTAAAAACATTATGTTAAATAATATATAAAAAAAATGCGACAGACCGATAATACAATATAGAATAATTTATAATAAAATACCAAATAATTTACTTAATTTATCGCGTTTCAATAAATTAAATCCCGAACAATGCGACAGACTGTTATCACCATTGAAACTACCAACAACAGAATTATCATAATATTTTTTGAATTTATGGCCTAAATATTGAAGAAAACGTTAAACGTTATCGCAATTAATTTGGGGTTTATTAAATATATTTAATCGGAGTGAACCAAATGAATTTTTATGACATCGTGACTAATCACTGAACTGTGTGATTAGGCGATGTGGTTTGCTAATTGCCATAAAACGTATTTTTATTAATTATATGATAATTTTGGATTTATTATGGAAAATTATGGGCACATTCATATGGAAATCAGTGGAAATCACTTCAAGTTTAAGGCTTATCGATCAATAAAGTGTAGAGGGGCACATATTTGAAAGTTTGTCTAATACCATGTAAATCTTCGTTCATTTAGTAAATTAATGTGTTGTTTTTGAATCCAATATTATTTGAATATCGCGGTGAAAGAAGACCGAATTCGATTATTTTGCAAAAAAAAGAGACGCAAGTTATTCACTGTGTTAAACGTCATCACGTCAAACTTGGATAAAATTAGCACATTCAAACGCAGTGTTCTAAAGCTGAACATTAGGGACATGACTTTTTTGTAACACTTTTCTTACATGGCCGTACGTTATGATAAATGCTCCGAAAATAAGTAAAAAGTACTGTTAAACCTTCCCCATTATATAGGTCAAAGTTTACCTATAAATGTTTATTTAATTCTAGTTTTCTTTCTTGGAATTGATTAAGTCTAATCAGGTTATTTAAGAAACTCCATCCACGCAAAGGATTGTAGATCTTAGTCTGAAAAAGGTCAGTATTTGATAAAAGTCAGATTTGAGGTTTTTTTACCAAAAATGCATTTAGATTAAATAGACTGCAACTGCAGCTTTTAGCTGAAGTCTTTACGCTTGCAAAAAGGTATAACATGCCAGACTTTCTCAACGATTTATGGTGAGATCATGGGTCAAACTAGGGTACTTTGAGAAAAAACGACAAGATGACCTAGTATGAGTGCTAGATTGTTAATACGTCAAAATATGAATGAAGACCGACATTTATGAGCCGGTTCAAAAAAAAATTGGTTTTGAGGATTCAATACACTAACCGGTGTTAGAAACTCGGTTTCATAAGCTAAATATCATCTAAATACATTGTTAATAATTAAACTGAAAAGCTTGAAATCTAATTTTTTTTCGAAAAACTGACTTTTTTCAATATTAGATATACTTCACTTCTCTGCTTTACTTGTTCCAGGAGACTTCGATTTAGATGAGGGTGTGGTTCACAAACAGGACTATGGCGCCCCACTGCCCCACTCCTAGCCAGAGCGAAGTTAGACCTGCAATTTCCCGGCTTAAGTACAACAAAGCCGCTGGTGCTGATGAACTAACGGCTGAGTTGTTTAAGGCTAGCGGCTATGAGTTGGGAAGGTGTATGCATCAGCTCGTATGCAAAATCTGGCTAGACGAATGTATACCCGACGACAGGAGTCTTAGAATATATAATATCAAAAATATAAATAAATAAAAAAAATAAATGGTTTCCCATTACATCCCATGAAGGGACAGAGGAGAACTTCTCACAATCACTGAGCTGTGCGCTTTCCAGTTTTAACTCGCTGATTGGGACCTACAATTTTACACCGATTCCGAACGGTATTTTGAGAAGCTTTTTCATGGCTATATACTCGAGAGTGTCGCCGTCACTATGCGAGGTGACCGCCGCTGAAAGAAATTTTAAGGTGGTCAGAGCAGGGTTCGAACCCAGCATCTCATGTACAAGAGCCGCGCACACTAACCACTGCACCACCGATGGCCTTCATATAATAGAAAACGGCGAGTATCGACGATGGATGAACCACGAGCTGTATAATCTGTATCCCGACATCGACGTAGTTACGCATATCAGAATAGTATACTTACCCAGGCTGTGAAATGTCAGTAGAATGGATCAGAATGAATCAGGTCGATGCGTATTCAAAGACGTACTCAAAGAACATGGGAAAATAAGATGACCAAGACACCACTGGTAAGACCAGGTGGAATATTGCCTGCGAGAGCTTGGTGTTACCAACTTCTAGGGAAAATCTGAAGAGAGAAATCTGTTGGAGAAACATTTTATCATCAATTTGTAAGGCCCTTGATCCCTCTGGGTTGTTTGAGGCCATCTAATTAAATAAGTAAATAAGCGAAAGTGGAATTTCCTGAACCTTGCACTTTTCATTAACTCACAATAAAATGCAAACTCCTTCTCCATGTACAATTTCTCGAAGTACTATCGAAACTAACAAAACCCTATTTGGGTTTTGCTAGTTTATCAGCTGTTCGGATTTTGTAGCCTCATGTATATTTTGGGTAAAACTTATTTTTTCCGAACAACTTCCTAGTTTTCTAAGGGATATACATATCTCGGAAACTTAGTGGAATTTTGTTTTCCCGTCTACGACACAATTGTAGCCATAGACCAGGAGAAAAAAGGCGTAAATCAAATTAACCCCAGAAACTGCATCTAGTGCCTCAAAATTGCAAAAATTTCGAATGTTTCTATCGTTTTCATCATTCTCGGCACCTATTTTGGACAAGAATTGGGAGTTTTGTTTGGGTTGCGTAATATTGAGTAATTAATATTTTTAGTTGAATTCAATCAATTTTAAAAACCTTTACCCCATGTTATGTACCAAATATCAGATTGAAAATGAAGTACATTGTTACACACGTGCATTTTATGATACGGATTTGTCAAAACCCTATTTACAATACTGATCTTATTCGTCGGACAAATTATATGAAATTAATGTATGTGTTTTAATAAACAGTAGGCTATTTATCTGATTGACTTCATAGCTAATATAATCTGGTACATAATTTCATGATATTTATTTTTTAAATATGATTTCTGGCATATGTCCGCCGCGGCTACCCGTTACATAATCCATTCGATTAGTCCAATTTTTGACTGCAAATCAATAAGTCTGACCTGACCCTATGGCGTCAATTGTGGCTTGAATATTGGCTTCCAATGCTTCAAGATTTGCTGGTTTGTCAGCATAAACCAATACCTTAACACAGCGCCATAAAAATAAATCCAGAGGCGTTAAATCGCACGAACGAGGGGGCCAGTGATCTGCACCACTTCTGGAAATAAAGTTGTCAGTAAATTGATTTTGCTATAAATCGGTAGCTAAGCGCGCTGTATGGCAACTTGCGCCAACTTGGTGGAACCAAATGTCGTTGATCTTTAGCCGATTAATTATTGGTAACAAAAATTCAGTCAGCATGGCTCGATAGCGCTTGCCATTCACCATAATGGCAGGTCCTTGCTCATTTCGAAAGAAATAAGTGCCAATGATGCCGCCAGCGTGTAAACCGCAACAAAGCCTTCACTATTTCGAACGAAAGCTTTCGTTCGTGTTCTAGCCGAGAGTAAGTTGGTTTGGGTTTCACAATCTTGTCGTCTCAAGTGGAATGAAAACCTACAATTTTTCAGTACAAATTTTGGTTTCTCTATTTCGAATGTGCTGTCACTTAGGAATAAACATGAAGTCAGGCGAACGAAAATTTCTACTTAGAGAAACCAAAATTGAGTCGAATGTGAGTGACTGATTTGCGTTCGCTTAGCTTTTCGTTCGAGATAGTGAAACAGGTTGTACATTTTAATGGATGTAATGGTGATTCGATAACGGCTTGAGGATTGTCTTCACTCCAAGCAACCAATAACTGCACGAATTGCTTGCTCACTAGGCCGATTATCTTGTCCATAAAATGGACAGAGTGCTCTATGAACTTCGCGAACAGATTGATTTTTTTCAAAGCAAAGTTCCACAATTTGGAAGCGTTGATGATGACTTGTCAAACCTTAATGAACAAAAATGTCAACACAGTTTGACATCCTTAGCTGTGAAACCATAGTTATTTCATATGGATAGTTCCCATGCAACTAAAAAAAACACCCGTTACAATATCATTATCAAAAAACTGTTCATGCATTAAAATATTCAATGACGAGAGTAAGAGAGAGAGAGGAGAGAGAGAGCAGCGAAACGTAACGCTTCACTCATCTTTTTGTTGGTCTTCCACTCGCGAGAAACTTTGACTGTCAACTTTAGTACACAGTTTTTGAGCCGAGTTTCTAGCAAATGTTAAATGAGCTAAATTTTCTGTTCATGAAATTTTCGTTATTTTTCATTCACGTACTTCTTATGGCAAAAACAATTTCATAAAAACTGACTACCGGGCTTTAGGGCGTATCAAAAAAGGAACAAAAATATTCATCGTCCCAACAATAATTATCATCGACAGTGAGCTGACAGACAGTTTCATAACCGCAGCGAAAATTTTTTCAGTATCTCAAATGTTGCGTACCATGGATGTGGCCACATTGAGTGTTTTTACGACGAATTTGTGTAATTTTTAAAATTAATTTATTTATTATTAATTTATTTGTCAGATGGGTCTCATTTCTGCAATGAATATGTTTCGAAATTACAAAATGAAGATACGATTACCCTCCAGTTAAACAGAGGTTAATTCCACTTTTCTCTATGGAAATCGTACCACTTCATCTGACTATAATATTATTGGCTTAAACATACATGCGATGTCGACTTAAAAGCATAAATAATCGTATTAGGATTCGTAACATAACCATTTTTTTATTATAAAATATCACTTACCCCCCTTATCAACACCTCAATTTATCCTTCAGTTAAAGTTAACTTAAAGTTTTAGCTGTCAGATTGTATGGAATTTAAAAATTATAACTGTTAATTTGCTCTAACACCACATTGTGATAATGACCTTTAATATTATTATTACTTTATCTCCTTTCTCCAAAATGCAGAATAAATGTATTCGTTGGAACAACGAAAATTAAGTTGTTGCAGCAACGCAACATCGAACGGTCACACAAAGGTTGTAAGACATGTTTCGTTGCAGCAATGATAAAATCGTCGTATGTAAGAAACTTTTCATTGCAACACTTTAATCCCATTATCTACCAGTCAACAGACTACGAGTACATACTACAAACTTCTGATCATCATTATATCCACCTCGTTATCATCGCTCAGTACTGCAATATGTGGCTAATAATGCCACTTACAGCTGAATGTGCAATAAAACACTTATATGTGGATATAAAACTTAATTGAATTGGAACACTCTCGCCTCCGTACAAAATGAGCCAGTAACGTGCTCTCGCCTGATGGTACATACCAGAGACCATTAACCTTTATCAGCTTAAGAAGCAGCAGTTGAGGTGGCATAAGTTTAAGCGGTTGTTGTGTTTGTACTAGTGATTGTTTAGGGAGCGTATTTGCATTGCCACTTTGCACCTAGTACATCGTAATAGTACATAAGATTACAACGACAGTAATGGCACGTATTGAGTAACACTTGAAAGAATTGAATTGATTTCCTGTCTGGGCTTTGAGGCGTTACTTTCTACTGGGAAGACTACTTTGAATCAATAAATTACTTTAGTTTTGGTGGTTAATTAGACTCCTTGATCTATCATAGATACCGGAATTTCGGGATTTTACTTTTCGAAATAGCATTAAATAATCAGGGGGCTAATTACTCGTATATAAGAAACGATATCGAATTCATTATCGTTTTGTCGGTAGTGAAGATTACATCAAGAGATGATGTGGCCGAATGATTAAGTCCTCTGCCAAACTAAGATTCATTGCCCATTCTTCATTCCCGTTTTGCATTTGTCTCGAGCAGGCTCAACTCTATGTTTTCCATACAAGGCCAGACGTTCCAAATGCATGACCTTAATTTTATTGGATAAATAATGTCATTTCTTCATTTAATAACCTTGTAAGGGCCTTCCCAGTGAGTTTCCAGATTTAGTGATAAACCTTTCTTTGGCTGTGTATTGATCATTTATACCAGCTGACCTTCAGGGAATTTGCCGCTTAATCGTACATGGCTTTCATATTATCTTCATGCTGCTGCTAACAAACACGTGAAGGTCAGTAAGCTGGAGCATCATCATTCTCCCCACTGTTGGATGTTAGACAGTTGCAAAATTCAACATTTCGTGGAAGCTTAAACTCTGCCCCGAAGACGACACTGGCTAGTGTTCGGGCGGTAGTGGCCGACCGGTATGCCAGAAGCAAATTTTCGTTTGCGATCGTCCCAGTCTTTTCGATGCCCTCTGACGACCTTTCTCAGATATTCCTCAAGAGCCTGATTTAATCTACACGCAAAGAAAAACCGTTTATTATTCGGTTGCCCCAACAATACTTTGATTGATTTGTATTAATTTATTAACCGCAAACGTTCATGTAGTTCTCCCAAATATACTCATATATAGCAAATGTGTATCATGTTGTTGCAAACGAGAAATCGTCAAAGGCGTACATAATTACATTTGCCGCAAGTTTAAAAAACGTTTGCGATAACTGAAATTAGCCATTTTTCTAACTAATGAGGGCACAGATTACAAAGAACGTAAATTTCGGTCATTCTCTCATTGTGGCGACAGTCTTATCCACTCATTTGGCATACACACTCACGCATACACATAAAAGTGATCACACACTCTAATGCTTCTACCATCTCAATATATCTTTTATGGACAAATGACGCGTTGTAGTTTGCTGCGCTTTTAACTGTTATTTGAATGCAGGGCGAGATAGACGTGCAAATAGACAGTGAAAAATAGACAAAAATTCCAACTTTTTTTAAAACAAACTTGTAAAAGTTGGAAATTGAAACAAAAAGAGTTTATGGAAGCCATAAATAAAAGTTTATTAGTTATTCATAATTCGTTTACTGCAAACGTTTTTCAGTTCTCGCAAACGATTTTTAAGTTAGGATCAACTACAACTCGGTTGCTGTAATCGAGGGAACAGTTGATGGAACCGTTTTTCGATTCTCTCAAACGTTTTTGCAGCTTATATTTTTCATAACTCGTTTGCTGCAAACATTTTTCGGTTCTCCCAAACGAAATGACATGTATGGCTTAATAGAAGTTCATTTCTCCCAACTACATTCCCCAAACAAACTTCAGTTATCTGAGATTTCGTTTGGGAGGAACGAGTTTTTTCTTTGCGTGTATCTACTATACCGTCAGTCCGAGGACGCAATGACGTCGTTCTTACTCCACTTATTCCATTCGTATTGCACACCTCCATCAAGATGGCAGATTTCAAAATTCCTACCCTGTTCCGAATGTAATTCTAAAAGGGCAACAAAACGTCTGATCCAGTTGTCCACAACAGCTTTACTTATTGCTACTTCGTACAAAGTATGTGTGTGTGCGGGCCATTTACTGAAGTAGTTCATAACGACTAGAAGGTATTGGTTCTCAGAGCTACTTGTTGGTTTGACAAACAACCCAATATAAACGTTGAGTTAGTTTCTCTACAGTTTTACCACCTCGGTAGTCTATCACTCGGACCATAATGAGACTCTGCAATTATCTATTTCACTTTCAATGCAGGTTCCACAATGATATGTTTCTCCGTTTTACCATCTTCACTGACACATACAGGATATTGACAGCCGTCAAGTAATCTTAGGCTATTCCACTGTGCCCAATATGGTTTGAAAACAGAGCCTTTCATAGCGATTTCATTCTGCGTTAATCGTCTATCCTCTTCTTTTGCCAAAATAATTTTTGCCAATATAGGATCAGTTCTCAGTGCAGTGAACCAGTCGCCGTCCGATTCAATTCGCAGAGATCGGACGTCAATAATTTGCCCCTTGATGTCAGCCTTAGAATCCTGCTTACGCTAGATTTCACGTGGACCGTAATTTACTCGTCCTCTATCTCACGATCTTGATCTTTTCGCGGGTCTCTACAGTCCCTCCCTATATGACCACGATTGTCGCCTTTCAATTATGTTGCCTCCCAGAGTGCTTTTGTGAGAATCTGAATCACTTCTCTCAGTTCGTTAACTATTTTTAAATCACTTAATTTGATTTCCGTTTCTACTCTTCGAACATGATGTAAACAAACATGACTGTAAACAACCGCAATGAAACTGCTTCCACAAACGTAGCATTTTGTAAGGCACACAGTGCATATCTAATGTCAGGATCGTCAAAGCCCTTAACAAATGCCTCGATCTAAAATCGCTCTAAGAAAGTGTGTTCTCCAGGATATGCCATTAACAGCAAGCGTTCCACATCTGTTGCGAAATCTTGATGCGAATCGTCATATCGTCCGATATAAATCTTTCTTGTGATCGCCACCATACTTGCGTTATAATGCAGCCAGTATTTCATAGTAGTTGTTTCTAGCCCTGACTGGAACGCTCTGAAGCTGTATGGCTTTGTCGTTTCTGCTCCACAAGTTCTTTACCGTAACAATAAGCGTGTTTTGGTTACACCGCTTGCTTATATAATCGTTTGTTTTGTATGGAGCACTTAGCGAGAACTTAGCGGCGCAAATCATTTTCGCTAAGTTTAAACAAATTTGTTTTTGAAATCTTTTACCGTTTTCAACCCTTTTTCATGTTTTTGAATAAAATCATTTATCGCTAAATTGCCGTTTTCTTTACAACTTAGCCAGCGATCATCGCTTGCTTGTAACCAAAACACGACTAATTTCGAATTGGAATTAAAATACATCGAGTAGTGTGGACCCATCGAAACTGGGAGCTGTCAGTCTACTGGAACCTTCAGACAATACAATTTTTATTTCTATTCGACTTCGTTGAACTTTTGCTCAATCTCCTTGAACTTCTGATCAATCTTCTCGAATTGCTCATTTACTTGTGCATCCATGCTGTTCACAACTTCCGAAATTGGAACCTTCCTTCTAGTAACTGGAGATCTTTAATTTTCTTTGGAATTCACTCACATCATTTTTTAATTTCTATACGACTTCCTCGGACTTTTGCTCAATCTACTCGACCTTCTTATCAATCTTTTCGAATTGCTCATTTCTGTTCACAACTTCCGAAATTTCTTGTGGTTTCTCATTTGTGACGTTTGATGTTTCCTGGGTAATTCTACTTAATTCCATTTCAAGTTGATCGTTCATCGCTCGAGAATATTCGTTAACAATGCTAAAACAATTAACAACAATATCTTGTTCAAATTAGCATTCAAACTTCAAGAGTTTACGCTAAATTTCTGTCTTAGTTTCTAGTACATTTTCGCAAACTTTTACATCATGGCAGGAAACATGGTAGAAATATCCACATTTCCAGTTGCTTCTTTTGCACATACCTCCACTTCTTCTTTGGTCTCAAACTGATATATGCTAATGCCAATGTTTCGGCGCTTACATTTTTCTATCAATCGCCGCTGCAACTCTACCTTGTTGCCAGTTTTCGATTGATATAATTTACTCAACTCCTTTTTTAGTTGTTCAACTTTGAGTTGTTCAAACTTTATCGTGGTCCTTTATTCGAATTTAACTTCTGACACCAGTGTAACGAATATCCTTATCATCCTTTTAGCGCTGTATTATTCCTGTTAATAAAACAAGGTTCGATTTGTACTTAGTTCCTTTATTTTGGTTGGTTGGTTTCTCATTACATCATCATTACATCTCATATTGTGTTTAATCACAGACTAACTCCAAATGCCAAAGACCTTAGCTATTTCTACGTGTTCTATTTTTGGACGCCAGGTTCTCCAGAAGGTTCTATCCGTTTCCAGAACCTGTTTCTCGATGTCGTATGTGGAGATTTCTACTCGTTTCCAGAACCAGTGGTATTGTCGTTTTGAAATCTTAACGAAACTACATCGTTTTCAGTATTTGTTATAGGGTATAATCGCCCTGTTATTTACATTATGTTAATTCGAGCATTAAGCGCTGGTAAACGGTTTTACTTAATCGTCACAATATCGTATATTAAAACGCGTCTAACGAGCTGGCACTGTTTTTGCAGTAACTTTGAAAATTAATTGAGTACTAAAACACGCATTTGTGTGATACAAAACAAATCATCATCATTATCATTAATTAATGTTATATTTTATCTAGTTAGTGGCAAATGTCACTTTATCCCCAATTCCCCTCGTCGATCGTTATGTTTAACACATTTTATGATTGGCATTAAAGATAAAGACAACGCCACCAGCAGCACCAACACCCCTACCCACCTAACCACCTTTTCGATTAACAAATTCCCAATATCATTACCAACATCAAATGTTTGGTGTTGCTATTGATTTCGCGTTAAAAGCGTTTGATTCTTTTTTGTTTTGGCATTTACAGCATTTACATAACCATCATCAATCATGGCAACAATCAGCAATGGATTCCATGGGGCCACAGAAGGAGCAGCAGCAGCAGCAGCAAAAAACAAAACACTTTGATTCCCCCTTTTGTTGTTTAACTTTATTGGACGACGTATTTCAATATTGTATCATTTGCAATCAATTTCAACCCTTTTTATCATTTTCATTGTAAATATTTGAAAAATTGTTATACACTTGTAATTTTTTGGAGTCGAATGAGTCCATTGTAATGGGAAGCAGTGATGGAGGGTTGTTCCGATGCTTTTTACGGGGTTGATTTGTACTTTATATTCATTTCGATTGTTTGGCAATTTACAAAATGACTTTGATTTGGATTTTCCTCCCCCTTTTCCTTTGTTTTGCTATTTTGGTGCTGTATCCTTTTGTGGCTGTCAATGAAAAGGGTATGAATCGAATACAAATTGTTAATGATATTACCAAACAATTCATCAATTCCATATCAACGATTTATAAAAAGTTGGTGTTTTTAAATTGTCGTTTGTGGGTTTGCAAAAAATAAATAGAGCAATGGGATAGTACCGACAACTGTTCGAGGTAATGCTGATCGGTATTGGATTGAACGGAAAATTAACCTAGACTTTCATAAGAACGTAGACAAATTCATTCGTATTTCTTTAAATTATCTAAAGCATTTGTTAATTTCATTGCATCTAATATATTAAATAATTCCAAAACTCCAACATTGAAAATGTTATCACTTAATGTCTTTTATTGATCTTTCCTTCATTTATATTGATTGGTTAGAGCCCGGTCACAATAAACATACATTTCCAGCTAGTTCGACTTTTTAGGTTTTCAGCTATTAGTCACACCAATTTTAGGCACACCGAATTTATTTTTGATCAAAAATGGAGATGGGTTACCCTGGGTAACCCATTACCCATCGTCGTGGGTAGCTATCCAATATTTCCCCCATTTCCCTGAGGGTAATGGGTAATCGTGATGACTAATTCCCAATTTTCGTTGGTAGCTACCTATTATTTTTCCCACTAATGGGTAATCGTGATGGGTAATTCCCCAGCAACGTGGGTAACTACCCATTATTTTCCCCATTACCATGACTGTAATGGGTAATCGTGATGGGTAATTGCACATTGTCGTGGGTAGCTACCCATTATTATCCCCATACCATGTGGGTAATGGGTAAACGATCGCTACCCATTCCCCACAGCAAAAGTAATGGGTTACCCGGGGTAACACATTACCCACGAAATACCAACCCTGTTTTTCCACTACTCTTACGTTGCAATGGTGGAATGGACTGAAACCGCCGTTCATCGAAACCATTAACTTTCTTTTGTCCTTATTTGTAACCAATACCATACTCACAGAACTAAATATTCGTTCAGAAACAGATTGCATTAACCGTGAATTCCTCAACCAAATTGAGGTTGCTACAATTGAACTATGGTTACCACAAACGAATTGAGGTCATCAAAACGGAAATATTGTCATACACGGAATGATATGAATTGGTGACGACGACCTTAATTTCTATTATACAGGTTACGTGAAATTAATTTTGTAATACCTCGATTATAAACGCAGTTGATGCAATCGAATTGGACATGGGATCAATAGCAGAAACCGAATTTAAAGTGAATTTATATGCTGAAACCGAACGATTTCACAATATTGTTGCCACAACCTCACTAATCATACTGTGCTTCTAAGTCTAACCACAATAGTCACCAACGTCACTCGTAGCCAGCAGCAGGAACGAGGGAATTTAGGTGCAGACTTCCACTCAATTAGAATTTGCGATTAGATTCTACGGAAGGATTCCGAAGAGAGGAATAGAGTGGTAACGAAGTTCGACTTCTGTATCAATCTGTTTCGGTTTTTATGGCAAAATGGAAAACTAGACGATTTATAAAAATGTTAATTTTTAATTCATTCTCCTTTAAGTTTTGATCGATGTGATTACTAAAAAAAAAAAAAACTTAAAAAAAATATACAATATTATTTATATATCGATGAAGCACCCCCGTAGAGTACTGTAAAAATCCGATCCAATGAACTTAATTGAGGCTGACGTTCGCTTCAGAAAGCATTTTGTGTAGGTCGTCTAAAATCGGTTATCGTGCCAGAAACTTCAATCTGCACATGAACTGGTATTTAAAGATCGTCCTGTTACATACCATGAGGTAGAGGCAACCTTGGTCATTATTTTCAGTATTATACATTCAATACTGCATCATATTTTGGCGGTAAATAAATTTGCACGCATGTTGATACCGCATAATTTGTTAATCGCTCAAAAAGGCTCGTGTCGATTGGTACAAAGAAATGTTGCAAAATGCAATGGTGGTGCTTCAAAAGGCCATGATGTGCGGTGAATCATGGACTTATGCTTGTGAACCTGAGACTAAACAGAAGTCGGCAACAAAGGTTGTCCGCGCACGATGCTATTCAAAGGAGGGTAAATTGTGAATGGAACACAGTCTCCATCACGACAGTGCTAGGTCTCACATATCGGCTCAAACAATTGCGTATTTACCCATTGACATTGATTTTGTGGGTCATCCGGAGTCAACGATTTTTTACGCCTGAAGAATGGGTTGCTGCGTTTAAAACGCATGTTTAGAGTTACCTCATTTGGAGTGGCAAAAGAGATTCAAAAATTGGTTCAATTGCACGAGAAGTGTATTGATTTTCATGGAGAATATTTTGGAAAACAATAAAACCGATTTCCATCATCAATATTTGTTTTTTCATTATTAGTCCAGAAACATAAACATCAACCTCGTATTTCACTTGAGCCAATTATTTGTGTACTTGAAATTACATAATTTTAGATTCAAAGACCTTAAATCAAATTTGGTAGGAAAGTATTACTTTGGCTGCTTTAGTACTATTAGGTATTGAATCAATTCTCGTTAAGATGTTTTGTTTGCAGAAGGAGCTGAGGAAATGTATAATTTCAACCAACCACCACAATAATCAATTTACCAAGTAACATTTTAGGTTTTAATTAACATCGTAATTGTGTTGATTATGTATGTCATTGAAGAGTTTCAGTTTATCTGCAATTACATACGTAATCAACACGATTAACTTCGTACTCACATTGATTACACATGTAATTGAAGTAAAAGATCAAACGTTACTGCACTTCGTACACCATTGAAATATTAATTAACTCTTGGTTAACTTTGAACTCAACTCTACTACACATTTAGTTCAAAGATTGGTTTTATTTTTACTCAAGCTTGTTATCTGTATATCTCAGTTGACAATTTTCTTCATAAGCTGAAATTCAAATACAAAGGTAATTGAGTTGACAAATTTCGTGATTGATTTAAGTAATAATATTTTTCTGTGGAAAACTTGTGCCGTCATCAAATCCGTGGCTTACTTCTAAATCGGAGTTGGCAAGTATGTCTCCTATTTCCATTGGCAACTTTTGCCGGGAAAGAGACAGTTAAGCATCTGATGATGAACTTGTCACGGAGTTCGAAACCAGTCATGCCAGTGAGTGTGCTTAACTGAATTGTCTATTATTCCAAACAAAAACCAACCATTTTTCAATTAGAAAAATGGTCATGACTTGTTAGCTTGTAGTATGAAATTCTCATCCATTAACCAAAAGACGGCAAGGTAATTCTGTCTGGTGCGTTTGGTGACCATAGAGAAAAATTGAAATGTTGTTAGATTTGTAATCTGCGTTGTAATATCATTTGTGTAAAAATTGTTTAAAAACCAAAACCCGGTTAATCAACTTCAAATAACCGGTAAAACCGGTTATTAAAAAAAAATAGCAATTTCTAAAAACCCGACGTACGGTTGACAGGCCGGAATTCAGTTAACCGGTTAACCACAGCACTCAAGAGTCAAGCCGCCAAGTGCCCGCAGCCGAAATGGACAGCCGACTTCCAAGATGTCAAAGGCTGAGAAAGACAATTCGCTTGCTGGCCTCAGTATTATGCGCTACAAATTCTCATGCACAAGCGCAACAACGGCGACATGTAAATAGAAACTTCAAAGTTTACACTTAATTTAATAAATTTTGTTATTATGGATGATTATGAATTGCATTTATCGTAAATTATAAAAGTTACATCTTAACTTACGTTGTGAATTGTAATTAGCTTAACCCTTTGTCGACCACGGGCAAGTGTATTTGCCCTAGGATTTTTGGCAATTATAATTATACAGATAGGATGTAGATCAAATGTAATTATGAGTGATTTATACGAGACGCTATGGGCTACAATAGTGAAGTATGCGCCAATTCTCTAACGGACCCGATTTGCCCCGTACGTACACGCTGAAAAATATCGGCCCCAGCAAGATATTGCAGGAACCATGTTCATGTTTGCTAGCGTTGCTTTCGTGAATTGAAGACCTGCTGCTTTTTGTTCCTTTATGGTGGCAGAGAGCAGTATTTTCAGCAGTTTTCAATAAAGAAAACCACATTTGGGTCACAAATACATATATTATTACCTTTTAATCATTGTGTCCCAAACATGTTATATTGAATAGCAAACACAATGTGTGTGGACACAAGTATCCTATATTTGCGACAAGCTACAAACACGTTATATTTGCATCCAAACAACAAATAAAGACAAATTTTTCAGCGTGTACGAGTAATCATAGTGAGTCAAAAAGTGTCGACTACAAAGGGATGCAACGCATCAAAAAAAGGGTCGCATGTGGAGAGAGAGATCACTCTCTGCTTTATTTGATCCAGGGAATGTCAACTTACATAAGTGGATCACATACTGGACGATGACATCGACTGCCCCTCCTAGCTAAGGAGAAGTTAGAACAGCAATTTCCCGGCTTAGGAACAACAAAGCCGCCGGTGCTGATGGACTACTGGCTATGAGCTGTTTCAAGATGGCGGCTATGAGTTGGAAAGGTGCATGCATCAGCTCATTTACAAAATCTGGCTATGTATGCCCGACGTTTGGGGTCGTAGCATACTGTGCCCTATTTAAAAAAAAACGACCCGAGTATATGTGGGAACTATCGTGGAATAATCATTTTATCCATCGTCATCTCGATCGTAATGTGCGAAAGACTAAAGCCGTTTGTTATAGACCTGATCTAACCTTATCAGTGTGGCTTTAGGCCTGGATAGTCAACTTTTGACCAGATATTCAGAATACATACAGTACTGGAGAAAACTCACGAAAACCAAATCGACGCCTACTACCTCTTTGTAGATTATAAGGCTGCCTTCGATAGACCGGTATGGGGAAACTGTACCAAGCTATGTCGGAGCTTGGTATTCCTGCTAAACTGACACAAGTTTATAGAATGACACTGATCGGTATGAAATCCTCAGTAAAGATTGGTCACCGAACCATTTAGCACGAGGCGAGGCCTCAGGCAGGGTGATCATCGCGAGAAAAGCTGCAGTCAACACGAATAAAACCATCAGCAGCAAAAGTCACATGCTGCTCGTGTGTACTGATGATATAGACATTCTTAGGCTAAAACTGCGAGAAGTATTTTATTTTTGTATTATAGTATTTTCGAGAATTGAGATGACAAGATAAAATTAATTGTTTAGACAAGCAGAGCATCCACCCGATTTTATGAAAGGGTGAACGTTGATAACCGCTGTAATTTCGAGGAAGTGGACGAATTTATTTATCTCGGATCTGCCGTGAACAGCAACAATAACTTCAGCCTTATTTCGGGGTAAGGAAGCACTTCAGAGATAACACCCTCTGTCGAAAAACGAAGATCGAACTATATCAGGCTCTTATACAACCTGTCCTTACTTTATGGCGCAGAATCCTGAGACATATCGCATGCTGATGAAACATCATTCGGAGTTTTCGAGAGCATAATGGTCATATGCTAGAACATGGCGAGTATCTACGACGGATGAACCACGAGCTAATGTATAATATAATCTGGGTCCCGAAATCGACGTAGTTATGCGTATCAAAATAGCGCGTTTACGCTGGCTAGGCCATATCAGTAGAATGGATCAGAATAAACTAGTGCGAAAGGTATTCGAAGACGTACTCGAAGGACATCGAAAAATAGGACGACCAATACTTCGCTGGAAATACCAGGTGGAATGTTGCCTGCGAGAGCTTAGTGATACCAACTGGAGGAGAAAAGCGTGTGTTTCCTGTTAGGTGCACGAAACACAAATCCTCACTTAATTTTACCAGTCATTTGAATCTTAAACTAACGTAAATGTACTATAAAGTAATAATTAATAACAAAATGAAATAAAACGTAACCTCTTATAACATTTTAAGTCCAAGAACTTTTATTGAAAGGCCTATCCCAACTCATTATTCTTTTAATCCCCTCACTCCTAACAACATTCACCCTATATAGGGTCCACTCCTCATCAAATGAGAAAGGCATAAAAAAGCCAAGAGCTTAAGAAGGATTCGCTCCGCTCATCCAATTAATATCTCCCACTAAGTCATTGCATGAACGCATTTTGAAATTTGAGGGCAGATATTCATTAATTGCTTGAATTTAGTAGAAAATTTCATGTGATCATTGAGAAATTGTAAGGAAGTTCATTTCAATCATGTCATAGTTTGTTCAGGTAGCATTATTTCACAGGTAACATTTTGCACCTAAAAAAAGGTTTCCTAATACATCCCATGGAGGGATTAGGGAGAGCTTCTCACAACCAGTGAGCTGTGCGCGTTCTAGTTTTACACTCACTGATTGAGAGCTACAGTTTTACACCGGTTCCGAACAGTATTTTGAGAAGCTTTTTCATGGCTAAATACTCGATAATGTCGCCGTAACTAAGCGAGGTGGCCGCCGCTGAAAGAAATTTAAGGTGGTCAGAGCAGGAATGGAACCCACGCTCTCATGCACTATAGCCGCGCACACTACCATTGTACCACCGACGACTAACATTTTTGCACTACACTCAGAAAAAAAGAGGATTTAATTTAATTCCAAATGGACTAAAATATGTTTAAACTAAATTAAGTTCCTTTTTTTCCTTAGATTTATGAATCCATAAATAAAGGAACAACTTTTAATTAGAACATTTAAAATTTAGAACATTTAATCCATAACAACTTTCCGTAAATTTTGAACATTTAATCCATAAAAGGGGAACATTTCCCTTCAAAAATGGTTATAAATGTGTTTCGAACGAGCCAATTATTAAATCACTTCTATTCATTTGTTGCATAAATTAAACAAGAATTGACTTCAAATATGGAAAATCTTCCTTGAATGAAGAATTAGGAAAACTTCGCTGAATAAATAATTTATTCCCTTAAAAATATAATAAGATTGGGTAATGTAAACCTTGTCTCGAAGGATGTAACCGATAACAAACAATAGTCCACTACCACTAGCACGATAACCACCATTAAGTAATTGAGAATTTGAGGAGAATATACAAATTTCGCTACATTGAATATCCTGTTTTAAAAAACGGCAACTGTAACATATTCTCCCAAACACATTCTGCAGTAACCATGTATATGTTTGGAATACACTCCAAATATGCATGCAGTTGTAAGTCCCAAACTCACTTGTATTGAGAAGTAAACATTAGCATGTTGACTTGCAAACACGTATGCTTTTACGTGGAAAAATATGTGTGCTTCATCCCAAACATCCAAATACTTACATGGAATCATTCGTCTATTTCCTTCCAAATCTCAATATATATTCGTTGAAGCATGTGCGTATTTCCTCTTAAATATACAATTACTTACGTGGAATGTTTGCATATGTTTTTGCTCCCAATGATATGAGAATCTGCTGCTCTTTTGTTTCTCCTTTCGTTGTTGTCTCTCACTTTTTTTTGTTTTCAGAAGGATTCTCGCTAATGCAAACCAAGTGCCCTTTAAATGCTGGTGGTCCCTTTAAATGCAAATGATCCGCCGCTCCGATTTTCTCAGTAGAGGCTCGAGCAGACAACAGGCTTCAGGTTGTTGTTCAGGTTCTTTCTTTCCTCAAAAGCATTTATCGCAATTTACACACACATTCAAGAATATTTATGAATCACTCTCTGAAAGAATAATGCAAACATACAGTGATGGGAAGACATGGTCTTGGAACTGTGAGAAATGACAATAGTAACTGGCTCATATATTTCTGTACTCGCCATCAACTGTTTATCGGCGGAACGAAATTCCCCCATAAATACGTTCACAAGTATACATGGAAATCGCCTGATGATCAAACCTTCAATCAAATTGCCACGTACTTTCGGCAAGATGGCGCTGATATTGATGGAGACCACCAACTCCGTCCAAGTGCAGCGGCTGTTACCGCTATTATAGGCAAAATATTAAAATACAAGACTGCCCGTCAGCAGGACCCATCCGTATCAATCATGTACGATCAAAACCTATGGTCCAATTTGGCACAGCACACTCAAAATATGTGTTCAGGCATTGCTAGAACGCTGAAGGAAACTGTTAAAGAGGTCCTTGACGAGAAAAGACATGAGAATAAACCTTGGATTAGTGCAGAATCCTGTACCGAAATTTGACCACCTGCACAATTTTCGTACGCGATCGATGACACCAACGTTGAAGAGACAGTTAAAATAAGACTATCGGCAAGCAGCACGTAGAATCGTAACCGAAAAAGCTGCGAATACTGGTAACCTCCCTATTGTGTTCCCTTCAATAAAAAGCTGAGCGCAACAACATCCGGAGTAATGCACCGTATAAAGCTAATGATGGTTGGACGATATGATCACCAGATCAGCAAGCGCAGCGATGGCATAAATTCTTTACGACACAATCAAGACTTCCGGATGATGAATATCAGAGGTACACTCGACACTTCGTATACTTCGGCAGTAAACTCACGTCACAACCCGAGAAGGGATATTTCAACAGATCCCCGTCGCAAGCAGAGATCGAGGTGGCAATGGGTAACTTAAGGGATCACAAATCTTCTGGTCCTAATAATTCTGCAGTGGAACTGTTGAAATATGGTGCATCAGCGTTGGCAGATCATCAGAACTGCATCGATAGAGTGGAAAGAATATCCCGACAAATTTGTATCTAACGCTGCGCAGGAACTGGAGGGGTTATTGAATTGATAAATGCAATAAGCTAAGTACTGGCGTATTCGTCAGCGGATCTCGCCGGTGGTGAAGTAAATTGAGCCATAGGAGCATGCGGGTTTCAGGTTTGATCGTTCGTGTGCCGACCACGTGAACACATTTCGTATATTCATGGGACAATCAGTGGAATTACACTTGCCTCTGAATCTGCTTTCGTAGATTTTGAACAAACGTTTGATTGTGTACACCGAAACTCAATGTGGTACACCTTGACCAAAACGGGGACATCGGACAAGATAGTTTCCATGATCCGTGAACTGTACGGAGATGCAGCGTATAAAATTCGTTTTAATGGGAAGGAAAGCCAACATTTCACCACATCTGTAGAAATTAGACAAGGATGTTGTCTTGTAGCCCACATTATTTCTTCTACTTATGGAGAAGATAATGGAAGCAACTAATGCAGAAGCACCGTTCGGCATTCAGTGCAGTGTGTATGAAAATCTACATTATATCGACTATGCAGATGACATATATCTTATGGCCCATACATTTGATGAGATCGAGCCCAAGTTAAACATACTTTCCGAAAATGCGACAAAGGTAGGATTGAGAATATATATAAGTATAAATAAGACAAATCTAATGCGTATTCGAACAGAACGGAATACTCAACTAGCAGTTGATGGTTCTTTAATTGAAGACGTGGATTCCGTCAACTATTTAGGATGCACGATTACAAAGAACTGTGGCTCAGCGGCGGATATAGGTGATCGTATAAATAAGGTCCGTGTTGCATTTCTAAACCTGCACAAAGTATCGGTAAATAGAATATCGGAAAAGACTGAATTGCGAATATTCAATTGCAGTTTGAAGTCTGTACAGTTGTACGGTTGTACTACTTGGAAATCGGCGAAGCTGACAATGAAGAAGGTAAAAACGTCTGTCAATCGTTGTGAAATTCTCCGAATTTACTTGCTGATGAAGTACTCTGGTAAAGTATGTGCAACAGTCCTAACAACAGATATTGCTGGAGCGGCCTTTAAATGGAGAAGGTATACAAACAAACTCGTCTATCATGGAACCAATTTAAACTACTTGCCAGAGTCAGAAATCGATGGAAAGAATTCGTTGACGCCCTATGTTCTTCGTGAACCTTTTATTTAAACTTTGTCTTGCAATATTTTTTATATTTTTACATTCTGTTTAAATAAATAAAGCGCATATATACAAATATAAAATTCGGTACTTACAAAAATGTTAACTAAAAAGGAGAATAACCTCCCTTTGGCCCTCTTATATTTTTACTGTCGACAGTGCACCAAACACAGCTGTATTTGTATGTTAGACAAAGCTTTATGGGCCACATGTACATATTTTATGACATATTAATCATTGTGTCTCCAAAATGTAATATGGAATAGCAAACACGATGTGTTTGGACGCAGGTATACTATATATGAGACAAGCTGAGAATAATTTATATTTGGCCCTCTTTTATTATGTTGCTCTCGAGAAGTAAACAGCGCACCTAACACAGCTGTTTTTGTAGCACAAACAAAACTACATTTGGATCACAAACGTATATATTATAACATATTAATCATTGTGTCTCAACATGTAATATTGAATAGCAAATACAATGTGTTTGGGCACAGGAAATCTACATTTGCGACACACTGTATATTTGCCATCAATCACAAACAATCATCATGGTGCGACTAACTCGGAGAACGCGTTTAATGCGAAGAAAATCAATTTACTGATTTCGAATCAAAAGCATACAGGCAGTTTTCAAAAATTTTTAAAAATAAATTATATTCAAATACCAATATATATTCCAATATCAAACACACAATCAATATTTATGCATACACATGTAAAAACAGTTTTGTTTTTGCAAACTTTCTCAAGGATTCATACCGCACATCTTTGCATTTAGATACATGTATCTACGAGTATGTATTTATTTGGATATGATACATGTATTTTGTATCTTTGGAGAAGCAAAAAACTCCTAACAGTATTCTGTTTTTTTTTTGCTCTCCTCCTTTTTTGCTATTAACAAATTGTAAAGTGATTTACGACAAGACAAGCCATTTGTAAGCATTTAAATTAGTCTCCCCTCCCAGCAAACGGAATGGGCACAATCTGATCCGGGGCGAAGGAGGAACATGTGTGAGAACAGGAGAAAAATTAGTAAGAATACATTTAACAAATTGTTGCAATATTATATCAGATTATATATCCATATAAAATAATTTCTGGGATACAAATTACACACACAGATAAATGTTCCAAATACAGATACACACATTTATACAAATGTATGTCGTAAGAACTATTCGAAATGCAAAGAAAGCAACGACCCACAAAATGATGAGGGCACCCCAGGATATTAGAGGGGATGGACAATAATATGAGAACATAAGAAATGTTGTAGAATGTTACCAGATTGTGAAAATCAATTGTTTGGGCACTATCCTCATTAAAATATAATGTGAACATCACATGGTGGCCGTCGGTGGTGCAATGGTTAGTGTGCGCGGCTCTTGTACATGAGATGTTGGGTTCGAACCCGGCTCTGACCACCTTCAAATTTTCTTTCGACGGCGGTCACCTCGCATAGTGACGGCGACACTATCGAGTATCTAGCCGTGAAAAAGCTTTTCAAATTACCGTTCGGAATCGGTGTAAAACTGTAGGTCCCAATCAGTGAGTGAATACTGGAAAGCGCACAGCTCAGTGATTGTGAGAAGTTCTCCCCAGTCCCTTCATGGGATGTAATGGGAAACCATTTATTTATTTAACATCACATGAGTGGCTTAAAATATCTAATAACCAGCGAGCGTGGGTAATGGACAATCCACCTATAAAATGGGTTACCCTTACCTACTCACTACACGTGTGGAAAGAAAAGAGCCGTCACCACATTATCAATGACAAGGCTTACCGATTACACATGAAATATGGGTAGAGTGGAGGGTTCGTATTTCGTTGGTAATGGGTAATGGGAATGGGTAACGATCATTTACCCATTACCCACAGGATATGGGGAAAATAATGGGTACCCACCCATTACCCAGGGGTACCCTCAGGGTAATGGGGAAAATAACGGGTAGTTAAACACGACGATGGGGAATTACCCATAACGATTACCCAGTACCCTCAGGGAAATGGGGAAAATAATTTGTAGCTAACCATGACGATCCAGCGTAACCCATCCCCATTTTTGATCGAAAATATGAAAAAATTTCTATATCTCGGAAACGGAGCGTCCAATCGGAAAAATAACCAACTTTTGCTGGTTCCAAAGGGATTTTCATAAAGTGGTCCAATTCGTATGGAAGAATTTTTCCAAAAATCGCCAAAATAAGAAAATCGCTAAAATAAAAACGTGACTATAACTCGGAAACGGTGAGTCTAATCGAAAAAAAATACAAATTTTACCTCCATAGGAGGCTTTAACCAATGGGTGTCTTCATTATGGCATCACTTTTTTTTTTAAAGTCGATGCCATATTGATGAATTCCATTGGTTTAAGCCTCCGACGGAGATAAAAGATTTATTATTATTGCAGGCACCGCTTTCGAGTTATAGCTATATGTTATGTTAGCAGTTTTGTTATTTTTTTGAAATTTTTTGAAAAATAAATCTTCTATAACAACTGGAACAGTTTATGAAAAATCCTTAGAAACGTTTTTTTCCGATTGGACGCTCCGTTTCCGAGATATAGAAATTGTTCCTAATTTTTTCATATTTTCGATCAATAATTACCTGCATTCATTACCCATTATTTGCCCCATTTCCCTGGTGGTAATGGGTAATCGTGATGAGTAATTCCCCATCGTCGTGGGTAGCTACACATTATTTTCCCCATTTTCGAGAATTGAGAAGGAGTCAGCAAACGTGTCAGAGGACAAGACAAAATTAATGGTTTCAACGAACAGGGTCTCCACCCGATTTGACCAAAGCGTGAGCGTTGATAACCGTTATAACTTCGAGGTAGTGGACGAATTTATATACCTCGGATCTGCCGTGAACAGAAACAATAACGTCGGCCTTGAGATCAAGAAGACTCCGCTGGAGGGATCAGGTTGACGAATCCCTGCGTACACTTGGTATTGCCAACTGGAGAAATAAAGCAAACGATCGAACTGGTTGGCGAAATATGTTATCTTCGTTTTGTAAGGTCCCTGACCCCTTGGGGGTAATGAATGAAACGTCATAACATAATTTGTAGGCACAAGGATTTGTTTTCGCTTTTAAATAAAGTATTTTTTAGTCTGAATCGTATATTTTTTCAGGGATATCCGTATTACGTAGTATGGCAAGAATTCCTGGCGTAAGTATTCCCCGTTTTGGTATTTGGGCACTATGTAGACAGCGAATGTATTGATCTTATGACACAGTCAGTCTATGTATTAAATCCATATTATTGTCAATTTTCGCGGTATCAAAATTTTAAATAAGTTTAATGATTATGCCAGTAATGTCAGCCGATTGTTTGGCGATTAAACATACAGTAGTAACTTGATTCTTGCACATACTTGATACTTGCACACCTCGATTCTTGCAACATAGAAATATTTTTCATTACGCACTCAGTACTTGCGACATCCGAAAATTTTTAACTCAATACTTGCAACATTTTTGTATTCTTAGACTGAATACATTTCGGGAAATCCCCGTCGTTTTATGCTGCTGATGAAATGTTGTAATTTGAATCAGTTTTAAGCTGACTATTGAGAGGTGCGGTGTCATAAACAGATGTATGTGCCTTTTATTTTGTATGGGAAATTAATACTCGGTGCTTGTGACAACCTCGAAACTTGCACCGAGCCGAGTTTTCATTACGTGCAAGAATCGAGTTTCTACTGTAGTATCAATTCAATGGGTATTGATGTGTTAACGTCTATAGCGGCGTATAGGGACTAAATCTATCAAAGTCAAAATCTGCTAAAACCAGATTTTATGCTGCTGCTAAAACCACATTTTATGCTGCTGCTAAAACCAGATTTTATGCGACTGCGAAAGAGAATAATGACGTGTTAAACAAAAATGAGCGAGCAAGAGAGCAATGAAAGAGGGGTGTGGCAGGGGTGAGGCAAACGAAATTGTGTCTATAGCGTATGTATTAACATAATAATGTATGTATGTACATGTGGCTGTTGTTGAACGGAGATATAAAGCATAGCCACGCAAAATTTCATTTGCAAGCGTCGGCTTGCGCAGTCGACGTTATGGTGACATGCTAATACGTCAGCTACTTCGTACAAAGTATGTGTGATGTTGTGTGTTTGGTTGTTTCGTTGTTGTTGCTATGGCCAAACAAAGCGAGTCATTTGATGTTCAGCATTGCCCGGTGTATACAAAAACAAGTAGAAACGGTGTTAAGTTCGGCCGGGCCGAAGCTTATATACCCTCCACCATGACAATTTACAGTCACACTCTCCACTCTTTGCACTCCCTTAACAGTTTTTATTTTAGGTACCCCCCCTACACCCACCCCCCACACAAACACTCCACGACACGGCAAACACAAATAAATCACCAACATATCAGTAGTAGTAGTAGTAGTTTTTGTTGTTGTTTTTTTATTATAGTGAACGGTAAGTCCAATAAAATGTGGGTGCGGAGCACTCTCAGAGCAAAGAGAGTAATGACGTATTATACGTATATAAAAATGAGATATCAAGAGAGCAACGAAAATTTTGTGAACTTGTGTAGCGTATGTACGAATATAACAATGTATGTATGTATATACAAGTGTCTGTTGCTTTGCATTCTTTGACTTTTGTGGGAATAAAACAAAAAGTATTGAGCAAGAAAATAATAACACATGTGCTTGCATTGGGTCTTTAAATAATTGTAAGTATTAATATTATTTAACTGTAACGTCATCATATGATTGAACGCTGTTTTTTATTTTCCAATGCAACATTTACGAATGTGTTCATAGAAATCGAACAGGTACCGAGTAGCAAAAAGTTGTTAACACATCGCCCGTGAGTTCGAACACTAATTGGATTTTTTTAATTTTAATAAAAGCGACATCTTATACAGCGCAGTTTCAATAAGCAAACTCTTCGTTTCTGGGGCACTGAAAATCCGCGTCTGACGCACGAAGAACCATTACATCGACTCAAAGCCAATATGTGCTGCGGCACTCGCGCGAGAGAAGTGATTGGGCTGTATTTTGTGAGGACGTCATCGGCAATACGGTCTCTGTTACTGGCGAACGATACAGGGCCAAGATAAACGACTTCTTACTGCCGGAATAGGATAAGCGGTGTTTGGTGATCATGTGGTCTCAACATCTCGAGCCACAATGGATATTGTAAAGGAAGCGTTTCCTGGTCACGAATTCTCCCGATTTGGAGACTGGCCAAATATTTTTGTAGTTGGTGCTTAGTTTCACCTTTAAGCCACTGAAGAAATTGCTTTATTTTTTGTTACCAATTCGAAAAGTATTAGTACTATATGAAAATTTACACTTCAGAACCTCCTTAGACAAATCCTAGTCTTCCTAAACAAACTGGTTTCCTTTCTCCTCTTCTCCGTATACCACTCCGTCACAGCTCGCGCTGCAACTGACTAAAGCGTTGCCATACGTGCAGCGTGATTTTCACCACTTACCATGCGATACTCTTTATCGTCCCATGGTTTATCTTTATGCGGGTTTTCATAACTAAGTACGGTATCTGCAGCAGTTTTCATAGACTGGGAAAAGTACTTCCACTGCGCTTCATGATCATGAGGCTATCAAGTGATTATCCATCTAAGAGCTTCTCCAAACCCTGTTCACTACCGCTATAAAACGGTACGCCCCAATGAGTAAGATAATAAGAAGTTTTTGCAACTATTTTCTTGTGTGTTCCGCTTTTTCGAACATTTGCATAGTGGGGAATTATCAATTAAAATGAGTTTCCATTTGCATTTAGTTTGATGAGTTTTTCAATAGCATAATTCCAAACAACCGCTGATAAAAACCTGTGGCTCGATCTGAATCAGCTATACGGTTTGCTAAGAATCATGTGGATGTATTTTGCAAAACTTCTTTTGAAAACTATATCTCTATTAGTAAAGATATAGAATGATCTTGAGATTGAATATTAAAATAAAAAAGGACTATTGTATATTTAAAAAATAATGAAAGTATAATAAGAATAATAAAAATCATCCGTGATAAATTTAAAAGTTTGTTTAACCCTACTTGGATTCGAGCCGGGCCACTTGGCAGCTCCAGCTTTCTGGTGAGATGTGTTACCACAATTGCACGATTTTCTTTTGTCATAAATATAAATGTTCGTTTGTGAGGAACGAAAGTTTCTTTCTGATAAATTTACGGGCAATGTGTTTTTAAGGCAATGCCATAGATCTAAGGTAAAAACGTATGTATATGCGGCTGTAAAAATAGCTTGCGGGGGATGTAGTTTTTGAATATTCTCCCTAAAGTAAAAAATAATTGGGTAAGATAGGTCGACGGTTTAAAAACCACGTCGAATACCACGAAAGGTTCCAAGACTTTAACTTGGAAAACTAAATGAGGATATATCCTTTGGCACAAAAAGGGATTCGTTTTAGGATTTATATTCGTAAAGGATTTATTCGTTACATCATATAAAACCAAGAGAATACAAACATTAAACAATTTGGTCAATAGAAAAATGTGAATAATATAATTTTAAAAAGGCTGGCTAAAAATCTACTGCAAAAGAAGTTCGAGCTCATTGTCTGAATTTGAAACTAATCAAAAAACAGTACATTTAACTACGCAAACTTACAGTACAATTGCATATTTTAATAAAAGTCTCTAGTATAATGAATTTCCTCCTAATCTCTGTTCTTTCGTTGAAATTATTTACAAATTATTTCCAACAAAAACCACGTGGCAACTTTGTTTTCGAACACCTCATTTGTAATTCACTCTACTCTTCTATGATTAGGGTGGGAGTGGTGGTTGCCAGTTAAATCCAGCAAATTGATTTAAGTGGGTGTTTACAGATAACTTAACAAAACACAGTAAAAAACCTCTTAATGGAACATCTAACCTTACAATTCAGACACTCGTTTGTGCATTCGCACTGCTCTTACAACAAATGCGTACGAAAGGGCAAATGCTAAAAAAAATCCTTCACCAGGAAAAAGTGGCAAATGGCAGCATTTCGAAAGATCATCATCGTGCTAATGATAATCAACAGCACCAGCACCACCACCACAGCCATCGTCAACAAGGCAATCACAATCAAAAGAAAAAAAAACACAAGTTGAACAAAATGTCGAACACAACGACAACAAAGGATTCCAAGGCACAACCCTGCTGATGAACTGGCTCAAGCAACGGCAGCAGCATAAAAAGGGCATCATTTGCACCAGGGAATAGTAACGAGAATAGCCAAACACAGGCATACACCATATACCAAGGATGGTGCGAAGGTGGGGTGAAATCAATTCGCTGTGAAACTTGGTAGACAAAGTTTTTCTTCATCTCCCCTCACAAGGAATCTGGTGCGTCATTTTCAACGTCATTTACCTTCAAAATACTATTGCTGTTGTTCACTTTTGATGGTTAATTTTAGAAGAAGGAAAAGTGTCTGTAAAGAATCTACATTGAGTGGTGGAAAATGGAAAGTTTCCACAATTTTCCTAGAATACGCTGCACTTGTCGAGTGTGTTCCTTCCCCTGCCCCAACAACAACTTGGGGTTTTATGACTTTATGGCGTTTTTATGTTAATTTCCCCGAAATTCTCTTTATGTATTCAGAGCAACGAAAAAATGTAGTAAATTTGTTGCTAAACATTTTCGAACATATTTTGGCAGATTTGTGGAATATAAATTTATTTTTCGCATATAATTTGCACAGCGTTTCATCGCAGTCAAGTGGGTAATTATATGGGTTTTATGGGTGTCGAACATGTAGAGGAGAATTTTGAGATTTTGGAATAATTTAAATTGAGGTTAAGGATCCTCATGTATTTGCATATTCAGAATATTTGAAATAAATTATAGGATAGACATTTCATACACAAGCAAATTGTTAGCATACAAATTGTATACTTTTTAAATCTATGGCTTCGGTTTTTCGTTTTGTTTGTATGCGATAACTCCTACAAAGTGGCAATTGTAAGTTTAACGTTACAAATTTATACATGTTAAAAAATAGCTTTGTACAGTACCCACTCAATATACTTGAATAAATAATTGTATCGTGCTGCCAACTAAGTAAGTGGTTAACGGATGTGTGCTATGTTTTCGTCACATGCAACCCGACTTTATATAACCTTTTCTAATATATCCTTTTATCTATCTGATCAAATACCCAGTTGGAAATATCCTATAGACATCATCAGTGACATGTCGTAGTCACTGCTGAGTTTCTGACCCTCTTCCATACTAAAAACCTCATGATACCGCCTGACATTTTCATACATTTGGTGGAAAGTCAGCAGGAATCTTTCGCAGTTCGCAGATCACCTTATGACATGTACACAAGACGTCCTTGAGTAACCATTCATCAGTGGGTCAGTTGCTCAAGATGTCTTTAAATATAGTGTTCCTGGTCGCCTTGTATGTACATATGAATGTAGTTACATAATTATTTGAATCTATGTGTGTGTATCTAATCTGTTACACGACATTAAATACAATCTCAAACATAAGATGACAAAAGTCAGAATATATACTACATGCGTGATTATCATGCCCGGAAAATATTCATAGCCTTTTTCCAAATTTCAAATATTTTGAAATACATTCTGAAAATATATGGCATATATTTCGTAACTACAAAAAAAATATAAATTTTTCAGTTTGAAGTTTTTGAAAAATTTCAAAATCCACACACATAACTCGCAGTTGATAAATGATGAAGACTCCTCTATCGATATTCAGCTTTCGTCCTTGTAAGAGTCTGTCATGACATAGTGCTGACAAATCAATAGGGCGGTCTTACATCCCCTTCACCATTTATAATACGTCTTATATAAATGGTCCTAAGGAAATACTACTGACAATGTCTTCAAGACAAAAATTCCAACTGGGTAGTTATACCTTATGAAAATACATGTGGGACATAATTGGGCAATACTCTACATTTTACATTGAGGCCAATTATTTAGTATTTTTGAAATCTTTCATGCCAAGTTAAATTGCGACTGGAACCAAGTTTCTTCCTCCACTACAAGGATATTTAAAAACCCATAAAGACAACACAGTAGTTATTTTTAAGATTTGACCTTATCTATCTATAACGACTCTGTTTATCTGTAACAATATTTATCTTTATTCAGGAATATTTAAAATACTTTCTTCATTAAACAGCATCCGACTGGTTTCTGTTCTCCTCTCAACTTCGACAGTATCTGGCAAATTCGCAGCCGCTGTTGCAACTGACTACAACTTCGTCAAACAATCTGCTTTCTGCGTCAATAATTTTGAAGTGAAACTTGTTATGGGAGAGTATTCAAACCCGAATTATCCACCTTTTCCATCACATTACATAAAAGTACAGTTGTTTTGTACAAAAAAAAGGCCTTACAAAATGAGCATAAAATGTTTCACCAACTGGCTGGATGTTCGCCTTTCCTCCTCCAGTTGGTAACACCAAGCTCTCGCAGGCAATATTCCACTTGGTGTTTCCAGCGAGGTTTTGGTCGTCCTATTTTTCGATGTCCATCGAGTAAGTCCTCGAATTCCTTTCGCACTGGTTCATTGTGATCCATTTTACTTACATGTCCCAGCCAGCGTAAGCGCACTATTTTAATACGCATAAGTACGTCAGATTATGGAGCTCGTGGTTCAGCCGTCGTCGATACTCGATACAACTATTAGAAGACCATATATTTTTCGGAGCATTTTTCTCTCGAAAATTTCCAGTGATGTTTCATCAGCATGCGATATGATCCAGTATTCTGCCCAATAAAGCACCACAGGCTATATTAGAGTTTGATATAGTTGGATCTACGTTTCTCAAGAGATGGTATTATATCTGAAGTGCTTGCTTAGCACGACGTTACTACTTCTGTTCAAGGCAGATCCGAGGTAAATAATTTCGCCCATTGCTTCGAAATTATAACGGTTGTCAACGTTAACTCTTGCATCCAATAGGGTGGATGTTCTGCCTGTCGAAACCATTAATTTTGTCTCTGCCTCGTTTACTGCCAAATCCACTTTTGCTGATTTTTTCTCAATTCTTGAAAATACTGCACTAAATTCTCGCAGATTTCGCCCAACGATGTCTAAAGCTTCAGCATACACAAGCAGTATGTGACTGTAGCTGCTGACAGTTTTATTCGTGTTGACTGCAGCTTTTCTCACGATGATCTCTAGTAATATGTTGAAGAGATCGCATGATAGGCTGTTACCCTAGCCTGAGGCATCGCCTCGTACTAAATGGTTCGGTGAGATGTTCACCAATCTTTACTGAAGATTTCGTGTCGGTCAATGTCATTCTACAAAGGCGTGTCAGCTTAGGTGGAATACCAAGCTCCGAGATATCTTGGTACAGTTTACCTTATAATCTACAACGAGGTGGTTGGTGTCGATTTGTTTGTCATTGGTTTTCTCCAGGATATGTCGTAATGTGAATATCTGGTCGATAGTTGACTTTCCAGGTCTAAAGCCACACGGGTAAGGTCCAATAGGTCTGCCAGAAACCGCTTTAGTCTTTCCCACAATACGCTTGAGAGGATATTGTATGGGAATTCCACGATAATTTGTACACATAAGTATACTCGG
Organism: Phaonia tiefii; assembly: GCA_963931995.1. Taxonomy (NCBI): domain Eukaryota; kingdom Metazoa; phylum Arthropoda; class Insecta; order Diptera; family Muscidae; genus Phaonia; species Phaonia tiefii. The sequence continues at coordinate 99,056,252 of OZ008369.1, read as the reverse complement.
GTTGGTTTTTTGGAAACGGGACACAGTATGCTAAGATACCAATCCTCGCAGATTTTCCATATGAGGCTATACATGTACCTTTCCAACTCACAGACGCCAGCTTTAAACACCTCAGACAGTAGTCCATCAGCACCAGCGGCTTTGTTGTTCTTATGCCGGGAAATTGCTGTTCTAGCGAAGTTAGACTACACTAGGAGGTGCAGGCGACTCCATCGTGCTGTCTATGCTCAACCCCCTCATCTCCTGGGATAGTTAAAACAGGGAAGTGAACTCTCCATATTCCCAACATACTTTGTAGATCTGCGACAGAATTCCAATCCTTATCTCTACAAAAGTGGGGTCTGATCCATTTCCGTTGGTTTGACTTCATTTGGCTTCATTCTTTCGTCTGTATGATTCAATTTTAAGATTAAGATTCAATACACCGACCAGGATTATCGCATTTTTTGGATTACCGACGTTTTTTTGTTATGGAGTTTGACATTTATAATCCAGAAACAACGATAATCTTGGTAGGTGTAACGGCGGTATGAATATGGGCCCCAGGAAAATGGGCCCCAAAAAAAAAATGAAATTGGGCCCCAAAAAAAAGGATGGAAAACAACAACACGAAATTTTGGGGCCTATTTTCCCATTTTGGGGTCGTGTTTCGTTTTTTCATGTGGGGTGCATTTTCATTACGAAAAACAATAAAATGAAAAAGGGCCCCAAATAATTTTTGGGGCCCATTATCAGATATTGGTGGGGCCTTACTTCACATTTTGGGGTTCATTTTCATTTTTTTTGATAAACTTTTATAAACTTGCATGATCTAAAAAAATCGAATATTTTGTTTTTTGAATTCAGTTTTATTTACCTGTTAGTTAGTTAGTATTTATTATTATTCATTTATCAAATTCAGTTTGCTTTCATATTTCGAAATGTATTTGTATTTAAGAATATATTTGAAGTGTATCTACAACCTTTGCACGGCAGCAGGGACAGTTTCTTCTTCAACGGTGTGTGAGTTTGTTTCTATATCATTTACGTCAATTTTTGGTAGCATGTCAGTACAAATTTCATTGTCCTTATACAAATCTTTATTTTCAATTTCAATACTACTTCCAAGCATATAAAAAAAATTAAAAAAAATTCAATTCTTTTATATTTAATTGAGCCGACCTAATTCTTCAATAATTCTTCAGACAAAACAAGTTCATCAACAAAACAAACGAAAAAATAATTGGTGCCCGTTTTCACATTTTGGGGCCCACTTTCATACACTTCATCGTATTGCAACCTTAAAATGAATATGAGCCCCAAATAATGTTCATGAAAATGAGCCCCAAAATAGTTTGGGGCTCGTTTTCATTTTTAGTTTGGGGCCCTGGTTCATTTTTTGGGGCTCATTTTCATTTCTATAAATGGGGTCGATTTTCATTATGAAAATGAACCCCAAATTTGGGGCCCATTTTCATTTTTTACTTTGGGGTGCATTTTCCTGGGGCCCATATTCACAGCGCCAGGTGTAACTGCAGTTTATCGCTAACATGGCCACGAGAAACGGCGGTCTAAATGCGAAATTAAGCCCGGTACCATATTCTTTTCGAGGGAAACAATGTTTCAGTCAATTCTTTCCTCGTGAAAATCAGTCATCGTTTTTGTGTCATTTACCAGCACTGGAAACATGTTGTTCATGATACAAAAATACAAATTAGGACCACTAAAATAACAAATTCAACTAGTTAAAAACAAAATTATTTTGTATGATATACATTTCCTGTCAAATCCAACATAAATGCACACCAATCAAAGTTAACAACTATGTGAGAAAACAACGACAAGCTAGTCGGTGAATTGAAAAGAGATGTTGTAGTGATACCGTGGCATGGCTCGATTATATTATACAGGTAATAAGTAGTAGTACTGCAGTACCGAATTTTATTAAGATCGACGATTTATTGGAGACATCGAGTCGGCAAACCGGAAATACACCCAACTTTGTATGGCAGGTACGAAACTGGCTGATGGCACAATAGTCAGTCATTAATTACACAGTAGCTTTTACAAAATAGTGCCTAGTACCGAGTTTTATTAAGATCGGTTGTATTTTACGAGAGTTCTCGTGTTGATCAACCGGTTGTCCGCCCATCTTTTATATGGGAGGTATCAGAATAGGTGTGACAAAACCATTTCTCATTTTCTATAGGAGAGTGGTTTTAAAATAATTATTGACTAGTACGAATTTTCATAAAGATTGATTCGGTTTTGCGGTACTTTTCGTGCCGAACAACCATACAGCCAAACAAATTTTGTATGGGAGGTACCAAAATGGGCGTGGCAAAATCACTCTTGTCTTATTCGGTGATTGGCGTTTGATAACGTGAAGCCTTATACCTGATTTCATTAAGGTCGGAAGTGTTTCACGCGATTTATCGGATTGACAACCCGGACGAATACCCAATTTTGCATAGGAGGTACCAGAATGGGTGTGACAATCTCATCCATTTCCTCCAATAAAGAAGGCATTTACAGATTATGAACCGGTGTGTGAGTTGAAGATAATCACATCTACCAGAAGAAAAGTTTTTAAAAATATGATACCAGAAGGGACGTGCTCAAAACGTCCATTTTCAATCCGAATCTAAGTATTGGCAAATAATAGTCACTGACAAATTTCATTGTTATCTGTATAGATTTACGGCAGTTATCGTGTTGACCAACCAGCCAGTCAGCTAGACAGGCAGTCATTGTTCAATCGTCTTAAAATGTCGTAAAACGAATTTCGTCCAAATATACTAAGAGCCTAAAATGGATCCTTCGATGCGTTAAATATTTTCCCGTATTAAATCATATTTATATGCCCCCATCCTATGGATGAGGGTATAAACCCTCAAACTGAAAAAACCAAAACAATTAATTAATCATGAATATTGATGAAACAAAATGATTATCGCACATCGCTAATACAAGGTGGCGCAAAAGTAAACTTCCGATGTTTTTTGGCTCTAATTTAAAAAAAAAATTAATAGCTTTGATTCTTATTGTGGATTATTTTTATTTGGTCTTTTAATTTTTTTTACATCAAGTAGAGAATATGATGTCGTGTAAATGGCCGCCGCCACAGTTGATTGTCATTTGAGCCCTTTTTATGGCATTTTCCATCACTTTGGCCAAAACTTCCCGCGAGACGTCCTCACATTCTTGACGGATATTGTCTTTAAGAGCTGCAAGAGTCTGAGGCTTGTTGACATAAACCCGCGACTTCAAAAAGCCCCACAAAAAGAAGTCTGGAGCGCTCAAATCAGGCGATCTTTGCTGGCCAGTGCAAATCGCCAAAACGGGAGATTAGGCGCCCGGGAAATGCATCCTTCAGCATATCGGTTGTGGCACGTGCAGTG
>OZ008369.1:98120372-98447872 GCA_963931995.1 Phaonia tiefii | reverse complement strand
GAAGAAATATGTAGCAGAAAATCACCCATCATTCAGAGAATCGCTCCCAACTCAGTGTGGTTTCAGCAAGATGGTGCAACTTATCACATAGTTAGGTCTGTTACGGCAGGATTGCAGCATAAATTCCCAAATTAGCTGACTTTTAAAAACTACGCATTGGCCCTCAAAGCCTCTTGCCCTTATTGCACCTGATTTTTTTTCTTGTAGAGTTATTGCGAACAGGATGTTTACAAAACAAACGCAACAAATTTGGATTATCAAAAGCAATCCACTCGAACAATAATTGAGGCAATTCCCGATGCAACCCTTCAGGCTGTAATGTATCACTTTTTGATTAGATGTGTCACCGACTGTGGAGGTCTTTTAAATTCAATTATTTTTAAAATCCATTAATATACTTAATAAAAATCTATTATTTTTCAAATGAGTACAGCAAAAATTGTTTGCATTAATTTACAAAAAAATTATTTGAGTTTTTAAATGTAGCAACGTTCATCGGTCACTTTGTACAGAAGTATCGCCATGTTCATGTACTTAGGCTCGATACCTCGTCTTGAGCCTAACGATCTTCTGCAAAAAGATCAACCCCAAACCACTCTGCTGCTTACATATGTGTTTCTCCAAAATACTTTCCTCACCATGATTACTCTAAAGAATTTCACCCTATTAGACGCCTTTATAGTTTTTCCCGGGAAGTTTGGATCGCCAAAACCGGCTTTAATTCCCTTCCCTGAAAATATGAATATTTCTTATTTATTCGGATGGAGCTGGGGGTATCCATGCCACCGCTGACCGACATGGTAGTTCAAATTTGATAGCGAACGAAGTATATAGGTGAAAGAGCGATAAGAAACCACAAGCAAACCATGCAGCAATGTAAGTTTAAATAGTGTTTGATTGATACTAATGACAGTTAAATTATGTTTTATGTTGGCAAGTTGTTGAACGAAAATTCGTATTCCCTTTTATTTATGTTCATTTTATGTCCAACAATTGAGTAACATACAACAACAACTCAAAGTCGATGAAATTTCCAACTACCTCGGCGACCGTAAGAGAACGCTAATAGAGGGATGAAGACTCTTATCTTATCCACAGGGGCTCTTAGACCTCTGGATAAGTTGCATCGACTTCAAGTTGACATCAACTTAACTATGGCGTAAGGTGAAGTTGGTGGTTTGTACAAACAAGTTGAGGTAAAATCAAATCGTTTTTGAACTTGATGTCAACTTATCCATCAGTGTAAGGGGAAGTTGCAACATCTTTCATTCGCATTTCGAAGAGAAACTTTCTTGAGGCAACATTATCGGAAAAATGAAAATAAACCAAGCACAAAATAAGTAACATAATCATTATCGCAAAAATATAGACTTAAAAAATATATATGTAATGTTATTTAGAAAAATTTTTGATGAATATAAAAATGAACATTTGTGATATTTTCGCACTGCGCTCATTACGTTTCATTTCGACTTCCCACATGATAATGAAGTTGCCTCAACTTGTTGAAGAGTGCAAGGGCGAAATCGAAGTTCATGTGAAATAATCGACGTTGAAGTCAACTTGAATTCGAGCAACTTATCCACAGGTCGAAGGGCCCTTTTACTCTAATTTTAAGTCCATCACTAGAAAAAAAGTATCAGTCAATAGAAAAAATTAAAAAATACATAATACAAAACACATGAATCAGTTATTGCAAGTGGTAGCGCTAAAATAGCTGACTTAATTTTTTAAATCGTTGCTCACTTGACTTTCAATTTCAATGTTGGCAATATAACTTCCGATTTTTATCGATAAAAAGTTAGACAATTTCGGTGAAGGTCCTAATTGTTATTTTTTTCTACAAAACTTTCGCTCAGTACGATGTGACTTGCCAATTCATGATATAGAAAGATGGAAGATGTAAGATGTTGCAAGTATGAACGCATATTTCAGTTGTTCAACATCTTCCATCCGATTCCCTAAAATATATGCTAGTGTTAATAAACTATAAGTCCTTACGAGTTTTTTGTAGTTGACTCACTTTTCGATTGAAGCTATTATTAAGGGGTCACATACTTGTCATACATGAGCACGAACTTGGTCGATAACTTTTTATCTGGCTGATGAATTTGAAAAAATATTACCAAAAATTTTTTGTAAACATGATAGTGAAGCGATCAACTTTGATTACATTTATATTTGGTATCAATAAGTGCGGTAAACCGACAATAAACATCAACAATAACTGATGTTCATGCTCGTGAATTACAAGTCTGTAGTTCGCTTTAGATATCTGTAACACATATATCGACATTATAAAACGTCAATAACGACTTTTCTCCCAACTTGTATTGAAACTATCAATTGAGATACACTGAAAGAAATAGTTTTTTAAATTAGGGATTTATTCGGTGTTTTGTAGTTAGAACAGACACTTCTTCTACAGGGTGATTCAGGAAGTTCCTCCTTGGCTCATTTCATGAAGAAAAGACCACTAGGACCATGTCCGAAAATGCAAGGGTGCGAAATGGCAGCGGGTTCAAAATTTTCGGATTGGCGGTCGGAGGGTAAAGTTGCTAACTTCTAATCCAGTGGTCTTGTTGGAAAGGTCTTTAAGAGGCCTTTCAGAATTAATTAAAAAAGAAGTCGAAAAAAGTCAAACCACCGAGATACAGAGCTTTCGGAAAAAAATGGAAAAAAAAATTCACGTAACCCCAATTTGCTCAGCCAGATGGCAGGTAACTTATGTTTTTTCTGTTGAAAGATAGCGATACCTCTTACCTTTCCAAAATGACCTAAACGAAGCCCAGACGTCTTACCGTTCCAAAGTTATGACCATTTTACTGAAATGCAAAAATATTTGTTTTTGTTTTTGGAAGCGAAATTACAGCACATATTTATTTGTTTTTGTATATTAACACGTTTAAGATTTTATTTTATTGAAATTTTATTGAAAATCCGACTACTGGCTCAGAAGTTAGCAACTTTACCCTACTACCCTTCGACCGCCAATCCGAAAATTTTGAACCCGCTGCCATTTCGCACCCTTGCATTTTCGGACATGGTCCTAGTGGACTTTTCTATCTGAAGTGAGCCAAGTAATACGCTGGAGAAATTTGTCCGGAACTTCCTGAATCACCCTGTATTTTATTTACATATTTTTTTTTATATAAACATACATATTTTCAATTTCAGGGAAATCCTAAGTACTTAAATAAATTGGAATTTAAAATGCAATAAATCATTTCTATTAATGCAGGTACACTTGTATTCAAAATGAATCATTTTAAGTGAAATAAAACTGGCTTGCCGACATTATTCGTTTCTCGTAAAAGTTCTTTGAGTTTGGATTTACTACAACACATTTGCGGCAAACGAAACAATAGTTAATGCAAACGTTCAATTTATGACCTGCATCGCACGCTAAACTTGAGATCTAGCTAAAATATGTCCAGCTATGATCATTGGATCATTGGAAACTGTTTAATAGGCAGACACGCAAGAAGACTTGGAATCTCGGCTTATGCTTAGTGCAGAAGTTGACTTCAAGAACTGCACTCAACTGCTGCGCGTCTCTGAATGAGATGGCCAAGTTGTTCGATATTTACCTTGTATGGATGCCGGGGCACTGGAACATTCCAGGAAGCCAAAGCGCAGATCAGCTGGCAAGATTATGGACTTCCTGATCTTTTGCACTAAATATGGAACATGTGGGAATGCCCTTTTCTGCATACAAGCTCATGCTTATAACCAAAACTGTCAGACATGGGAATGATAGATGGTCTCATGGTAAAAATTGAAGGATCACCAGGCAGGTATGACCAAGTTATGATATAAATCGTACGCTGAACCTGATATCCACTCCTAGACAAGATATCTCTATGCTAGTAGTTGCTATCACTAAAGATTGTATAATACGCAGACACGCGTCTAGAGTTGGAATCTCAGATCATAATTACTACATATGCTACTGCCCGGCGTTTTGTTTGTCTAGGATCTTAGTTCATATTGGATATAATAGACATTCAGGAAGTTAAGCTTAATGATCTTTCGAAAAAATGACAGCGACCGTTTGGCCCTTCTTCCACGCTTAAAATGTAACTAATATACGCTGAAAAATCTATCTTTTTTAGTTATTTGGATGCAAATATAAAGTGTGTTTGGCGCTTGTCGCAAATATAATATACTTGTGTCAAAACATATTGTGTTTACTATTCAATATTACATGTTTGAGACACAATGATTAATGTGTTAGAATATACATATGTGTTTGCGACCCACATATATTTTTTTTTGTGATACAAATACAGCTTTGTATGTTGCACTGTCTATGCTCTCTCGAGAGCAAGATAATACAAGAGGGACAACGAGAGAGTCTATCTTGTAAGTGTGTATCTGTATTTTTGCATGATTCTCTCAGTCAATGATTCATAAATATTCCTGAATGCGCGTGTAAATTGCAGATGAACTCAGTGTTTCTTATTTTGGCTGATGTATTGCGTTTTAGTTTCATGTATTCAGTCGTCAATGCTCCATTGGACAAGATATCAAAAGCGCTTGATCAGTGAAAAAAGAATAAACGAAGGCTCGGGCGCTTAAATGGTTTGTGATGTTACTTTGGTTTTTGTGTATGTGTTTCATACATATGGATGTGTGCTACTAAAGTGAGAAATGATTTTGAGGAAAGAAACTGGAAAGGGCAACAACGTAAAGCCCTTTGTCTGTCCGAGCCTTTATTGAGAAAATCGGAACAGCGGACCATTTGTGAAATAACCGCTTGGCATGAACTAGATTTGTATATAAATATATTCTTTGTGTACCAACGCATAGCTGGAACCTTCCGAAAACAATAACGAGAGAGACAACAAAGAATGGAGAAGCAAAAGAGCAGCAGATTCTCATTTCATGAACAAAATAAATAATGCATTCAATGCACCTAAATGTAAAAAGGCCTTTTTAAACCTTTTAATTCTTTGTATTAATTATTTGTAAATGTGGATTTATATTGATAAAATTAATTATAATAAATAATACGTACATATATATTGAAATCAAAGAATAATTAATTTTTAAATATTATTATGTTTGGGGGGAAATACGCATATGTTTCCACGTAAAAGCATACATGTTTGGCGGTAAACATGATGCTGTTTACATTTAAACACAAGTGAGTTTAGGGCTTACAAACATATTAATGTTTGAAGTGTGTTCCAAATATATACATGGTTCCTGCAGAATATGTTTGGGAGAATATGTTAGAGAGGCCTTTATTTTTCAGCGTGTAGTTTATTAAATTTGTGTATATAATGGGGTAAAATTTGTTCTCAAAATCTCCCATTGTGCAACTGTCCAAATACACAATTGCTGTGCACCATGATGTTGTGGATTATTTAAGCGAAACATTTAAAGATGGGAAAAGCCATTGAATTGAGAAAGAAGTCTTTATTGCCGGGTTAGCGAGAGCAGAACTGGATATCATTGCTTTGGTCGGTCCACAGGTCGGTCCGTTGCCAGTTGCAAGTGGTGAAAATGGTGCTGGTGAGGTTGGTGGTTGCATGAATGCTTCCAATAATTGTTTGGCTATTTTAGTTGAGGTTGTGGATGGGGAAGGTGGGATAAGCCAACAGGTATAGATTAACAGTTTCTTGGCAATACTACTGCGGAAAATAGACGCAAATGTTTGAAAATAAATGTAATGTTTTAATAATTGCCATTGTCACAGGAACACAAACACAACATAGAGGACGGGCGAATAATGGTGTTGAGTTTGAATGGGGTGGGAATTCAAGGCACGGCCAACTATAGCAACACCATTAAAATACATACTTACTAGTTAGTATCCATGCGGACGTTTTAGCAGTCATTTACGGGTATTAATGTTTTGGCAATAATGCTGAGATTTTTGTAGCAATTTGGTAAACGAAACCAACTCAATAACAAACGTGCCATAGGCTATTGTTGAATTTTCACCACCCATCTACACCCCCTTGCCACACACTCTCAAACACTGATAACTCCTTGGATAACCACTTGAAGATAAATTGTAAACAATTTTGGAATTTACTTTATATTTGTTGCATTTGAAATACAACAAAAAAAAAATAAATTACCGAGGAATTTAAAAGTAAATATTAGTACTGTTTTATTTTATTTATCCAAACTCAAGGCCACTCAAGTTTTGCAAAATGCATCCTCATGATTCCAAGCAATTCGTATAGCTATTTCAGATCTAGCCACACATCTTCACCAGCGGTTGTTTGGAATGATGCTATTGATAAATTCATAAAACTAAATGCAAAGGAAAACTCAATCGCCACTATGCAATTGTTCGAAAAATATCGCTAGCAAAACACACAAGAAAACATTTGCATTAATAGAGATATAGAATGGTTTTGAGCTTGGATAAATAACATAAAACAGTTCTAATAAAAATGGCGAATATATAAATATCATTCCTGGTAAACACTGTGTGTAATTTTTTAAGTCATGGAAATATAACCATATATGGACACCACTACGTGTTAAAAGACCAAAAAAGAAAAGACCCGTGTCTCCCAGTTTTGCCAAAAGTCATGGAATTTTTTTTATGGGCCCCCAAAAATTTGGGGCCTCGGTGTCGTTTTTGCAAAAAAAAAGTGATCATTTTGTCAGGCTCATATCTTGCAATTAGTTCGGAATTTTGATTTACTCTCTGAGGGAAAGTTGTAGCCCTTGTCATAGAGAATATAAATTGTCAATATATAAAATCAAAAAAACTTCATCTTCCAGGTTCTTTTTTGGTATTTTATCATGTAGTGGTGTCCGTATATGTGACCTGGTCTACGGAAAGGGGGCTTAGGTGTCAAAAAATCAATTTTCACTTTTTGGTTGATTCAGATGGAAGATGAGATGCTTTTTCACGTGGTGAAAAGCAGAAAATCCTAACTTGCTTAGAAATGTACTAAAAATGTAGAGAAAGATGAGTAAATATACGACAAAAAACGTCACTTCTTCAGTATTACTTTTTTAAATGTTCCACACTAGCAACTTACACGATGAACTATAATAATATTCCGACCAACAACAACACTTACTGGACGTCCGGCGCGGAGAACAATTAACGAGATAATGAGAAACTGACGAAACGAGTTGCTTACTTTTAACAGCTTTTTCACAGAAAACTAGTTTTCGCACGTAAGCTCCCTTTTCGTAGACCAGGTCACATATGGTTATATTTTTACGAGTTGCACTGTGAAATATTAGTATTTAAAAAATACGATTCAAACATTGTGGAATAGGCTCAAAAGGCCACCACATATTTTAAGAAAAACTTAAATTAAAAATTAAAAACGTAATTGTGATAACTGTATAGACTGTGACATGAAGCGTTAGAAATCCTTGGCACAGCAGTGAATTTGTTCGCCGCCTCAACCAATATACAAAAAATGGTTTCCCATTACATCCCATGACGGAATTGGGGAGAGCTTCTCACAACCAGTGAGCTGTGCGGCTTCAAGTTTTTTTTATACTCACTGATTGGGACCTACAGGTTTACACCGGTTCCGAACGGTAATTTTGAGAAGCTTTTTCATGGCTAAATACTCGATAGTGTCGCCGTCTCTATGCGTGGTGACCGCCGCCGAAAAAAATTTCAAGCGGTCAGAGCAGGGATCGAATCCAGGATCTCATGTACACACTACCCGTTGCACCACTGACGGTCCACAATATATTCATCGAAAATAAGCTAACCTACAGATTCAAGCGACATTTGGATTCACCACAACAATGAAAATATCTGAAACGAAACCAAAGATGTTCGTCACCGTGACGAATATGGTTCATTGCTATAATGACTATGTTTCATTATCCCGATGAATATGTTTAATTGATGCGTTAGAACAAAAAACTGGCTCGGAAATTGAAGCATTCATATGTGAGTGACGTGTAAACATTAACTAAACCCTTCTTTTCTGGTTTTACAATTTTGGAACGAAGTTCATTATCGCACGTTGCGGGATGGGGGCTAAATGAAAAAAGGTTTTACAACTTTTTTAACACTATTATACTACAACCCAGTATTATCAACTATATTGGGTACTTTTGCTTTGGTTTGTGTCTAGACTAACATATTGTTACGAATTTCCTTATTCGTCCTTTTTGCGTTGTTTTATTCCCAATAATAAAACAAGGTTCGTTTTAAATTACGATAATTACAACGGTTTAACTTCTTTTTATTTTACTTATATAGTACAACAGTTTACTTTATTTATAACACTTTAACAAGTCTCGCATTTTACTATCAAATCGCGTTGTTTACTTTACGGCGGTTAATCACAAACTGAACTCTCCATTCCAAAAACCTCCGCTATTTATACCAACTCACCATACTCAAATGAAGGTATATCTAGCGAATTCAAGAACCTACCAGAATCTGGATGTTGTTGTTGTTGCTTATCTTTGTAGAACAATCTCGAAGGGCGGAGAGTTATCTTTACTGAGGTGAATTCATGCTACTGGTTTAGCGAGCTGGTACGTTGTTACAATGCATACTTTCAGGCGCAGCACTAACCGCCTGTTATTTACATACTGTTAGTAGAGTCATTAACAGCCAGTAAAAGCTTTTACTTATTCGTAACAATAGGTTGGTAAATTTCCTGTTTCATGGGAAGATTTCTAGGTAGAGCCTGTAACCAATATTTAGTATATGTATATTGTAGTTTTGAACCCAATAAAAAGTAAATTTAGAAAAACCAAAGTGAAAGAAGTTTAAAAAAGATAATTTTCTTAAATAAGTGCCTCTTCTTAAAAAATTAAAATTTTATTTATTTATTTATTTTTAAAATAAGTACCTACGTTTTCTTAAAAAATTAAATTTTCTTACAACAAATTACATTTTCTTAAACAACTACCTTTTCTTTAAAGAGTAAATTTTTTGTGAAAATATACTTATTTTTGAAAAAAGGACCAATACTAAAAAAAAATTCCCATTTCTTAAAAGACATTTTCTTCAAAAAATGCCTTCTTTCAAAAAAAAAACACAATTTCTTACAAAAATTCCTTTTCTTAAAATTACGTTTTCTTAAAAATAAAAGACATTATTTCTTTTCTTGAGAAACAACCCCCTTTTTTTCAAAAAAATACATTCTCTTAAAAAAAATACCTTTTCTTACAAACATTCCTTTTCTTAAAATTAAAACAATATCTTTTCTTTTCTTTTCTTGAGATAAGTAGCCTTTCTGAAGATAAGTAAATTTTCTTAAAAAATAACCTTTTCCTAAAAAGAGTACCACTTCGTTAAAATGCACCTGTTCTTAAAAAAAGTTCTTCTTTGTGGCTTTTTCTTACAAAAACTACTTCTTAAAAATAGTACCTTTCAAAAAAAAACAGTAGCTTTTAATAAAAGAAGTACCCCTCTTTAAAAAAGGACCTTTTCGGGAAAATAAAATACATATTCTTATAAAAAGGACCTAAAAGTACACTTTCTTTAAAAAAATACATTCTAAAAAAAAAATTTTTCTTAAAAAAAGTTTATCAGTTTACAAACAGTATCTTTTCTTAAAGATCCAATTAAATTATCGTATTTTTCAACGGGCGCCTTTGGCGTGTTGAAACTAGTATATAATATAGAGCGAAAGGAACTTCGTTCCAGTCGGGTGTCCCCTGACACCTCATGTAATATTTACTTCTCACTTTTCTATTTCGATTAAAAATTTTAATTGCCCCCTATAATTTGTTTGCCAAATTACTTCTGACTATTTTACGTCCATGTGTTTATGCATGGTTGCAAAAACAAGTATTAATAGTGTTTATTGGAATAAAAATACCGTCGCATGTGACAATTACATGGCTTTCAATACAAATCAAATTGATCGCATGACCGACTGCTTCGTTGCGGCAATGAATTAATTTCGTCACCTTTAAAACTATGAGATAAACCCAATATCAGTACACAGAAAAAAAAGACGACTGTAAAATTTCAACAAAAAAATTGGTACGTGAAAAAAATCTCAGCACTCAATTACATTTTTCATGGATATACTGACAAATTAATCAAATATTGAAATGAAAATCGATAAATGGTACCAACAAAAAAATTCAAAAGAAATACTTCAGTATTTATTGAAATTTTTGTAGGTTTCAAAAATACCATAATCCACACTCTATTAACCTAGTTAACAAATAAATTCATCAATATGTATACCATTTCTAATAAACGTTTTGGTTAAATTAAAAAAAAAATATTTTCAGTCATTTCGATAGATACGATACGAACAACCAAATAACTTCAGTTAGAGATAACGGGCTAGCCGCTGCCCGAAACGACGCTGGGTCACAAACATCGAAATGATCTTCCAGTGGATGTGAGTTCTAATCCTACCGCGACTGTTTAATTTTTTTTAAATAAGCAAACTTTCTAAAAATACCTCGGATCGAAGACAAAACGAAAACTGAGATACAATTTAGTTTGCTAATATGTGAAATTCTTCATCGACTAAAAACGAAAATATTTTTGATAAATAACGTACAAATATTTTCGTAGGTGGGTGAAATTTTGCATCGATTGAAAAATAATATTTTTCCAATAAACAACCTACAAATATGTTAGCTGATGTGTGATATTTTTTATCACAGGATTTTCAATTAATATTTTGTTTGCATTTTCGAATTTTTTAATTGAATTGAAAAATATTTTTTTTCTCTGTAGTTTAAATATAAACCACTACACAAGTTTATTGTTTTTTCTAAAAAATGGTGAATTAATATACAAATTCTGCTGAGTCTGTTGGGTTGTATTTGAATATCTCAGTAATCTTTTTGAGAATATTCATAATGTACTTACAAAGTTCTTATAATGAAGAGTTAATAAATGAACAAATTGGTTTTAATGGGAAATCTACTTTGCGTATTTTAGGAACTCCATATAATCTCGGTGATGTGGCTGCCGTTGTCTCAAGTTTATTCTTGGCCGTCTAATTAATAGTTCCTCATTTATGAAGTTCCTCGACATTACGTTTATTATTTTTCTTTTGTAGTATGTTCGTAGGGTATTTGTACAATAGTTTGTATTCCGATATATTTCCTACAATATTGTCTATTCTCGAAACATAATCACTTTTCTTAATAGCTACCTTTGCATTTCCTTTATCAGAATTAACGATTAATATTTCCCTATTATTTTTCAAGAATTTCTCTGCTTTACCTACTTTATCTAAAACAAATGTATCTGCACCCGGCAGTTTCATTTTGTTCTTGGCTTATCTGTCATTGCCGTTAATTTTGTCCTTGCTATTTCCTATTCATTCTTCTGCTGTAAGGTTTGACCAAGATACTCCCCATTAATATAACCTATTTATCATTGTGTTCGCAACATGTATTATTGAATAGCAAACACATTTAGGGGTTTCACAAGCTCTCGCATTGTCGTACGTTGCATTGCATTGTCGTAAATAAAGGGGTTTTCAATAAGAGTGCTACAAAAGTTTTTTTAAATAAAACAAAACCGGTTTTAGATACCAATGAAATTCTTTATTCCTGTGAAAGTACGTTCGATGCCACTATGTATGGAACTCGATTTCTTTTGCATGGCCACCACGGGCACGCTTGCAGAAGTCCAGACGCTGAACCCAATTTCGACGTTCACCAAACTTGGTTTCCAATAGATTGATTGAGGCATTCGCTGTGTGGCTTGTGGCGCCGTCCTGTGGGAACCACATGTCCTCCAAGTCCATATTATCCAATTGGGCCCAAAAATATTCGGTTATAATTGAACGGTAGCGATTCGCATTCACAGTAATGTGCCGGTCTTGATCATTACGGAAGAAGTACGGCCCAATGACGCCGCCGGCCCATAAACCGCACCAAACCGTAATTTTTTCGGGATGCAATGATGACTCATGGATTACGTGTGGATTGCTGTCTGACCAATAATGCAAATTTTGCTTATTGACGAAGCCATTCAGCCAGAAATGAGCCTCATCGCTGAAGATGATTTTCCGATGAATTCCGCTCTTAAAGTTGAGGCCACTGACACCAAATTTCGGTAGTAAATTTTAATAATTTCGACTCGTTGTTGGCTCGTATATATTTCCACGATGAAATGGCAAACCTTACTGAAGAGAAATGTCAAAAGAGCGGGAAAAAATATGGCGTCGTTTGCTGTCCCTATCGATTTACTTTTGTAGCGTCTCTGTTGAAAAACCCTTTAAGTACAACAGTTGTGAACACACCATTATTGCATATTTTGTTGTATGTCGTATTTATCCAGCTGATTCAACACGCTGAAAAATTGTTTTGTTTTATTGTTTGGACGCAAATATAACGTGTTTGTAGCTTGTCGCAAATATAGTATACTTGTGTCTAAACACAGTGTGATTGCTATTCAATATATCATGTTTGGGACACAATGATTAATAGGTTATATTATATGCTTTTGTCACGCAACTGAGGATTTGTTTTTTGAAAGCTGCTGAAAACAAAAATGTGACAAACAATAAAGAAACAAAAAGTAGTAGATCTTCAATTCACAAAAACAATGTTTGCAAACATGTACATGGTTCCGACAAACAGTAAACATATCATTCGCGATGGTATTGTCGTATATTAGTTTTATATGGAAACCAACAACAACAATTGTACAACTGTTGTATAAAAATACAACTATACGACAATACGACCAAGTACGACAGCTTGTGAAACCCCTAAATGTGTTTGGACACAAGTATGCTATATTTTTTCAGCATGTATTTCACTTATTTGGGCGTCTTTATAAAAGCAAGGAAGCGAGGCTCATCCACAGCAGCTTCCTTGTGAATTTAAATAGTTCGTTTTTAACCGGTTTTACATTTATTTTGCTGGACTAATCCTACATGTCCCTGTGGTTTTCCAGCAAAGAGTTTTGTTTTTTGGTCAGACTCCGAAAATTATAACCAGAATTCAGAAATTCCCTATACTCCGTTTGACCAAATTGAGTAAATATAAAATAAAACAGTTACTGTAAAACTTTAACTCAATAGTTTCGGTTTTGTGGTCAAAACTTATCAATTATCACTTTAAGCAATAACATTTCGGTTCTAACGCCAAAGTATCGTCTACTGACCTGACCGACCACTGTAATTAAAATCACATCAACGCCTCGTTACTACAGATATAAACTACTAGTACTAACTACTTAACATACCAAATAGTTAATATTTGTTATCGCGCCGCCACAAGTGATTAATTATGTCGATTAAAACGAAATGTATAAATTATTATTTATAACTTCTTTAGCTTGATTAATATGAAATCCAAAGAACTTTATTGCTCCAATACCAGAACTGCCGTAGCCTTCCACTAGACGAATACTAACATAAGTTACGATATAAATTGATATAAACGTACACTGAACGAATTTTATTCGTAATATTTATGAACTTTATCCTAAATGTCATAGATTATGAAAAGCTTTCATAAAAATTTCACGAATTTACGAAAAATATTCATAATAAAGTATAATTCAGTATTCGTCATTGATTGAATGGAAAACTTTAATTTTCGGTATATTGTCTTTGGCTGACAGTATTATTTTTCAGGCAATTGTATACTAAAGAATTCTCATTGCGTTTCGTTGCAATGGTTTTGGCAGACAGAAATTTCACGGATCCGCCGTAAACAAATCAAAAAAAGATGATTCAAAGAAGAAACGGTGGATAGGTGACTGATGAATTGTACGATTTTCATACTTTTGCAGCCGCATTTCAAGCAAAAAGCATAAACTCATCAACGGGGAGTAAATTAAAAAAATGGATATTTAGTGAAACAAATCAAAATGTAGTGAAGTGTTGGAGTAAAATTATTTGGGTAGATCCCAATTAATACACAAATTGTTATAATTAAGGATTTATCTCATTCACTATATGTTTTCCAAGTCTTCCACGGCATTTTTTAGAACATAAAACAGCTGTTGCAAACCCTTGCTAATATTACTCTGTGAGGTTAAGGGTCCGTGTAAAGCTGTTGATGGCATTTTTTCGTATAAAACAAGTCACTTCTCGTATATGAAATTAAAATTCGTATTTGGACATTCGGAAATATATGGTTACCATTTTTAGGTTGACGACGCATTTGCGCACAGTGGGCCAAAACTGAAAATTTTAAATTGCTAGATTCTGAAAACTCCTGAAAAATGGGGATAGTAAATTCGAAAAGTGGACCTCAAGGGCTATTAGCGGGTATATATATATATATGGTTCATGGTTGAAGGTCCATATTGCCACAGAAGGCCAAAATCAGTTTTCGTATATACATTTTAAATGCGTATTTGAACATTTTGAAAATGTGGAGAAATATTTGGTTACCATTATCAGAATGTGCATCTCAAGGGCTCTAAGGAGGTCACATGGTCCATGGTTGACGACCTTTTGGCTTCAGTAGGCCAATTTCGAAAAAGGGTCGCGAAACTGAAAATCTTAAATTGCGATATTCTGAAACCGTTCTGAAAAATAAGGATAGTAAATTGGAAAAGGTAACCTCAAGAGCAATTAGCAGGTATATATTTGGTTCGAGGTTGAAGCCCCATTTTGTAACAGTGGGCCAATTTCAGATTTCGTATATAAATTTAAAATTCGTATGTGGGCATTCTGAAATTGGTCTGAAATATATGGTTACCATTTTTAGAATGTACACCTCAAGGGCTCTAAAGTGTATATACTTGGTCCATGGTTGACGACGCATTTGGCCGCAGTGGGCTAAATTCGAAAAAGGGTTCCGAAACTGAAAATCTTAAATTGAGAGATTCTGAAACCGTTCGGAAAAATGGGGATAGTAAATTCGAAAAGACTAGCTCAATAACGAGGATAAACGCCTCGGGTCAATATGAACTTCGTATATTCCACGTGCATATCCGTAAACCGTTGTCCTTTGAGAGATTCACAGTCAAATATAGGGTTTTAATTGTTTTCATTTCTTGTTTATTTGCATTCCCAATATTAATGGCGGCTGCTGGCGAGACTCGCACACCGGCGTTTTGCATGTTAACTACTACCATATGACACCCACCCATTGTGGATCACACGTTTTTCGAACCTGGATATTTTTTTTTAATCCGCCGCTGACCAGTTTTATTGGTTCATCGACCTTCTAAAGAAAACAGACAGCCCTAACAATTCGCCCTTTTCACCTGATTGCGTGAGACACACCGGATTGAATTGAATTGAATTGAATTGAATTGGATTGGATTGAATTAAATTAAATTAAATTGAATTGAACTGTATTGAGTCGAAGTGAATTAAACTGAAGTGAATTGAGTCGAATTGTATTGAATTGGATTGACTTGAATTGAATAGACTGGCATTGAATTCAATTGAAGTGAAATGAACTGAAGTCATCCGGCTTCTGAAGAAAAAAGAAAGCCCAACAATTCGCCTTTTTCACCTGATTGCATGAGACACATCGAATTGAATTGAATTGGATTGAATTAGATTGAATTAAATTAAATTAAATTAAATTAAATTGAAATGAATTGTATTGAACTGAGTTGAATTGAATTGAGTTGAATTGTTGTCGTCGGTGGTGCAATGACTAGTGTGCGCGGCTCTTGTACATGAGAACGTGGGTTCGATCCCTGCCCAGACCACCTTACATTTTGATGTGATGGCGACACTATCGAGTACTTAGCCATGAAAAGCTTCTCAAAATGCCGTTCGGAACCGGTGTAACACTGTAGGTCCCAATCAGTGAGTGGAAAAAAACTAGAAAGCGGACGTTCAACTGATTGTGAGAAAGTCCTCAATCACTTTATGGGATGTTATGGGTCACCATTGCATTGAAGTGAACTGAACTGAACTGAATTCAATTGAGCTGAATCGAATGTAAGAGAATTGAATTGAACTGAATTGAAGTGATCTGAATTGAATTTATTTGAATTGAATTCAATTGAACTGAACTAAATAGAATTGAATAGAATACAATAGAATTGAATATAATATAATTGAAGTGAATTGAACAAAATTAAATTGCATTGTACTGCATTCAATTGAATTGAATGGAGTTGAATTGAATTAAATTAAATTAAATTAAATTGAATTGAATTGAATTGCAATGAATTGAATATAAATATAATTGATGTATATTAAATTGAATTGAATTAAACTGAATTAAATTGAATTGAAGTGAACTGAACTAAATTGATATGAATTGAATAGAATTGAATGTAATATAATTGAAGTGAATTGAATAAAGTTAAATTAAATTGCATTGTACTGCATTGAATTGAATCGAATTGAACGGAACTGAATTAAATTAACTTGTACTGAATTGATTTGATTTGAAAAAATGGAAATATTTAATGGCAATGGAAGTTTGAATTTTGAACATGAAACCCATTTACCGACGTGAAAAATCAAAATTTTCGGTTAATCGATAAATACGGTAATGTCGGAAGTAGAAAGCTGCTGAGGGCCATGCTAGAATACCAATGCAAATATGAAGATTCGCGGAGAACAAAATGGAATGAAAATTTTCCCTATTCGACAGAAATCGTATTATAATTCTGCGTTCCATTTATACTATAAATTTTGGGAAATAAAAGAAGAAAATGGAATGGGGAAATGCAAACCCATATGTTTGCCAAATGATAAAACAAAACAACTGTTGGAAAATAGTAAACAATGGATAAAAAAAGAAATTTGTTAACAAATGCGTAGTAATTGAAAAAACCAATAAATTAAAGGTGTGTGTCCCATTTTCGTTGCGTTTGTTCGTTTTTCCCCCCAAATGCAACCCTGATCGCATTATCACTTTTTGAGGAAAATTCCTCAAGTTTAGACTATTCTATTCGCAACCCTGCAAATGAAAATTTTGACATATCCAACGATTGCTCTAATAGTCTAATATAGCATTTATTAAATTCTACAAGAGCATGATAAACATCCCATCACAAGCGCAAGGAGGAGATAAACAAGTTTTTCACCATTGGCAGCCTGGGGATCATATAGTATGACACATGATGCTCAATATATCAGACGGGCTAAACGGAAGGGCCTGCAACAAGCGGCCGGTTTCACAGTTGAAAATTATCCATT
Source organism: Phaonia tiefii (assembly GCA_963931995.1). Lineage (NCBI taxonomy): Eukaryota > Metazoa > Arthropoda > Insecta > Diptera > Muscidae > Phaonia > Phaonia tiefii. Next base: position 98,430,851 of record OZ008369.1, on the reverse strand, counting down.
TAAATGTACTTTAAAGGGCCGATGTTTGTCATTTAAATGTCATTTAATTTGAAAATTTTCTGTGAGCTTTTAAATTGAGCTTTTAAACGAAGAGTGTGAAACGCGTCCTTAGGGTGTAATATTCATACAATTAAATTAAGCTTCCTATGTGGATCACTTAATTGGGATAGTTCCAATTTTGTAGTCAATTTTGCCTTTGTTTTTAAATACCAATACATTTATATTGATTCGACTATGTAATGCATAATTCAAACTCAAAATTTTTTATGTTAGTACGAGTTGGTAAATAATTTCATATTCATGACAAAAAAATACAAACGGATACATTGATTCATAAAATACGTTGTAAAATAAAAAGGAAATCTAAACTTAAAATATATTTTCTTAAAAAAACTGGTAAAATACGTTCTCAGTTTCCGTTTCCTAGACAGACAATGATGCGCATGAGCAGCTAAAATTGTAGGTACTAAAAGTGACCAGACTTAAAGTAATTCCTTCCTATGACAACATAATTTAAATTTCATTGGAGGGGCTGTCAAATTGTCCCTACTTTATCCCTGATAATTCCAAAAAAAAAAATTGTTGTGATTTCTATACAATGTTCATAGAGGGTTATAACACTTTACCTGAGTACTTCATAAACATTTAATAAGGAACCTCGTACGTAGTGTATTAAAAGAAAATCGTACAAATCATACAAGTTTTCATAACAGTACCGCCGACAACTTTCTATGATCATCATTATGACTGAGAAGAGACCTACTTAAAGAAAGAATTACACCACCAAACTTCTCACACGTACAAGTACCTACTCGTATCAACTTGAATGAGTCTCATATACGTGTTGATAGAAAAGGAACCTACCTATATTTTGAACAAACATCTCAAATATCTGATCGTCAAAAGACAAAAGAAACAACTCTATGCGAAGAAAGAAACCAGAACCATAATTAACTACAGATTAGTTGTGAGAAAAGTATTCAGAACGCGATATGAGAACACATAACTCAGGTATTAATTTCAACGACCAGATCACACAAATATGTATAAATGTATGTGCACATGTGCACCTTTGTACGTACGTGTATGTATGTTCGAGTACGGGTTACTAATTATATCCGTGTTTGAGAAATAATTTTGAAAAAAAAATCCACAACAGCTGCCGAACAGCATATGAAGCGGACAATTGAACGACAAACATGTCTTTGGTTGTGTGACACAAAAACCCTCATAACACAAAAACTGGAATCATTTTCAGACCAATAGACTTTGCAACCAAGAAACTAAAACAGTCCAATGCCACCATAGTAGTAGAGTGTAACTAGCGTTGCACAGTGGGAGATTATGAAACAATTTTGGAAATAAAATTGAGTAGGTTTTATAGATGTCACTGGTAGATGAAATGGTGTTAGAAATTCTGAGTTATAAGCCACATTTCCCTTAAAGTCAAAAATAACAACAACAATAAATAAAAGACCTCATCTAGAGTGGAGGCACGGAGACCATTCCGGTTACACTTGATCACTATAACTGTCAACTACGAATTCTAGAGCTTTAGTCTTAGCATTCGCTAACAGACACCTCTTGAAATTCGTCGAAAATGGAAATAACTGATTTTTGTGATCTCATCAAGTAACGGGGTTTTCAATAAGAGCGCTACAAAATTTTTTTTTTAAATAAAACAAAACCGGTTCTAGATACCAATGAAATTCTTTATTCCTGTGAATGTACGTTCGATGCCATTATGTATGGAACTCGATTTCTTTTGCATGGCCACCACGGGCACGCTTGCAGAAGTCCAGACGCTGAACCCAATTTTCGACGGTTTTCAAGCATAAATCGGCCGATACTGCTGCAATTTCACGTTCGATATTCGTACGAAGTTCATCAATCGTCGCTGGCTTGTTGGCATAAATTATAGACTTGACGTAGCCCCACAGGAAATAATCTAACCACGTCAAATCGCACGACCGAGGGGGCCAATCGACTGGGCCATTTCGTGAGATAACACGTTCACCAAACTTGGTTTCCAATAAATTGATTGTGGCATTCGCTGTGTGGCTTGTGGCGCCGTCCTGTTTTAACCACATATCCTCCAAGTCCATATTATCCAATTGGGGCCAAAAATATTCGGTTATCATTGAATGGTAGCGATTCGCATTCACAGTAATGTGCCGGTCTTGATCATCACGGAAGAAGTACGGCCCAATGACGCCGCCGGCCCATAAACCGCACCAAACCGTAATTTTTTCGGGATGCAATGATGACTCATGGATTACGTGTGGATTGCTGTCTGACCAATAATGCAAATTTTGCTTATTGACGAAGCCATTCAGCCAGAAATGAGCCTCATCGCTGAAAATGATTTTCCGATGAAAATCCGAATCATTTTCAAGTTGTTGTTCAGCCCAATTCACGAACATACGACGCTTATGGTGGTCAAGCGGCTTCAGTTCTTGCGTCAATTTGATCTTGTAAGGATGTAGATCTTTTCGCAAAATTCGCCACAACGACGTCACGGAGATGCCCAACACTTGAGAACGACGTGTGAGAGACACATTTGGGCTTTCTTGAACTGAAGACTCAGCCGCAGCAATATTCTCGACACTACGGGCACTTCTTTGTCTCACTGGCACGGGAACATTTTGTACTGTGCCTGTGGATTCAAATTTTTCCACTAGACGCTCAATTGTTGATCTGGTAGGACGATTATGACGACCATAAATTGGACGTAGCGCTCTTAAATAAATTTGAGGCCACTGACTCCAAATTTCGGTAGTAAATTTTAATAATTTCGACTCGTTGTTGGCTCGTATATCTTTCCATGATGAAATGGCAAACCTTACTGAAGAGAAATGTCAAAAGAGCGGGGAAAAATATGGCGTCGTTTGCTGTCCCTATCGATTTACTTTTGTAGCGTCTCTGTTGAAAACCCCGTTATTATTTTTTGCGTAAGAAACCATCACCGAAATCCAGCAAAGGCTTAACAAATACTATGGGGGCTCTGCGCCATTAATTCCAATCGTTCAAATTGGTTTACTGCATTCCGTAGTGGTCGTACCAACACAAGTGATGCCGAACGCTCAGATCGCCCAAAAGACATCGTCACGCCAGATATAATAATCCACGGAATGATATTGGAGGATCAGAAAATGAAAGTGTATGAGGTGTCTGCGGCTGTAGGAATCTCAACTGAGCATTAAATTTTACGTGAACATTTGGACATGAAAAAAGTATCCGCTCGATTAATCACACTCGACCACAAGCGCAACCTTCACTTCAAATGAGTCTTTGGCGATATACAACCGCAATCCGAAGGAGTTTTTGCACCGTTTCGTAACTGTAAAGGAAACTTGGATCCATCGTCATCCATACACCAGAGACCAAGGACCAGTCAGAACAGTGAAATTCTCTGGGTGAACGTATACCAAAGAAGGCCAAGGTGGGTCTGGTGGCCAACAAGGTCATAGTGATTTTTTGGGATGCATGCGATGTCATTCGCATCGATTACTTTGAAAAGGATAAAACGATCACCGGCAAATATTATTCACAGATGTTGGGCAGATTTGATAAATATTCCACCATGACAACGCACCGGCGAGCAGGTAAAAATACGTAGATTTGGCTACGAAATCCTATAAATCATTCATATTCTCCGGAGTGACTACCCCAGTGACTACAACTACTTCCACTATTTCCAAAGCTGATGAAACTGAACGGCGGTAAGAGATTTGCGTCATATAAAGAGAGACATGGGACTGATCGTGGAGGTTAATAGTATCTGATAGCTACTCACTTGGGAGTAGGTAGAAATTATTCCTTCATTGGGCAATCCAAGCAGCTCACTACTTCCGCTCATGGACTAAGTATGTCGCGGGCAATGGCTTTTTCGGAACTCTCTATTAGCTAGCTAGAGTTAGAAGGATAGACAAATGGATAGACACACAAATCCGGTGCCACTATCCAACAGGTAGATGTCCTCGAGAATTATAAGGCTAGCATTACTGTTATCCAGGATATGTGATGAACAGGTCATGGCTGTACAATGAAGAAGAACTGGGACGTATACTACTGCTGCCGTGAGAAAAAGCTTGAATTTGATTGCGGATTGTAGATGGCATAAGACCGCGATATCTGGTCTCAAGGTTCAACATACCATCAACATAAAAGCGAAAAATAGAGCAAACGTTGCCCTGGGCATGATATAAAGATTGTTTTAGGTAATTTTAATGCTAAAATAGGCAGGGAAAATATCTTTGAACCAACCATCTATAAATTCAGACTACTGCCATCATTTCCGATAACAGAATGATACTGCTAGATTTTTTCGCGGCGAAAAACATGGTTGTCAGTAGTACGAGATTCCAACATAAAGACACCCACAAGGCTACTTGGATATCCCTGGTCAACAGAGGAAAAAAAAGATTGATCACCTGGAAATTGATGGAAGGCACTCTACTAGCGTAATGTGATTCAACGAGCTAAAATCGATTCGGATCACTACCGGATTGTAGCAAAGGTACGCCCAAGGTTAAGCAGAGCGAGAGCCATGTAGAAACCTGGACATCCGAAAGCAGGAATTTCCAGAGATAACCACGACATATGCAGAGAAGCTACTGGCAGCTGGAATGCAGCCCCGCCTCATGATTCTGAAGCGCAGTAGAAATACATTTCCCATACTACGAAATCTGCTGCAGATACCGTGCTTGGACATGGAAAACCGCATAAGACTAACCGTCGTACGATGAAGAGTGGCAAGTGATGAAAACGACGCTGCCCATATAGCAATGGTTCAGTCAGTTACAACGCCAGCCACGACTGAGCGGTATATGGAGAAGTGAAAATCCGTTTGATTAAGAAGAAAAAAACGGTTGTGGGTAAACTATGAAAGTGAACAAATTGAGTCTTACAGAAGGAAGAACGAGACCCGAAAAGTACAAACCCAAACCTACGGCAATGGATCAGGGCCCCCGTTTTGTAGAGATAAGGACGGCAATCTTGTCGCAGATCTCCAGAATACGTTGGGAATAGGGAGAGATCACTTTTCTGCTTAAATTGTCCCAGATGAATTCAATATAGTCAAAGTGAAGTTGGAACTGCAATTTTCCGGCTTGACCGCTGGTGCTGATGGATAACAGGTTGAACTGTTTAAGGCTGGCGGCTATGACTTGGAAAGGTACATCCATCAGCTGACATGCAAAATCTGGCTAGATGAATGCATGCCCGATGATTGGAGTCTTAGCATACTGTGTCCTGTTTTCAAAAAAGTTGACCCGAATATTGTTGCAGACCTGATCGGACCTTATCAGTGTGCGTTTATTTTTGAAGTCAACTGTCGACCAGGTAGTCACATTACCATAAGTCCTGGAGAAACCCCATGAAATACAAATCGACACCTACCACCTCTTTGTAGAGTATAATGCTGCCTTCAAAAGCCCGATACAAGGAAAACTGTACCAAGATATGTCGGAGTTTAGTATTCCTGCTAAGCTGACAGGCCTCTGTAGAATGACACTGATCGACACGTAATCCTCAGTAAAGATTGGTAAAGATTTCTCCGACCTATTTAGTACGCGGCGAGGCCTCAAGCAGGGCGACACCCTATGATGCGAACTCTTCAACATATTAATTGAGATCATCGTGAGAAAAGCTGCCGTGAACACGAATAAAACAGCAAAAGGCACATGAAGTTCGCGTATGCTGCTGACTAAGGCATCATTGGCCAAAATCTGCGAGAAGTTACTGCATTATTTTCGAGAATTGAGAAGTAATCAGCAAAAGTGGCTTTGGTAGTAATCAATGACAAGACAAAGTTAATGGTTTAGAAAAGCAGAACATCCACCCGATTGAATGAAAAGGTGAATGTTGATAACCGTTATTATTTCGAGGATTTGCCGTAAATAGAAGCAATAACGAAAACCTGCAAACAGGTGTTACAAGACTTTCTGTCGAGAAACAAAGTTACAACTCTATAAGACTCTCATACAGCATGTCTTGTTTTATGGCACAGAATTTTGAATGCATCACTGGTAGTCTCCGAAAGAAAAACAATTCGAAAAATATATGATCCTATAATAGAGACTGCGAATATCCACGACGGATGAACCACGAGCTGTATAGTCCCGACATCGACGTTGTTATGCGTATCAGAATACCGCATTTACGCTGGCTAGGCCATGTCAGTAGGATGGATCAGAATTGTCAGAATCCCTCATAATGCAAATTGTCGAAAAATATCACAAACACAAATACACAAAAAAACATTCTCAAAACGTCTTTAGATGTCCAGAGGACCATCGGTTCCCAATAGTCACGGTTTTGTTGTTGCCTAAAAACGACAACAATTCATACAGGCAATACAATTGCTTGCGGTTCCGTCGTGCTCTGCGTTCAGTTAATTTCATCAGGGATGATATTTAATTATTCGGCCTTTTATTAGAAATATTTTATTTTATTTTATTTATTAAAGCTCAGGACGATCTCTATTAAAAGAGATATACAATTGCCTCGAGCTTGAATAAATAAAAAAAATAATTCTAATAAAATGCGGAATAAATAAATATCATCCCTGATTAAATTAATTGAACATATTGTACTTTTATATCTTTGACGTTTGGGAATAAGGTCTTAAGTCAAAAAAATGCATTTTGGGTTTTTGATTGGGTTTAACTCAATTTTTTTTTCTCTTTCGTTTGGTATTAATAACTTAAATCTAGCACAACTCCATCCAATCGTAATCATTTGCTCTTTAGGCAATAAGTCAGAAAATTTCATATATAAATAATTTTCAATTTCAAATTACGAAAAACTACAGTTTCTGACTTAAGACCTTATTCCCAAACGTCAAAGATATATCTGATAGTATTTCTATGTACTTATAAAATACAAAATAAAGTAAATTGAGAAAAAATAGGCATGATCTAAATTTCAAAATGCTGCCGTGAAAAAAAATACACATCAAAATTAGGAAAGTATATTTTTCTGTTTCTGCTACTTTGCGCCCCATAATGAACAAATTGATAAATTTTTATTTACCCAAATACACTGGGATTCGAAACTTCAAAGGCAGGACTATAAGTACCCTCGAATAAAAAAAGGTTGACGTTCCCGTACGCATCCTTCGAGACCCCACTCCAAAAAAAATTACATTACCTGACAAAAAAAAAATTGTTTGAAGAAACATTTTTTTTCATAGAATGTATTTTATAAAAAAAAGTATATTTTTAGGTCCTTTTGTAAGAATATATATGTATTGTGTAAGAATATGTATTTCCCGAAAAGGTTATTTTTTAAAGAGAGGTAGATTTTTAATTAAAATCTAATTTTTTTTAAAGAAAATGTACTATTTTTAAGAAGAATTGCTATCTGTAAGAAAACGCCATAAGAGTGTTAATTTTTTATACAAAGAAGTACTTTTTTAAGAACAGGTACTTTTTAAAGTAGTGGTACTCTTTTTAGGAAAAGGTTATTTTTTAAGAACATTTACTTATTTTCAGAAATGTTGCTTATTTCAAGAAAAGAAAAGAAAATATATTATTTTATTTTTAAGAGAAGGTACTTTTACGAAAAGGAATTTTTGTAAGAAAAGGTATTTTTTTAAGAGAAGGTATTTTTTTTGAAGAAATTGGGTTTTTTAAGAAATGGGAATTTTTGTTTAGACTCGGTCCTTTTTTCAAGAATAGGTACATTTTTAAGAGTCGGTACTTATCTGAAGAAAAGTTATTTTGTTTCACAAAAAGGTATTCTTTAAAGAAAATATAGTATTTTAAAAAAAAGGCAATTTGTTGTAGGGAAATGTAATTTTTTAAGAATAGGTACTTAATTAAGAAAATGCTTTTTTTAAAACTACTTTCACTTTGGCTTTTCTAAATTTACTTTTTATGGGGTTCAAACTACAATATATACTAAATATTGGGTACAGGCTCCACCTAGAAAACTTATTTTTTTTTATTTATTTATTTCAGTCTATGGACAATAATTCCTTACGGACTAGCAACTTCAAATATACATACATACTTAATCAATTAAAATATTGAAAAGTGTTAAATCTAGAAAATAGTATAATGAATTTTATAATATCATAGCTTTCAGCAATGGTTCATTTAATGCATAATTAGATTTATGAATACCAATATGAAAAGGATAATAGAAACGAAGTAAACGGGAGGGAGCATTAAACTGAATAAAAGATAACAATTCAGCACAATCCACTGAATTAAGTAGTTTAAAAATTTGGAGTCCCTTCAAGTTATGCTAAGAAAAGTGAAGAAAATATTTTTTTTTCAAAAATAATAAAAATTGGGGAAAATCTGAGAATTGATAAAAATCTATTTTTTAAAAAATTTGACGTGATACAGACATTTCCACGAGTCTGCCTGCAAAAAATCAGCTCGATTGGATCACTGAAAAAGGGTTAAAAATCGGTCCAAAGGCTTTCACACAAGCCACTACGAGCTTTATACTTCAAACTTCAAAAAATTCTGACGTGTACATGAAAATCGCCGATACACGTGTATTTTTATTTTTTATCCCCTTTCCGAAAAAGTAAATTTGGTTCATAGGACAGAATGTGTGTAACACGGTGTAATATTAGTATTGTCTGAAAAATTTGATTGAAAAATAACTTAAACATATTTGCAGTTTCAAACAAAGAATTAGAAACATCACCATTGTATGCCATAGAAGAAGGTACCGAAGAGTTAGAACTTCCACATTGAATAAATGTCCAAAAAAGTCTAGGATCAGACTTAATGGATTCTTTATAACTTAAAATGTATTGATTATATAAAAACTTGTTCAGAAAATTGAATTCTCGAGTATAATGATCGCACAAATTACCATCATGGGCACTATTACTGACCTTAAATTGATGGTGATACTTATTTCTTAAATTTTTAAGTCTTTTAAGCCGCCTAGTATACCAGGGGAATTTATGGACTTTAGGCGGTAGTGCCTCAATATTAGCTTTAAAAATTTTTAAAAACTCCTCATAACCGATGGAAAAAATTTCACTGACCAAAATTGCAGACCAGTCCACAGCATTCAGTAACATATTTATATAATCAAAGTCACATGAGTTATATTTATTTTGAAAGGTTTGATAGTTGGTTTTATCATCAAATTCATAAAAAGCAATAATAATCTCAAGCGCCGAATGATGGGTATTCGGTGGAGTAATTGGAAACGCGCAAATCTGTCACGGAACATTTTAAATCTGTACTAACAAAGACTAAGTCCAAAATACAATTTCACTTATTAATAACAGAATTTACTTGACGCAAATCAAGACTAAATAAAGAATTCATTTCAGAAACACACTCACAGAAAAATTCGGTTGAGATAACCGAATTAGCCGTAACCGAAATTAGAGGTTGTCACAACCTCATTGGAGGTTGACACAACCTCATTGGAGGTAGACACAACCTCATTGGAGGTTGACACAACCTCATTGGAGGTTGACACAACCTCATTGGAGGTTGACACAACTTCATTAGAGGTTGACACAACCTCATTAGAGGTTGTCACAGCCGAATTAGAGGTTGTCACAGCCGAATTAGAGGTTGTTACAACTGAATTTCGATAGTGTCACAAAATAATTTTGAAATTAGTTTTAATTATTAGCTGATGATTTATTTTCCTAAATTCTTATAAAAAAAATTACAAATGGAAAAAAAGTCATTTATATAAGGAAATCTTTAGGGTTACGCATTGTTTATTCATGCCAGTTCCGGCCTTTTTTGAAGTCCTGGACATCACGGTCCACCGCACCAATTCTGACGTGCGTCTCAAACGACCGACCTTGAAAAACTGCAAAACCGTGGATATTTGATTGAGCATTTTCTGCAAAAAAAAATTACGTTTTAAGACATAAAATATTTACCTTTGGTAACAACCATACAGCCGCGACGGCAACAATTATTCATTCTTAGCTTATTTGAGTATAATATTTCTATTTATAATTTTAAACGTCAGGTAGAAACACATGGAATTATGTTGTGGTAACCGAATTGAAAATAAATTTGGTCAGACCTACAGAATTCAATAGAAATTCGGTTACAGCAACCGATTTTACGCTAAATTCGGTTGTTGCAACCGATTTAAGGCCAAATTCGGTTATTGCGGCCGAATTGGATAGATACAACCGAATTAATGACAAATTCGGTTATTGCTACTGAAATGGGGTCACATTCTGTTACTCCAACCGAATTTGGTATCAATTTCGGTTGTTGCATCCGAATTAATTCCAAATTCGGTTCTTCCAACCGAAGTTTTAGAAAAATTGGGTGACAAAACGAATATAATTGAATTTTCAGCTTTCACAACCGAATCCATTATGAAATGAGGTTGCTTCAACCGAATTTCAGCTGGGGGGACTACATTCGGTTCGGTCGTCACAACCTCAATTCGGGTGTTGCAACCGCAATTCGGTGGCAACAACCGAATTTAAGGTTGCTACAACCTCTTTTCTAACAATTAGTTCTCTGGGTGCAGTGTTAATATTATTAGACATAAGATACAATCAATTACCTCAGACCAAACAATAATATTCAAGTTAAAATCACCCAAAATACAACATTTATCCACATAAGTCATTGATTCAACAAAGTGCAAGAAATTTTGAATGGTGCCAAATACAAATCATCACAACTATTTGGAGGAATATAGGATGCACCAATATATAGACATTCACACAGGATTTAAGGATTATAGCAACAGAATAAGAATTTATAATTTTTTTACAGCTATTAATACTCCTCCACCTTTTGATTGACCAGTAGATAAAAAATTCCTATCTTTACGGTAAACAATGAACAAATTACCATCAAAAAACTCCTCATTATAAAAATCATTCCCATTTAACAAGAAGTTTCCCAAGATATGTTAGCCTAGACACAAACCAAAGAAAAGTACCCAATATAGTTGATAATACTGGGTTGTAGCATAATAGTGTTAAAAAAAGTTGTTTAATTTTTTTCATTTACCCTCAACGTGCGATAAGGAACTTCGTTCCAAAATTTCAGGACACCCTTTGCAGGTATGTGTAATGACTTACTATGTCCATCTATCTAACGCTAGGCTAAACAAATAAATTAATGCATATTTTTCCCCACTACATCCCAGGAAGGGACAGAGGAGAGCTTCTCCTCTGATTACAGATGATTATAATTATTAGAAATATTTGCAAAGACTTAAACAATCATTTCCGCGTTATTAATATCAAATATTTTTAGAGAGAAAATTTGAAAAGTGAACAAAATCATGCCGCTATGAACTGCCACCCAAAATTGAAATACGTTTTCGAGGTATATATTATTAGCGAGTTTTTAACTCTTACTCCAAATGGACATGGTTATACTTTCTGGAATAAAAACATGTGTAGGCTTATGCCGATTGAGGACATACTATTTCACGAATTTGGCTGATATATGTCTTTGTCCTCTATTTAGTTATGATGCCACAACAAATTAGAATTTTAACCGAACGTTCATGAGTATCAAAAATTGCTCAAGGTTATGGCGAAAAAATGTGTCAAATTGTATTCAATTTAAATCGAAATACCCTATATTTATATTCTTATAAGTAAATATATAAAATTCTTTTATATTATAAGAGTACTTGAAAATTGGATCTTCCTAGTCCAATTTAACAGCGTCGTGATCTGAAATTGTTTGACATCTATAAGAAAATGCATTATGTGTTCACTTATGTATAGAAAAAAATGATTCAACTATTGCCAGCATATTCGTCATAATCCCCCATTATGACAGTAGCGATATTGGTGCTGGATATCATAAAGTTTGTGTCTTAAGTCTTTTGTTTTTGTTTCCTTTACTTGTAAAACGTTGTCACATACAATACAATACAAATCACTACGCCGTGGTTCTAGTAGCAGATACATATGTAGGTAGTAGGTTCTTACCTGTTTCAATTGCCAATGCAGTGAGTCCACTTGATTTTGTAATATAACTGCTTCCACATTTGTGGTATTGTCATGTTCAACATCATATATTTGCTGCAATTGAGACTGGAGTTGTTGCTGCTGCTGCTGCTGCTGATGATGATGGTGTTGATGATGGTGTTGATTATTTATTGGTATCATCTGATGTTGATGCTGCTGCTGCTGTATCTGTTGGTGGTGATTATTGGAATTTGTTGCATTGAATTCACTGTTCGCCGATAATTTTGTTGTATCATGATATTCGGAATGTATATCATCTTCATTATCTGCATTATATAAATGAAATTCCTGAAAGAAAGTCAATAAGAAGTGGGCGAAAGAAAATTTGTCATTAGTAAGAGGGGGAAAATGACGGAAAAGATTTCTTAATTACTATGGGTTACACAGGGTCGGATGATGAAGATACGTAAGGGTTAATGGCTTAATAATCAAATTATTTCCTTATAGGAAAAATTATTCAAATTTATATTTTACGAACCAATAACTTGTGAACTAAATACAGATGAGAGTTAATGTTAACATTTTAAGGGATTTCTTATCAAAGATGTAATAAAGTATAACGCACATAAATTACAACGAAGTTATAACAGAAATTTCAAAACAGAACTGGGGTCCCAGTAATCAATCCATATTTCCCTCCCTAAAAGCAAAAACTATTGCAATAACTATTTAAACATTCTTAGAGAAATTTATCCATGCCTGTGCCATCTAGAAAATTTCCCTAAAACCAAAAACTATTTAAACATGCTTATTGACATTTGTGTTGTCAAAAAATTAGAAAACCAATATGCCATCTATTATCTATATTTTATTTTCAAATTGAAACAACAGAATCGAAATAAATATGATTTTTCATTTTTGTCAATTCCACCACTTATATTTGACCATCTAGGGTTTTTGATGTGTTAACATCTATATGCACGGTTAGGGCAGTGAACACATGCAAACAACATACAGCATTAGCATCTGCCTGAAAATAAGTATGATGGAATTGATGTAGCGGCAGCAAACAAACAAGCACGTCGTCGTCGCTAAAAAGTATTGAATAGTATAGAGAACTCATGGAACGAATTGTATGACTCAAAAGCACTGGAGACAGTCAATGAGTCACAACGTATTACTCTCTTTTTGGCAGAACTTGGTTCATTCATAATTTTGATGTGAAACATTGATGCCTTTTGAAACATTTATGCTTTTTGTATTGTTTTATGTATTAACATTGTCGAAATGGTGCATCTATAGTGAAATATTCTATAAAGATAATAAGACTCGTTAATGCTCTTTTACTCAGACTCTCTCAGAGTGCAATAAGTTCTCTATACTATTCAATACTTTTTGTCATCGCTCTGTGTATGACAAAACAAAAACAATTATGTCAGTGAGCTAAATATTGCTTTATTTATTTTAACAATATTACATCTAATGTTAAAGCAGATGTAAGAAGAAAGAAATTGCATTGCAAAAGATCCTTCAGCACAAAAACTAATTTTTTCGTAACGTAACATTTACTAATGTGTTCATAGAAATCGAATAGATACCGTGTAATAAAAAGGTGTTAACACATCGCCCGTGAGTTCAAACACTCATTGATTTTTTTTATTATCTTTGATATATTGTAGCTGTCTGGTCAACTTTATCTTCGAAAAGGGGTATGATAAGAGTTTGTGAGATTTTTCAAACTCTGCTAGTCAAACACCCAAAGAAAAAACACATATGGAGATCGATTGCCGCAAAAATATTTTTTTGGCGGAGTATACTCTACATTGCCTGTAAAAGTTAAACTGTTCCTCCCAAATAAAAACATTTACATGAGCAAAACGAATAAGACACTCAACAATGGCCACTGTCTTGAATTGCTTTGATCTTATTTTAACAAAAAATCGACAATCAAGGGGAATGTTAAGAGGTTGGTCGTCTTTGCACAAGGCCTGCGATAGGCCGGTGAATAGGCGCCCGGGTTTGCAATAATGGCGCCTGGGGTCAACATTTATTTCAGATTCCTAACTTATTTTTTAAGGGTAGTGTTTTATTCAAAATTAATTCCATTCGGCTTAATTTTCATAATATTGATTTTTGATAAACCATATAAAAAAATTTGTCTTGGGTGAAAAAACAATTTAAATTAAGTGTAACTTATGCCACTCGGTAGCTGCCGTTTTCTAGTCGAATGTTCCATGACGTGTGCAAAACGTTTTCCGTATCTCATAATATTTATCTTTATTCTATTGTTTGCTGGAAATAAATTCCTCAATCTAAAGTTAATTGTCTAAAATTTCGTTTGTGCGGAACAACATTTTTCTTCGCGTGTAATAGTGGAATTTATACTACAATGACAACTCGAAGTTCTATTGTTTAAACAAAGTAATAAAAATTCCACATATTTATAATGTCAAAGAGTTGCAAAGGCAAAATTCCCATAACTTTTCGCACATGAGTTTGCAGAAAAATCTGTGTAATTTATAAAGTTATTCAATAATTTGTGTTGCATATTAGTCCAACTGTGAAAAAAACCGAAATACTCGTGTAAATGTGTAAAATAAATATTGAATATCATATACAATTGTGTAAATTTATATATTAAATGTACTGAAGTGCATAATTTGTTTTGTTTCAACACATTTTATTACCTACGTATGTTACACCAATTTTTGATGTTATTCAAATATTAGTTATAGTAAACGAGTACGCAAATATTCGATTAACCCTTCAAGGGGGGGTAACAAATTCATCAGTGGTAACTTGAAATTGCCAATTTTTGCAATAGGTCTTGCTTTTTAAATTCTTTATATTAACTTCACCTGTCTGTATGCATGTATGTATGTATGCCGAAAAAACTTTGGATTGATTTTTAACCCTTTTCCCGTGATCCAATCGAGCTGAAACTTCGCAGGCAAACTAATGGCGACGACGAAAATATGGGCGGGATAGGATAAAGGGGCGTGGTACCTCCCATACGAATCACAAATTAAAAATCCATTATTTCTGCTCCTGTTAACGGTATTTGAACAAAATTGGGTATGTTGGTTAGGTGTACATACTCTAAGATCTGCTGCAAATATGGGCGGGACTGGTCAAGCGGGCGTGGTCATATATAAAGAATTTATAGTCAAAAACTATGTTTTTACGGGTTGGTTTTTTTTAAACTTTTAAACTATTTGTGGGATTGTTTTAAGGATGTACCAGAGATGTGTAGAGGAGGAGTCAGGCTTTCAGAATATTGTATTTGTAGACCCCGTGTTGACCTTGGAAATATATGCACGTGCATTTCAATAAAAGAAGAATGTATAGTATGTCCAAAAATGTATAGTGTGTATATCTTTGCAATTACATCTACTCTGTTGCAATTCAAAAATTATTCTCAGTACGGCGTTGTTTGCAAAATTAAGATTTGAATAAAAATAGACGATCAATTAACAAAAAACTAAACAAAGACAGATTAATTATTGACATTTTCTATATTCGATTGCAAATATCTTTTGAATGGAAGAGATATATCACACACTTCAGTATATTTTTGGTTTGACTCTCTTAGAAGTTTTATTCAATCTAAGAATCTTAGTAGTCAGCTAAAAATTTTAGAAGTTACAGGTCTTCGAAACATGATCAGTACCAAAGTGGTCCACTTTGACACCCTCTACCAAATTCTACGTAGCAACAGGGTGTCTCCAAATGAAATATTCCAAAAGTCTGGCTTTTCGTCTACATGTCTCTAAATATGTTACCAATTAGAGATGGGCGCGTGATACGAAATTTGCGTGAATGACCAGAGTGACGCGTGATTCGAATTTCATTAAAAAAAAATTAGTGTGTCATGAAGTCGCGCAACAAAAGTAAATCAAGAGTGAGTTCAAGCCAAATTTAAAAAAATCAGTGTATCTAAAGACACGCGACAGAAGTGTAGTTGCTTGTTTTTGTATTTCGATTTCTAGTCCGATTACTGTGAATGTTCTTTCGTATGTGGGTGTATCGATTTTATAATATTAATGAATGAGAAGCTACAAGCTTTCAAGGTCAGATACATTTTTCGAACTGATAAATGGCTGGGTTTAGATGAAGTAATATATAATTCAGGAAATGACAAGTTTCGGACACCTTGACAAGTTCAGAATCAGATCGTTCTATTGGTAAGATCATCAATCGGATATATATATGTATATAAATTTGTTTGCAACAACCTCTAATTTGGTTGAGTCAATCTCTGGTTGGGTTGAAGCAACCTCTGATTCGGCTGTAATGATGGGAGTTTTCGGAAATGCATCACTGCAGAGCATCTGATGTGCATCACGTTCGAAAATGCAACACTTTGCAACACTGCAAGAGTCGCATGTTCTAAAAGTAATAAACACAGCGTATGATGCGCAAACAAGTCGCAAAATGCGCAGTAGCAAAATGTCTGATGCAATGAATGAGTAAGTACGGAATTTTATATTAATTTATGTTTTTTTTTTATAAAACTTACTATTTTTAAAATTTTTTTAGAGTCGAGGTGGGTGCTAGGGACTACAAATTGATAATATGGACAAGGAGGAGGAATTGTCTTGGCTTATCATCCAATTCACAAATTAAATTTATTAAAAAATTTTCCATTGAAATATTTTCGTGTTCGGAATTGCAAATCAAAATAAGCAACAATCAAGCATCTGCATCAGCTGACTGGCAGCAGCAGTGCAAACGCATCACAGTTGCGCATCAGATGCTCTGCAGTGATGCATTTCCGAAAACGCCCGACCTCGAGCGAGGTTGAGACAACCCGTAAATTCGGTTACGCTATTTTGGTTGTCTCACACGCTGAAAACCCAGTCTGTTTTTCTTCTTTGGATGCAAATACAACGTGTGTTTGGAGATTGTTGCAAATATAGTATTCTTGCGTCTACACATAATGTGCTTGCTATTCAATATTACATGTGTGAAACACAATGATTAATATGTAGTAATATATGTGTTTGTGATCCAAATACAGCATTGTTTGTGATACAAATACAGCTGTGCTTGGTGCAGTTTTCTTAATTTTTTGTCGAAAGCAAAATAGTAAAACAGGGACAAAGAGAGATTGTTATCAGCCTACGTTAATGTTTCTGCAAGTGTATAACTGTATGTTTGCATCAATCTGTCCGCCAGTGATTCATAAATATTCTTGAGTGTGTGTGTAAATGAATTGAGTCTTTCTAATGTTGACTGATTATATTGCGATTTAGTTTCCTGCATTCAGGTGGCAATCGTTTGTTTGGGACGTTTGGGAGGAAACACACGGATGCGTCGATTTAAGAATATGAATCCATATAAAAGTATGCATCTTTCTAAGTAAACATGCATTCAAATAGAAGTGAGTTTAGGACTTGCAAATATGTGAATGTTTGGAATGTGTTCCAAACATGTACATTAGGGTGTCCCATCAATAAATTTTTTTTGGCTCAAGCTTTATTTGAAAGCGTATAGGGTAAAGTAATTTTGAGAATTTGTTCAGATTTTTTAAAAGTAGTTTAGAGATCGCATAAGTTGAATTTTCCCCCAAAAATCGGATATTCTGGGCGTTTTTTGAATTTTACTTAAAACTCAGTCAATAACCACGATTTTCTTAGTTTCTAAGTCAACATTTTTGAAGCTAAACGTCCAAAATTTTATGGTATATGCACACACCACCAGTTTTGGCAATGATTTTCCTCAATAAAGTACCACGTATTAAATTTTTTCGTAAATTTTGTAAATATCGCTTTATATCTTTTAAAATTCTTATGAAAATTTAAAAAACTAATGATGTATTTTAAAAGACGTATAATTTGCAAGCAATTTTGTAGAAACAAATTTTTAATTTGCTGTTACTGTTACAGAGTTATGCCATTTTAAAGTCTTTTACCCATTGTATGAACCTTAAAATATTGTAAACTGTTTACCATTTTTGCATCGGATTTGCTTTAAATTTCTATGAAAATTTAAAATACTAATTTATGCACTTTAAAAGATGGGTAAATTCCAAGCAATTTTGTAAAAAAAATTTGAATTTGCAGTTACTGTTCCAGAGTTATGCCACTTTAAAACTCTTTACCCATTGTATGAACCTAATAATATTATAAACTGTTTGTCTTTTTTCATCGGATTTGCTTTAAACATTGTATTATTGAAAAAAATATTCATGCGCTAAGTAACGACAAAGAATTACACGCAACAAAACATGGCCCCGGCAACATATTGCAGGAACCATATATATGATTGCGTGCAATCATGACGCCGAATTCGGTCGATGCGACCGATTTAATTCTGAATTCGGTTACTGCGACCGAATTGTTACCAATTTCGGTAGTTACAAACGAATTGATGCCAAATTCGGTTGTTGCACCTGAATTGATTTTACTCCAACTGAATTTGGTACCAGTTTCGGTTGTTGCATTCGAATTAATACCAAATTCGGTTGTTCCAACCAAAATTTTAAAAAAGTTTGTTTACAGAACGAATATAGTTGAAGATTCAGTTGTCACAACCGATTCAATTATGAAACGAGGTTGGTTCAACCGAATTTTAGTTGTGAGGACTAAATTCGCGTCGTGACAACCGCAATTCGGTTACAGCAACCGCAATTCGGTAATAACAACTGAATTCATGGTTGCTACAATCTCTTCTCAGTTAATTAGTTTTATTGGCACAAAAGTAACAAAAGCTCAAGTTTTGAATCCAGAATTGAAGTGAACCATTTGAATTTATTTGTAAAATTTGAATAAGTCACACGCGTGATTGTGAGTGAAATTTTCTTTACTCACGTGAATATGGCGTGAGAGGGACTTAAAGAAAATAGTAGATCATAAGCGAGTGGTGAAAGAATTACAATTATCAGTCAAGTGAGCTTAAGTGAGTGTGAGTAGATTCTTTAAAATTGAGTAGAGAGAGAATTGAGTGAGTAGATTCTCTTAAATTGAAAACCAATTAATATTTTCCTTATTAGTTTATTATTTTCAGTTATCAGTTATTACTTCCCTTAAAGGGTTAATAACACTTGTTTGGTAATTATATTATTTTTCTGCAATTAAATTTGTAAATTTGTTGACTGAGTCATTCCGGTTTCCCTTTTCCATTAGACCATCTAATGAAAGTAATTATGTCGAATATTTAATAATAATTTTTGTTGTTGTAGTGATTTCTTGCAAATGTCATTGCTGGTATGATGACGTCCAACAACTTTTTTCTGTTGGTTTGCCAGATAAGGAAATGAGGTAGCAAAATTCGAACATTACGGCAAATGTTGACATAATAACTTAGACGCTTTCAAAACTAAAAGAGTTTGTCATGGTTGAATCCAATGGAAAATACTAAAGTATAGTAAAATATTAAGATAACGAAATTCGATATTTGGGATAAAAAAACCTGTGTCCAGTTCAGAAAAAAAAAGTAAATGCAAAATATTTGATCCGTTCAAACCAACAAATTGGTCCTGTATCTTGTCAACGTACCTGGTACGGTAAACGGTAGTCTCTCTGATGAAGTCAAACAACAAAAGTTTTTACAAATAAACATGACACTAAAGACAGTACGAAGTTTTCTATTGCAGCCTATGGCGGAATTGTGGAAGGCTTCTCTCAAACAATGAGCTGTGCACTTATTATATTTCGACTCATGGATTGCGAGCAGCAGATTTACTACGCTTCGGAACGGTTCTGCTTTAAGATGTCACTAATCGAGCTGACTGTTGCTGAAACAAAATAGTCAAGGCTGAGCTAAGGTTAGGTATACGCCGAATACTGCCTATTTGTTGTTGTTTGGAGGCAAATATAACGTGCTTGTAGCTTGTCACAAATATAGTATTCTTGTGTCCAAACACCTTGTGTTTGCTATGCAATATTGCATGTTTGAGACACAAAGATTGATAGAGTATGATATATATTTTCTGACCCAAGTTAAGCTTTGTTTGTTGACAACTGCTGAAATCAAAAATGTGACAGACAAAATAAAAACAAAAAAGCAGCAGATCCTCAATTCATGAAAACAATGCTTGCAAACATAAACATGTTTCCTGCAATATGCTGGGACCGTTTTTCAGCGTATAGATGTGGCTGCCACTACTGATATACTTATTATATTGAGGGCCAGGGTGATACCATTTGAGGCCATGTTGCCTTTCCGTCGATCAAACTGTAAATTATGCTTGTGTGGTTAAGTGACATTTAAGCCACACGTTGAAAAAACAGCTTCTGTAACATATTCTCTCAAACACATTCTGCAGGAATTATGTATATGTTTGGAACACACTCCAAATATTCATATATTTGCAAGTCCTAAACTCACTTATATTCAAATGCAAATACTACCATGTTTACTTGCAAAGGCGCCTACTTTTACGTGGAGACATATGCTTGTTTCATTCCAAACGTCCGTATACTTACGTCGCAGCATTCGTATGTTTCCTCCCACAACGAACGACTGAATGCAGAAAACTAAAACGCTAGATATCAGTCAACATAAGAAACACTCAATTAATTTACACCTGCATTCAGGAATGTTTATGAATCACTGACTGAAAAATAATGCACAAATATAGTAACAAAATACGGTTACAGCAATTGCTCTTTTCCCCTCTTTTATTATTTTGTTCTCGACAGAGCATAGCGACAAAAAAAAATAATTAAACGGTGCACCAAACACATCTGTCTTTGTATCAGAAACAAAGCTGTATTTGAATCACAAATACATATTTTAACGTAGTAATCATTGTGCCTCAAACATGTAACATTGAATAGTAAACACAATGTGTTTGGACACAAGTAGACCATATTTTTGTCAACCTCCAAACACACGTTATATTTTCATCCGTCCCAGTGCTCCAAGAGGAACATTTCTGACCGGCGAACCAGTTTGTGACAAAAAAAGATACTATGATCATTGAGCTTTACTCCTATGTCTGTTACATCTAAAATTGAGTAAGAACCTAAATATGTTCTCGTCTCCTACGCACAGGATTATGCGAAATGTTCGATGATCTGTTCCTTCTTTTCAAATCCCCAGCTTTCACTGTAGTCAGAGCTGGGTTGGAATCGACGATCTGATGTATGTAAAGGAAATGTTTACGAATATCACTGCCTCACCCGTGATCAGTTATTAAACCTATTCAACGCGATTCACGTCTGTTCTCTACGTATAAGAGACACATTCTATCAGCCTAAGTTCCTTACGAGTATTACACTTCTACATAAGTACGAAAGCTTAAGCTGAGAAAAATGAGGCAAAATATTGTTAATAAGCTTTGTGACCATTTTTTATGAATACACCTATGTGGTTAGGTCTAGTCCTTGAAGCACCATCTTTTATCATAGGAAGTTTGTACTGTATACAAATTTCTTCAATGTTCTCCAATACACTACCCTGAAATCATACATGGGACAAATTAATTATATAACAATTATAATTTGTAATTTAAATTAAATTATCTCTGCAAATGCAAATTCTAGAAACTTAAATACCACCGGCAATTGTACTTATTTTCAAAACATATTCTTGATATAGAAATTCTAAATAAGTGGTGGATTTGAAAGTGAAGGGAAATTTCACAAAATATCAAAAGCGTTATGCTATTATCTATATTTTTCAAATTCAAACAACAGAATCGAAATAAAAATGATTTTTGAGTCCTGTTTCGTCGTATCCGAGTGAAAAATGGTCGCACGCAAACAGCCTTAGCCATCTGGTGAAGATGGTGAATAATTGAATACACCATCTATGGTATTTCTATCATCTTTCAGCTCTGATTTCTATATGGATTTTTCTATGTAGTTTCTGTATGGATTTGAAAGTACTACGACGCAAAACCAATCGATCAATTCCAAAACCTGCATTTGCTTGCCTGATCCAATGGAGTTCAAAATTACTTAATTGCCATTGCAAACAATGGTAATTCTTTTGCATGTACATTAAATAAAGTAATGCAAATTTAAATCCAATGCAAATTAAGAATTCCCAACACTGGCTGCAAAGCTCTTAACTAGGCATTGGGTCATCGCATAGCTGTAGGAATTTTAATCTCCCGAAATCGGAACAATAACAGAGAAGGTGTTACTATATTTCGATGTCCTCGAAACACATCCTGCACTCGTTTTCTACACACTGTAAAATTTGTCTTTTTGTTGTTGTGTGGATGTAAATATAACGTGTTTGAAACCCGCCGCAAATATAATATACTTGTGCCTAAACACATTGTGCTTGCTATTCCATATAACATGTTTGGGACACAATGATTAAATGGCTACAACATATGTATTTGCGACCCATATGTGACTTTGTTTGTTGAAAACTGCTGAAAACTAAAACGTGACAGACCTATATCTTTCAGCGTGTATGGTTCGTTCATTTCGAAGTAGATATTTCCTTAGAGTGACCTGTTAGAACACCCATTAATGAACTAAGTAGGCGTTTGTTCAATTTCGTTTCGATACGATCCGTCACTCGGTATGTTCGGCGGTGAAGTGTGTGAAGATAAATTTAGCCCTTAATTTATTTATCGAAGACACAAACCACTTATACCAAAATTTCTGATTTTTCGCCAAAAAATAATTTTGTTCAGAAAAAAGAGCAAACAAGCGCTTTTTAAGCCATTTATGTTGAATATAGCATACAACCAGCTTTATATATGTTTTTCTTCTTATAAAAAACTGAACAATTTTCAAAAGTTAACATTGGTCGCTCACGACAAAGGTGAATAAACCTCCAATGCCTACTCGCCTAACAACGTAGAAGTAGATAAAAAGCGCTGCCGGTATAAATCCTGATTCTATTGCAGATCGGAAATATAGCCCAATTTTTGAAGTGGACCATGGCATTGATACACGATGAAAAATAACGGCCTCTCTGACATATTTTCCCAAACATATTCTGCAGGAACCATGTATATTTTTGGAACACACCTCAAACATTAAAATGTTTGCAAGTCCCAAACTTACTTGTATTTAAATACAAACAGTAACATATTTACTGGCAAACATATATGCTTTTACGTGGAAACATATGCGTTCTTCATCTCAAACATCCATATACATACGTGGAAGCATTTGCGTGTTTCACCCAAACCTGCATGTACTTACGTGTAAACATATGCGCATTTCCTTCCAAACATAATAATATTTAGAAACGCATTATTCTTTGATTTCAATATAAATGTATTATTTGTTATAATTAATTTTATCAATATAAATCCACATTTATAAATTATTACTACAAAAAATTAAAAGATTTAAAACGGTCCTTTTTACATTTACTTGCATTGAATGCATTATTTGTCTTTTTTTCATGAAATGAGAATCTGCTGCTCTATTACATCTCCTTTCTTTGTTGTCTCTCATGTTTTTGTTTTCAGAAGGTTTCAGCTATCAGTGCAACACGAAAAAAAATAACCATATATACACCACTACGTGATAAAAGACTAAAAAAAAAAGACCCGTGTCTCCCAATTTTTCCCAAAGTCATGCACTTTTTTTTTATGGGCCGCCAAGGATTTGGGGCCTCGGTATCATTTTCGTAAAAATGTGATCATTTTCTCAGGCTCATATCTTGGAAACCGTTCAGAATTTCGATTTACTCTCTGAGGCAAAGTTGTAGCTCTTGTCATAAAGAACAAAAATTGCGAACATATAAAATCAAAACTTCACCTTCCAGATCAAAATCGCAAAAAACTTAAAAAAAGTCAATTTTTTTTTACCTTTTTTCCCGTGTTCAGGTCCATAGGTAGCAAACCGTTCAAAATTCAAGGAAACAATCAACTACAAAAATTTACCTAAGATCTCAATAAACAAATTTCTAGAACATATAAACTTCCTAGAGATGATTCTTAACACTGTTTAGGTAGCACGCAAAAGTGAAAAATTTGCCGAAAATTGTTTAATTTCATTTTTTTTACCTTTTTCTCCTGTCAACATTTTGCAAGGGATCATCGATAAGGGCGGCTTCCCAAAATTCTTTTGTTTTCTTTGTAATTGGGATTCACGCTCACCTCTGAATCAATTCCAATGTAACTCGTGGAGGCCAAGAGGAAGTGTGGATGAACAAATACAACAACATAGACTGAAGAATGCACCTTTAATTGACAATACTCAAGACATCTTGCTGCCACCGCTCCACATAAAATTGGGAATTGTTAAAAAATTGACGTTATTGCCCTTTCCAGTTTCTTTCCTCAAAATTGTTTCTCACTTTGGTACGATAGCACACATCCATATATACGAAACACATACACGAGAACCAAAGTAACATCACAAACCATTTAATCGTCCGAGCCTCCGTTTATTATTTTTTCCGATGCACCATTGACGACTGAATACATGAAAATAAAACGCAAAATATCAGGCAAAGTAAGAAACACTTCATCTGTAATCTGCATCAAACATGTAATATTGAAAAGCAAACACAATATGTTTGGACACAAGTATATTATATGTGCGACAAGCTCCAAACACACTTTATATTTGCATCCAAACAACAAAAAAGACAGATTTTTCAGCGTGTAGAAATGATGATTTCAAGTGCTAAAATTGAGTATTCCTGATAAAAGTGAATGAACTGCGTTTGCATTCGAAAGTAGCCCCACGGGAGCCAATAACATCACCATCCCAAATATTATATACTGATTCCATTTCAGATCGCGGATATAGTCCAATTTATGAAGTGACCCATGTCATTGACAGAAATAATGATGTCCAGTGTCAATATTTGTCATTCAGTGCATAAATGATTCGCGATTTAATTCAAAATGGAATGATTCGTTTACTTCTCTGCTGGTGAATATGTTAGTAGTCTGTAGGTTAATCGGGACTTAAGATACAAAACGAACTTTCTTGAGGTCAATACATACGAAGAATTATAATAATCTTCTATAAGGTCTGCGCTGTTCACAAGCTGGAAAATTTATCTCTTTTATTGTTTGGATGCAAATACAACATGTTTTGCAGCTTGTCACAAATGTAGTATTTGTACTTGTGTCCAAACACACAGTGTTTGCTAGTCAATATTACATGTTGGAGACACAACGATTAATTGGGTATAATATATGTTTTGGTGACCCAAAGGTGGCTATGCTTTTTGAAAACTGCTGAAAACACAATCATGACAGAAAACAAAGAAACAAAAAACAGCAGATCTTCAATTCATGAAAGCAATGCTTTCACGTATGTAAGTATATGGATGTTCCAAACATATACATGGTTCCTGCATAATGTTACATAGTCATATCATATACTTCAGTGGTTTCGGGTTTATTTCATTAGATGTGTGGACAAAATATAGTCTTAAGATGGATGCCGCGTTTACTTTTAATTGACCAAAAATGCATTGATGCTACTTCATTTCCCGTAACAATTTCTTGATCCTACAATTGAGGATATGAACGATTGAACTCGGCAGATTTTCTTACGGGGTTCTACAAGATATTTCATTGTGAAATTGTCGAATGCTTTTATTTATGAAATGACTTCGTAATGATATTATTAATATAAAAACTTATCTTAAAAAAAAACGACTCCAAAGAAATGTTGTAAACATTAAAATTTTAATTTCAGTAACATTTTAATTTACCGATCATTTCCTGAAATTGGTAATAGACATTATTAACAGCGCCATTAACGTCACCTCTATAGGTTGTTTGGATGAAATGCGGCTGGTGTCTAATACTCGAACCCATGTCTTGCGTGATATCAACCATCCAATCATCCAACCAAACCCCCATTATTTCACTTTACTCCGCTAGCCTTCAACACATCTTATGGCATTACCCGGTAGGTTGTTTAATGTGCAACCCCCTCCCGTTTCTTCACTTCAATCAATACAGTCGTTTCGCTTATTCCTTCAAATCTCTGGAAAGCATAACAATTCATTAAATTCGTATACAAGTAAACATTCTCGCATTACTTGATGTTATTTAGGTTCAGGTGGTGGTTATAACAACTTGCATTTCTTGACTACCAATTTCCTTCGACTGTTCCCCCATTCATTCACTCGTTTGCTCACTCAGCAACCAGGTCTCGAAAGTCTCTTGCTCGTACCAGGAGCTCATTCACCTGAAATGCTGGGAACTGTAACACATGTCATCGTTGATAAATTAGCCTTTTGATAGCGTTCACTGTGATGGTTGTAAATTTTCTCTCCCTTCTTCATGTATTTCATATCATTCCATCCAAGTACCATCTTTGCTCAAGTGTCTATGTAGTAGGTGGGTTACCCAAGTATCTATGCGGAGTTTAAATTACATATGCATTTTTATATTTAACATTTTTTGTTGCAGTCCTCTTACGGTTGGCTCTAGTACCCGGAGAAGTCAAAATGAGCACGGCGAACTTATTTCATAGATGTACAATATGTGGTACTCAGGGGACTTATTACTCAAAACATTCACTTTGTGCACTTAAGTATTAAAAAAGGGCTTCCAAATTTATTTCAATTCTACAGATTTCAGAATTTCAATTAAAAATTATCCTCAGAACGATTCAGATAAGTAGAATTATTAGCACTACTTTACATGGACCACGACACCAGTGATCTTCCATAATCTAATTCGTTGTTCGAATTCTTTCTTATATGACCGGCATTCATGTGTGTCGGCTTGTGATGTATAGGTACCCTTAGAATGAAGTATCCAGTTAGAACCAGTGTCCCCGCAGGCTTTCAAATATGAACTTGTCGACTCCCGGCTCTAGTGTTTGGCTCCGTCTCAAATTTGGGTGTTGGCTCGCGGGTCAATGCAAACCCTGGTTCTAACTGAATACTTGAATCTATCGGTACCTCTACATCAAATTGTAATGTTAAAGACATGTATCGGTAGATGTATCTCAAAGAAGTACCCAAATTACGCGATAGGATACTCTGTTTCCGAGTTAAATATGATAAAATTTCTATTCTAACGATGATCTCATTTCGGCAATTTTTTCAAAAAATTACATGAGGTGTCAGGAGACATCTGGTAAATGGATCTTTAAGAAATTATACTTTTTGTAAAATTATAAACTTTTTTTAAGAAAAAATTTTTTTGTATAGAATGTATTTTTTTCAAAGAGAAAAAGTATATTTTTAGTTTTTTTTTTGTAAGAATATGTATTATATTTTCCCGAAAAGGTCCTTTTTAAAGAGAGGTACTTCTTTTCTTAAAAGCTGATGTTTTTTTTAAGAAAAGCTAATATTTTTAAGTAGAAGTACTTTTTATGTATTTTTATTACAAAGAAGTACTTTTTTTTAAGAACAGACACTTTTTATAGAAGTGGTACTCTTTTTAGGAAAAGGTTAGTTTTTTTAAGACAATGTACTTATTTTTCAGAAAGGCTACTTATCTCAAGAAAATAAAGAAAAGGACTTTTAAGAAAAGGAATTTTTGTAAGAAAATTTATTTTTTTTAAGTGAAGGTATTTTTTGAAGAAAAGGTTTTTTAAGAAATAAGATTTTTTAGTATTGGTCCTTTTTCCAAGAAATAAACTAGAAACCTTCCCATAAAACAAGAACTTTCCTAACATATGATAGTCTAGACACAAACCAAAGCAAAAGTACCCAATTTAGTTGATAATACTGGGTAGTATCATAATAGTAATAATTTTTTTCATTTAGCCCCCATCCCGCATTATGCGATAAGGAACTTCGTTCCAGAAATTTCTCCGCAACTTTAACCAAACCTATTACAATTTTTCGAAAATTACGTTGTTTTCGCAATCAGACGAGCAGCTTCAGAGATATATGGTTTATTGTTTAAAAAATGTTTGTTCATATCCGGCAATTTCCAAAAATCACAAACATTGGTAAAACCTCCAAAATAAAATTCAAAATTCAAAATTTTGTATAATTTTTACACATTGGGGTCAAGTTTTTAATTCTCCCGATTATTTTCTGTTTTGTAATTTTTAGTTTTTACTGCTTCGATGGCGCTTCCGAGCCAAAATCTGGCTTATGGCACCATGTTACCCACAGCGTCCTCGATAAAATAAGGCAGTGACTTTACGTGGCTGACTCTTCGTAAAAAATATGTGGATTCTCAGTGCCACAGAAGTTTGTTTACGTATCGGTTCAGATGAAAAAGGGCCACTTGATAAATTTTGACTGAAATTTGTCTGCTGCATCCTTGAGGTTCGAGGCCGTCGGTGGTGCAATGGTAGTGTGCGCGGCTCTTGTGCATGAGAACGAGGCAAGGGAAGTTTTTTTTTGTTTGTGTAATATTTTTTTTTAGTTGAAAATAGATTAAGCTACAATGTTAAAAAAGAAGAAAAATTTAAAAATATATTTATATATTTTTTTTGTGAGAGTTGTAACTTTTTTTCATATTTTTAATTTTTTTTTATTCAGGAAAACATGATAAAGTTTATATATTTAATGTTTCACATTCTTTTAGGCTAAAAATATATTTAACTTTAATATAAAAAATTGTTTTTTTGAATTTTTTATTTTTTTTTATTTTTTTTTCTGTTGAAATAACTATTTTTGGCCTTATTAAGTCATCATATATTTGAGATATTTTGAAGCGGAAATTTTATTTATATTGATTAAAATGCAATAAATCAAAATTAATGCAAAAAATATTTTTACTATAAGCTTTTAATTTTTTATTTTTTTTTAATTTTCAGATTAAAGAGCACTACTGACATATTATTTTCTTCATCTGTATTAGATAGAAGACTAATAACATCGTTATCTAGAGGGCATATTCTACATTTATGGGATGATGTTTCTGCCACAACACTAAATACCTTCCCATCTATCATGGTCCTATGGAACTGATGATGAACTTCATAATTTTGAAGTGTCGTTGGCTGTATTTTGCCTATTTGAGATTTGATATTGTTCACTTCATCATGGATTAATTCTGCTGTTTCCTTTTGACAAAATAATTTTAGTGGCCTGCAATAACGAGTTGATGAAGGTTTGACATTTTTCCAGAGTATGGTTGATCCGGAAACTATTTGTAACGGTACCAAGCATACCGTAAACATATGTTGGCCGATCATACAAGCGTCAACATTATCAAAATTTTGTCGATAAGTTGGGTGGCCACTACTTCCATCACAACCCCATTTGTAAATAGCAGTTATCTTAAGAGTGTTATTACTCTCAGTTTTTAAAATCTTGGGAATGCGCTGCAAATATTCTGGCCACTGTGTGATCAATCAAGCATTGTAAAGGTACCTCATGATCAGTAACTTGTATCCCAGCAGGATAGCACAGTTTTTTCGCAGACCGTAAAACATCAGAAGTGGGAAATATATTAGCATTTCTCTTTTTAGTTCCATTCTGCAAGTCCACGTAAACCTTTTTTGTGTAACCGCTATTAATATATTTTGCTAAAGCTTCCTCTGCTGTGTATTTTATGACTTCTTTATCATAGGTTAAAATGGCAGATTTCAATCCTTTTGGCAAATTTTCATCGGAGTTCAACATTGATACGACCATGGATGCATTCCTCTTGCCCGGTGGCCGCAGACATGAGCTCATCGCACGGGATTTCTTTGGCGATATCAGATACTTTTTTCTTTTTTGTTTTTTCCTGGCAGTCAGTAAAGGTTATTTCGGTTCGCCCAGTACTTGGGGTTGGCTCTACCAATAAAATTTCACCTTCTAGCCAGACCTTGTTATTTTTCTCAAAAATCATCCCACCCCGGTGGCTTTCTCTCCATTTCATGGCTATTTTTGAGGCGAAATTTTTTACTCTCTTGGAAATTTCTATGCGTTGATCATCATTATATTTGCTTCTATCTATGACGTCATAAACATAGGATTCCACAGCAGAAAATTTTTTAGAAGCATCATTTTCCTCATACCAAACCAAAAATAGCGCTCGCTTAGACACTGACATTGTAATTAAAAAAATTAATTTCTAAAAAAGCTGCATCTCATTTTGGACATTTCACATTACAAGACTCGATATTAATTTAAAACGAAAAAATTAGACCGAATCCACTCGAATCACAGAAGTTTAACTCTACAACAGGTGAATTTATTGGTAAACATAATAATTCTTACAAGCACTTTAAACAACAACCAATCTAAAACACGAAACACAAACACAGGTCACATACACATTTTTTTAATTAATACATACGTTTAACTTTAATAAAAAAAAAAACTAAAAAGAATTTTACTGTCACTCCGACAAATTTAATTAGAAATTGCACCTGGTTGTTAAAAATGGCGGGAAAGTTTTTGGCTGCAGCTGGTGCAACATATGTTGTGTTTGAAGCTTTACAGCTGAGCGAATATTGAGAGCAAAAGAAAATGAAAAATATCAATGATCTGTCTGATGTATTACTAATCGAATACAAAACTGTTTTTGCGCCGTTATAGATTTTGAAATTTGAATTAATCGGATCTATATTGGCCATTTCTCCCACAGTGCGAGGGTTCGATCCCTTAAATTTCTTTCGACGGCGGTCACCTCGCATAGTGACGGCGACATTATCGAGTATTTAGCCATGAAAAAGCTTCTCAAAATACCGTTCGGAGCCGGTGTAAAATTGTAGGTCACAATCAGTGAGTGTAAAACTAGAAAGCGCACAGCTCACAGTTTGTAAGAAGCTCTCCCTAACCTCTTGGCGGTTTGCAGGCGGTTTGCAGGCAGAAGCTAATAGACTGGCTGCATTTTGAAAGATAACATCTTCAAGATGTATACCAAAATGCGCTGCAGAGACGAACATGCAATAGGCAATTGCGTGGTCCATATGGCTCGTCCGTAACATCTTCAGCCACAGCAACGCTGTTCTGATGGGCTCTTTCGATGCCTTTTCTGTCACGTGTTGTTCCATTCTCTTCATGGCGAGAGAATAAACGCCTTAGTGGCGTAGGACGACCGGGAAATCTGCACCAAAATTTACGTTGCGCCAAAATCTCTGACGTATTATTCCGTAATAAGATAGTCACGAGTATTTCGCGTTCTTAAGGAGTATATCGCTCTATGGGATCTCGACGTGTCTTCTGTCTCGTTTAAGTTTAAAAATACCACAACAAAATTGACAGTTTGCGCATGTTATATCATCTTCCGAAGGTGTGATACATGTTGGTCCACTCTGTAGGATGCACAATTCGCAGGATTGATATGGTTAATGTGTTCTTATTTATATATAAATCGTATTATATATAAAATAAATGAAAACATAAAGAAATTTATTCGGTTTTGTTTATTCCGTTTTTTTTTTGCGTCAACAGGGAAGGGACTAAATTGGCCATGGAAAGTCAAAGCCCCAGTACACATGAAATGAAATGACAGATAAATCTGTCGGGAATGACTTAAAGGCGGTTGGATGACTTTATTGTGGTTCTCTGACTTTAAGGCGGTTCTCCAACATTAGATGTTGTTGATCTGATATTGATATACTATTGAGGGAGTCTATATATATAAAGTACATATATATACTGATGAAGTTGTATCAAATCAGAACTAAAATTCTCTGAACTTTGGTAAAAGTATGTGAGTAGAGATACTTACCCAGCCCTGAACGATTGGGAGGTTGTTCAATTGTATGACAATCTTAGTTTAAGTGTTTTACACCAATGAAGACAATGCAACATCGGCTTCACCACATTTCAATTCTCCAGGAATGTCGAATCACTTTGTTGACATCTCACGCAAAGAAAAAAAACGTTTACAGCTCGTTTGGCTCAAAGATATTGATTTTGCTTCAATACACGATCTCATGGTTGACCTCATAAGTTAAAATTTTTCGCGCAAATAAGAAAACGTTTATCGCAAAAGTAAGCTTTTTGTTGTAAACGAACTTTCAATTACCCCAAAATTTGCATAATTTACTTTTGTGGCAAATATATAAACGAAAATAATATCTATCACTCTCATGTTTTGTTTCTCTTCTTTGAGAGAAAACAAGTTAATACGAAGCTACACATACACTACAATCTCTTTTGAATGGATTCTGCCTTCTTGGAACGAAGTTTCTTTCGCTATATACTTAAGTATATTATGTACTAGTTAGTTAAGGTAGAAGGAATTTTTTTTGAAGAAAAGGTTTTTTTTTTAAGATATGGGATATTTTTTTAGAATTGGTAATTTTTTCAAGAATAGGTAAATTTTTAAGAGTAGGTACTTAATATCAAGAAAAGTTATTTTGTTTCACAAAAAAAGTACTCTTTAAAGAAAAGGTATTTTTTTAAGAAAAGGCAATTTGTTGTAGGAAAATTTACTTTTTTTAGAAAAGGTAGGTACTTATTTAAAAAAAATAATGTTTTTAAGAAAAGGTACTTTTTGTATGAAAATTTAATTTTTTTAAGCAAAGGTAGTTCTTTAGGATAAGGTATTTTTTTAAGAAAAGGTACTTTGTGATACTTTTGAATATGTATTTTTTTTTGAGAAAATTTACTTTTTTTAAGAAAAGGAAAAATTTTATTTTTTTAAACTTCTTTCACTTTGGCTTTTCTAAATTTTGTTTTTATTGGGTTCAAACTACAGTATATACTAAATATTGGTTACAGGCTCCACCTAGAAAGCTTCCCATTAAACATGAAATTGACCAACATCTGTTAGTCTAGACACAAACCAAAGCAAAAGTACCCAATGTAGTTGATAATACTGGGTTGTAGCGTAATAGTGTTAAAAAATAGTTGTTTAATTTTTTTTTCATTTATACCCCATCTCGCAACGTGCGATAAGGAACTTCGTTCCAACAATAAAGAAAAAACGGCTTGCGGCCGCGAGTCATAAATTTTAGAACATTGTCCAAAAATTAAACCAAGGTGATTGATTAAAAAATTTGAATTAAATATGGCGGCTCTCGGTTCGCGTGCCGGCTCGTAAATTTTAACTTATCGGTTGTGTTTTAATTTGTTCATATCCGACAATATCCAAAAATCTCTGAAACAGCTAAAAACGACAAACTATTTATCAAAACATTTTCATTTGCCACAATTACATTCGCCAGACTAACTTCCAGATTTCTTTTGGGTGTAAGGAAATTTTACTTTCCGTGCAGACTTTTTGAGAACCTAGACAACCTGCAGTTTGAATCATTGAATACCTTAAAAATCCTCTTTAGTAAGACAAAATGGTTCAATAGAGACAGGAAACATATATATTATGTAATACAATGATATATTATACAATTTATTTTCGTTTCCTATCGATATTTCTAAGGGTGAGAGAATGGTCGGTTTCCAAAGTGAACTCGTTTAAGAACAAGCTTCACTGAAATATCTTTTTGGATACAAATAATACATTTCTTCATACAAATAATATATTTAATACTGTAAGGATACCAATAATACATTTCTTCAATGAAATATCGTATTAATTTCTCTTTAAAATAATATCTCATTTGACCAAACAAATTAAATTATTGATTTAAAGAAGTGTAAAAATTCATTGGATCAATGAATTGTTATTTTTTTGAATTTATGAATTTTTTTAACATTCAACATGAATAACCATTTTTAAAATGTATTTGGGAAAGAACGGTATTTTATTTAAATATTGGTAAATGTAATGTGCCACTGGCGGCTTGTATTTCATGAATAATTTATCTTCCGATGTTCTTTTTATTTTATCGATCTTTATAAGTTAAAGTTTTTCAATCATTATCCGGTTCAAACCCATTTTTTTCCATTAAAAATTATTTTGAATAGAAAAAGTTTATAAAAGAAGAAATTAAATTGATTATTCGGTCGATTGTTGGAAATATAGCTATTTCAATGCCCACCAAGATATATAATCAGCTCCCTTTTCCACTAGTATTTAGGTATATCATCACACATTATAGGGATAAGCAATTCTCAAATTAACGAGAATTATTTCAACAACATCTACTAGTGCACATCCAAACAATACTCTATCGAAATAATCTTGAACCGGATAATGATTGAACAATTTAATAATTTATAAAGAACAGTTAATAAATGTATGAAAAATTTCGTGATATAAGTGATTTTTTTTAGTTTAATCAAGAAGATTTAATCACAAGAAATTTTTTTATGAAACAGTTTTGCTGATTAATAGAAATTCAATATTTTTTAAATCAATGACGTTTCATTGTGCCAATGCAATTTTGTATGGGATCAATGAATTGTTTTTATTAAAATGTTTCATTGATCCAATGAAGCAAAATTCTTCAGAAGATAATTTAACTTACGTACAAAAAGTCAATGACTTTATATTGTTAGTCCACCCTTAATAATCTGACCAAGTTACTCTTAATATTGTGCAGCTCTGATCGAATAAGCGTGGGTAGTAGAAATTGCTACTCTGATGCGTTTGAATGATACGCTACACTATGCATGCACCAGCACAAGATTTTGTGGTTTGTCACCAAGCTAAGTAAAATTGGCATTTACATTTACAAAGCAAGTATGCTCTTTTAAATATTGCAAAAAGTTTCACAAATATTATGAATTTCTTAATTCATTATCATATAATTATTATATTAATTTATTATATTAATTTTGAGGGACATTTACTTGTTCATAAAATCGTTGACATTTTTTAGACTTAATGGCATAAAATAAACGAAATTGTAAAATGTTCAATATTCAAATGAAATACCATTCATCATTTGCCATGCGGGAGTTTTTTAGTCGGTCTGTTTTTTAAACTTACAATTTTCTAAATTTATTCAAGCTCAAGACCTTTTTAATATAAAGCTTATTTATTAGCTTTATATTATTTTCAAAAAAGTCGAGCACAAAGAGTGTTCCAATGATACCAGGGCTGTCTGTACAGCTATTTCGGATCTTGCAAAGATCTTTATCAGCAGACAGTTTTGGTATATTTTCGGTGAATTCATCAAAAATATATATATAGAAACACTCATCATACTAATGAGAATTCCTTTATAAAGGGTTATCCATTTCGTGGTTTCAAAAGTATAGGGCTGGAATTCGACATCTGTCAAACTAAGTTTTTAAACCAATTTTTTTTCTTTTCAGTTGAAAGTCTGACATTGACGAAAATGGATCGCTTAACTATCACACAACGCATAAGAATTATTAAAACCTACTAAATACAAAAATGGTGATTCTGGCACAGCCACATATCGTGCTTTAAGAGGAGATTATGGTTTACATAATCGTCCAACTACGCAAGCAATTGGCAAAATTGTGAAGAAATTTGAAGAGACTGGAGCGGTTACAGATATTGTAAGGCCTGTGTTTCATCGTTTCGCTCGTTCCGCTGAAAATGTCACTGCTATCAGTTAAAGTGTTGCCGAAGACCCGAATGTGTCGATTCCTCGTCGTTCTCTGGCATTAGGACTGTCTTACGGCACATTATGGCGTATTTTGCATTTGGATCTACACCTACATCCATATAAAGTCCAGCTCACACAACAACTGAAGCCAGCGGAGCATTCACAACGTCGTAGATACATGGAATGGGTGATTGAACAACAGGCGGTGGACGGTGATTTTTCGAACAAAATTTTCTTCAGCGATGAAGCACATTTCTCACTCGGTGGGTATGTTAATAAACAAAATTGTCGTATTTGGGGTTCTGAGAATCCTCAAGTAATTGAAGAGAGGCCATTACATCCAGAAAAAGTCACTGTGTGGTGCACTCTTTGGTTCGAAGGTGTGATTGGGCCTTAAAAAAAAAAATAAATGGTTTCCCATTACATCCCATGAAGGGACTGGGGAGAACTTCTCACAATCACTGAGCTGTGCGCTTTCCAGTTTTCACTCACTGATTGGGACCTACAGTTTTACACCGATTCCGAACGGTAATTTGAGAAGCTTTTTCATGGCTAGATACTCGATAGTGTCGCCGTCACTATGCGAGGTGACCGCCGCCGAAAGATTGGGCCTTACTTCTTCGAAAACGACGATGGAACGACTGTCACAGTCAATTCGGAGCGTTATGGTCATATCGATATGATAACGGACTTTTTTTGCCTGCTATTGATGAATACGACTTGGTGAATATGTGGTTTCAACAAGACGGTGCCACATGCCACACAACTCGAGCGAATATGTCTTTATTGCAAGAGACATTTCCTGACCGCCTAATTTCTCGTCGTGCCGATATCAACTGGCCACCAAGATCATGCGATTTGACACCATTATACTTTTTTTTTGTGGGGCTACGCGAAAGACCGTGTTTATGCAGATAAACCTTTAATTCTTGAGCACTTAAGAACCAACATTCGTCAAGTTATGGCTGAGATACCGCCCAATATGTGTCAAAAAGTAGTCGAAAATTACCTCAAAAGAATCAATGCTTGCAACACTTCGCGTGGTGGTCACTTAAATGATGTAGTGTTTCACACATAATGTCAACGTTCAAACTTTATAATAAAAGAGAAATATCATGAAAAAAATAATTTTAATGTCTTTTATTTACGTCTACTTTTGAAACCGTAAAATGGATAACTCTTTACATACATACGTTCGAAGAATACCAAGCACTAACATTGGAAACACTTTCATGCACAACTCTTGGCAAGAAATAGTTACATAGACAGCCCTGGTATCATTGGAACACTCTTTGTGCTCGACTTTCTGGAAAATAATATAAAGCTAATAAATAAGCCTTATAATAAAATGGTATTGAGCTTGAATAAATTTGGAAAATTGTAAGTAATTCCATTCATTGCATTCGTTTCACAAAATTTATTAATACGATGAACATGAATATTTTATGAAACAAATCGTTACATTTATGAACTCGCTATTTTTGTAATTGAAATGTCCATTTATATTTTAGTCTGTGAAGCTACAGATCTAAAGAATTTTAAGCACCCAAAACACAATAAACAATGAAATTAATCACAACATATTTGACGTTCTTTTCGTCCAGTATAAGCGTTTCCCCATACAAATGAAAAGTGTATACGTTACAGTCGATAGAGTTGTCGGGTTTCAAAAAAAGTAAAATAAATGAAAATGTGAACTTGTCAACATTTTTTAGTTCCAAGATTTTCAGCGTTTCCTGAAACAGACTAAAATTTTACTGTTTGAAATTCAAAGGTGGCATGATGGGTAGCACATGCAACTAACAACCAGATATTTCGGTTCGAATCCTAGTTAAGTTAAAATTTAGTTAATTTTTATGTTTAATTTTTAACTATATTTAAATGATTTTATATTTTTAATATTGCTGGTAAATGAGTTATGTTAAAAAATAGAGTAATTAGTACGAGAAATAATTAAAAAAATATTTCAATTTTGTCCCTTCTCTGAGGTTTGAACTCACGTTGTATCGATTTGTAGGCAAAAATGTATGCTCTAGGCCAGAAGCCATGACACAGCTAAAGTGGCAAATAAAGAAACAAATACATTCGGATAAATGTTCAATATTTCTATTTTTCGACTGCTAGAATTGACAGTCGACAAAAGTGCTGTCAAATTAATTTTGCTTATAGGCGATGTGTTCTCTTGTGTGAGCCTTTTCTTATGCAATTTTTAATAGAAATGTTTGATTATTTGTAGAAATAATAAAATTTTTTCATTGATTCAATGAAAGATAATAAAAATAGACAGAGCAAATCAATGGAAAATATTTTATGAGTCATACTTATGACGCCTTTGAGTAACTTCGTAATAGTATTTTAATTTTGTATGCCATCAATCAAATTAACGGAAAACTTCATTGGATTCATGACGAATGAACTAATTAACATGACTAGAACTAATTACACTGTGAGACAAAATTAGATTTTTTTCAAAATGATGGTGTTCTGACAACGGGTTCGGGTAGAAAGGTATAAAAAAAATATACGTGTATCGGCGTTTTGCCAGATCTGATCAGAATTTTTTTTAGGAGGGGGGGTCAAAGGTTTCGCCCCTCGGAACTTTCCTGCAACATATCGGCATGCAAAATTGTATGTGCCTTACTTCTGAGGTACAAACTATGTTCAGAAGTTTTATAGAAAAGATTCAGATAAACATTTTTGGGGAACAAATTAACCCTCTAACTGTCACGTATAACGATAATTTTTAGTTTTAGTTTTGAAAACATTCAAAAAATGCTCCAAACTGACGGGGGGCGTGGTCAAAATGTTCTACAAAAATGATCGCCATACAATTTCACTATATGTGTCCGAACACTCAAAAACACAAATCTTAGCCCAAGTGGTAGATAATAAGCAAAAACTAACTGCCTTCTAAGGGTTAATAATGAATTTAGTGATTTTGCTGTTTCCATTAAAAATAGTCCACAAAATATAATGAATTTTGTCATATTTCATCTTTTATCTAGCACTTGGGCTAAGATTTGTGTTTGGTGTGTTCGGACACATAAAGTGAAGTTTTATTTCGATAATTTTTGTAGAACATTTTGACCATGCTCCCCGTCAATTAGGAGCAATTTTTTTGCTAGTTTTCAAAAAAAAAAAATTAAATAAGTGATGATTTATCCGACCTTTCTATTGTATCCAAAAATTAAATTGTCCGATCGTTGTTTTTCATTTCTAATTAATAACATCCTGACGATGTTATCCAAAGGGTAGCGAAATATCGAAAATATAATTATTTGATAAACACGACCAAACGCTCGGACAAATTAATTTTTGGAAAAAAATAAAAATTATGATTATACGTGACAGTTAGAGGGTTAATTTGTTCCACAAAAATGTTTATCTGAATCTTTTCCATAAAACTTCTGAACATAGTTTGTACCTCAGAAGTAAGCAACACACAATTTTGCATGCCGATATGTTGCAGGAAAGTTCCGAGGGGCGGAAACCCGCCCTACAAAAAAATTCTGATTAGATCTGGCAAAACGCCGATACACGTATATTTTTTTAGACCATTCAACCAGAATCCGTTGACACAACCCCATATTTTTTTTGCTGTCGCACAGTGTTATCAGTAAACAAAATGATTTCCTAAAAAAATTTTCCAACAAATTGAAAAATAAAATCTAAGAAAAAATATTCTTCGCAATATTTATGAAATTCGCCTATGAAGTTTCTAAATTTCATAGATATTCTGCAAACCCGTCTGGTTACTTCGTGAGTTTTGTCGATCTTATGAATTTGATGTTTTTCTATTGCAATCATAGTTCACTGAAATAGTCAATTTAATTTTTTCTTGTTTTCAATTTTCTACTAAAAATGATTGTTTCTACAAAATAATGATCTTAAACCGGGATATAGCTGAAAAACATATGGACTTATTCATAAAAATTAGAGATTAGAGATTAATTAAAATTTTTTATTAATCGATATCGGGATTCATCAGTTAATCCAATAACACTTTGCGACAACAAAAAAAAAAATGTGGGGTTCTGTCAACGGATTCTGGTAGAAAGGTCTACAAATATACGTGTATCGTAGTTTTGTAAGATCTGAGCAGAATTTTTTTTAGGGGGGGGGGTCAAAGTTTCCGCCCAACGGAACTTTCCTGCAACATATCGACATGCAAAATTGTGTTACATGTAACATAATAGATTTGTTTATAGCATCAATCGCTGAGGTACTATCTAAATTGGCTATACGCGTTGCCAACAATCATACAGATTCATTCGAATTCTATGACAGATTTCATAAATCTACGATTAGCTAGGCATCATAAAGACGCTAGAACTTATGAACCAATTTCATGAGTTTCATTTTACAGAATCAATGAACAACTTTCGATAATTGATTTGGTTTCATAAAGTCTATGAAACAAATTTCATAGATTTCATTTCATAGAATTTATGAACACTAGGCTGTACTGAAAACTGCGTTTTTTGGAATGTCGGTGGGGAGGTATCAAAAGATGCGTATTGAAGACCTGATTAAGATTCGTATTGAAGAGCCTTTGTTATACGAGGGAACTTGTTGTCCCCTACCGGACGTTGAAGTTTCGATTGCTAGTGTAATTGTATTTGGTCAAAATGTGGCTCAATCGACATGTCTTAATGAGCATAATTAGGAAAATATATTTTCAAAATTTTGACAGAGATTTTTTTATGCCAGCATGTTCGAGACGGATCCGCTACAAGTCCGCATAAACATAAAAGGCGAATCAGTAAAATATTTAAAGTCGCAGATTAATACAAATAGCAAGTCAGATCGAATCCCTTTCGAATGCCCAAAAGTTGATAAAAGTGAATCCGTCTGGAATCCGTTTTATGTACAAAAAACGAACCCGAAAAGGATTCGGATATGAGGTCCGTTGCGAGTTCGAGACGGACCCGAAAAAGTATAAATAACGATTCGCGTTTTCGAGAAAAATTCGAATTCAAAACAAATCCGCAAAAAATTATAAAAGCTGATCCGTCTCGAATTCATTTTAATTCTAAAAAACGAATCCGAAACGGATTCGAATATGAAGTTCGTTACAAGTTTGAGACGGATCCGAAAAAGTACAAAAAACGGTTCGCGTTTTCGAGAGAAATTTCATACGAAAATGAATTCGGTATGAGTCCATAACGGATGCCCGTTTCGGGCAAAATGTCCGTAGAAACGGATCCGTCTTCGAATTCAATTTCTGTAGTCTCATCGGGTGCATAAATTGGGAAGATAAAGCGAATTTTTAAAAAATATTTATATTTTTCGTGACAGTTTGAAAGTGAAAAATATTTAAATTTTTGCTAAAGAAAATATTTTTTTCCGAAAGTAAACTTCAATATCTTTTAAACCTGACAAGCGATTGGAAAAATCAAGCCTATATCTAATCCGTGGTTTTATTAGGAATGTTCTAATTGATTTTGACCAAGATCTGTGGTTTTATTCTTGGAAAATATAAGAAACTCTAAAAGTACAATTAATCACAAAAAATGGAAAAAATTTAATAAAAATTCTACAATTCCAAAATTTTATATGTTGATATTCGTGTTTGAGGAAACCAAATCACATCAAAAAAAGAAGAAGAAACCCCGTGTTTTGCTTAGTGTACATTATGAAGCATTTTCCATGAAAATACTGTAGTATAGTGACTTCTACAGTGTAGTGCTATCTCATGGTCGGTGTTATCCCATTAGCATAAACTTTTTTTTTGTTTTTTTTTAAATTTTTTTCCTCCTCTTTTGTTTTGTGTTGTTGGTACATCTGTGTCTTTTTTTACAACTTATTGGAGCAACAAAGTTACTGGTGCATAACACAAAGTGTTGCCAATAAGATGAAATGTTACACAGTACAACCACACGCCAGCAATGCAACAAACACATCAATCCAATTGGCCATACAAACTTGGCTGATGCGGGAGTTTTACGTACTCACGAACGTACAACAGACCCTCTTGACTATAAAATAAAACTTTGAAATGAGGAACTAATGTGGAATACCAAAGTAATTCAAAAACAAAGAAACTTTAATAAAAATCCATAATCTGACCTTGAGAGTTATAAAAATATTAAAGCCAGCAGACGAAATTAAATGGGTTTCAATGAGACCAATAGTTGGCAAGGGATTATTATGATATGGTAATTGGTCGACAAAGTAGGGACAATGCCGGATATTTTGTAACCAACTTGTTGAGAAGAATGGGGGATTCTTAAAAAACGTAGATGTGAATATGTGTATGGT
This sequence comes from Phaonia tiefii, assembly GCA_963931995.1. NCBI lineage: Eukaryota > Metazoa > Arthropoda > Insecta > Diptera > Muscidae > Phaonia > Phaonia tiefii. Next base: position 98,389,517 of record OZ008369.1, on the reverse strand, counting down.
TAGACAGACAAGCCTTAGTTAGCTCGGTAGGCAGAGTTTAATTCCGCCCTTGATTTAATCTTTTGTTTCACTATCAAATTATCATCCAGACAATGTAAAATGTTACGAACATAAATAATTATTTCACAAACATTTTAAGTTAAACACAAGAAAATGTCAAAAACTATTTTCTATTTTACACTTTATTGAAATTGTAATACCAAAGCGAACAAACGCCAATCAAGATGTTGACAACAATAAAAGCAAATGCCAGTAATAAATATTAACGCTTGATTAATCGTCGTGACGCTGCTTATATTTTTTTAAATTCGCTGCGGATTATTACAACTGTCAACACAGAAGACCCAAATAGGCCCATGTCCATGCCCCACCCAGACCTGCCCAGTCGCAGATACATACTCTACATACATATGTACATTGTAATAAATGCTGTAACATTTTGGTAACTGACTGGACATGCGATGTCATTGTAAACATTGTAAACAATGGAGTGTCAAAAACAATGGACCCTGATGATGTCTACATACACATGTGTCTGTGCCGGCTCCAAAATACAAGTTAAATGAAATTGACTGGAGCCAGATTAAATGATTTTAAAGGCATCACCTTCAACAATAGGCATGAAGACAATGTATTTAAATTGTTTTTGTTTTTTCTTCTTCTGTCTTGTTCAAGTTAAGGTCACGTAAAGCCTGAAAAATATTAAATTGTAGGGTTTTGGTCAATAAACCGCGAATCATAAAGCATGACATGTAAAATTTGTGGCAACGAAAGCTGAATATTAGTTGCTCGATAACGCGACATGGGTATCGAAGTGGACGTTAGAAAAGCGCACATCTCACTGATTGTGAGAAGCTCTCCCCAATCCCTTCATGGGATGTTATGGGACACCATGTTTTTATGTTTGTGTAGAGTTTTGAATAAATTAGTAAAGTGCGACCCCAACTCCGTAGTTTTCAATTTCTGAACAGCGACTCCAACTCCGCCAATAAAAGATTTTCTATTTAATGAAACAAGTGACTACAACAATAATTCTTTATTTTCAAAAGTAATGAATATTTTTTTCAAATCGGCGCATAAATATTCATTAAATAAGATTCTCTTTCCTAAAAAAAAAACAATGATTTAAAAGGGGCTTCCGCTATTTGACAGCAGTACCGAAGACATTTTGATTTCAGGCAACAGAGCTGTAACAAGTTTGAGTTTCTGCATATTTGAAGGCACAAATTCTACCATTCCGAAGATGACGACAAAATTTAATTGACCCCAAATAACCCAAGGGGTGCAAGAACTGGAGAGGTATTACATTGCTAAATGCCATAGGAAAGTAATGGAGACCCTTATTCTTCAGCGGATCGCGCCAGTGGTGGAGCAAATTGTGCCGTAGGAACAGGCGGGTTTTAGGCCTGGTCGTTCATGTATCGACCACGTGAACACAAATCATGGAACAATCAGGTGAATTACACTCGTCTCTGTATCTACATTCGTAGACGTCGAACATGAGTTTGATTGTGTACACCGTAACTCAATGTGGTCCACAGTGAGTAACAAGTTGATACCGGACAAGGTAGTATCCATGATACGTGAACTATGCAGACATGCAGCTTATAAAGTTCGTTTTAATGGGAAGGAAAGCCAACCATTCACCACATCTGCGGGAGTAAGACAAGGATGTGTCTTGTCACCCACAGTATTTCTTCTACTTATGGACGAGGTAATAGAGGCAACTGATGCAGTAGCACCGTTCCGCATTCAGTGGAGTATGTGTGAACATCTACAGATGACATATGCCTTATGTCCCACAAATTTGATGACATCTAGGCCAAGTTAAATAGACTCTCGGAAAATGCGAAAAAGGTAGGAGTAAAATATAATATAAACAAGACAAAGCTTATGTGTATTCGAGCAAAACGGAAGAAGTGAATTCAAACAAATATTTAGGATGCAAGATTACCAAGGATGGTGGCTCCGCGGCGGATATAGGTGATCGTATAAATAAGGCCCGTGTGGCATTAGTAAACCTGCACAAAATCTGGCGCAATAAAAGAATATCGGAAAATACGAAATTGCGGATGTTCCATTGCAGTGTAGTCTGTACTGTTTTACGGTTGTACTACTTGGAGCTTGACGAAGCTGACAATGAAGAAGGTCCAAACGTTTGTCAATCGTTGTCGGAGATAAAACTCCGTATCTACTGGCCCAAGACAGTGCAACAGTCCTATTGAATTCTATATACGCAGTAGAAAATGGACTTGGGTCGGCCATATTGGTAGGTGCCTAACATCAGACATTGCTACAGTGCCATTTGAATGGAATCCACAGGGATATCGTTAACCAGGAAGACCACCAAATACATGGAAGTGGTGCCTGGAGAAGGAATTCAAACAAACTCGTTTATCATGGAACCAAATTAAGTAATTTGCCAGAGACAGAAATCGATGGAAAGAATTCGTTGACGTGAACCTTTTATTCACGGCCTTTTCATCGATCTCGAAGGAATGATTTCGTTCGTGTTTTAGTCGACAAAAAAGTTGGTTTGAGTTCCACAATCTTGATATTTGTAGTCGAATGAAAATATAAATTTTTTCAGTTTTTGGTTAATGTATGAGAAATTCATACTACAAGCTTACAAGTCATGAACATTTTTCTAATTGAAAAATGGTTAGTTTTTGGTGGAAATAATAGACAATTCAGTTCAACACACACTCACTGGCATGACTAGTTTCGAACTCCGTGACAAGTTCTTCATCAGATGCCTAACTACTGTGCCTGAATTGATACCATCGGTTGATCATCAATCGTATACATATATACAAACTCAATTCTGCAATTCACATGTGCGAATTAGTATCGATCGGAGAACCCTAAGTATCAACATACACTGAAAGGACTATAATTCCAACAACAAGAACAGCAGGAATTTTATTTTTTTTCTAAACTTTTCAGTACAGAGTTTGGTTCCTCTACTTCGAATATGTGACCCTTCTTAAGAAAACCCATGTAATGTGTCAAATTTCATCAATCCACCTTTTTTTGAATTTATATGTAAAATACCGCTCGCAAGTCTCAAAAACATCGGAAAGTAATGTAAAAATTCAATTATATAAAACAGTAAACTACTATGAGGGCCCCAACTAAGATGCTTCACCGATCGACTGCACCGATCGAAGAACCACACAACCTTCCACAAATAACAACTAATAAGCTTTTATGATCAATTGATGTGGTCGTCGGTGGTGCAATGGTAGTGTGTGCGACTCTTGTACATAAGAATCTGGGTTCGAACTCTGCTCTGAGAACATTTCTTTCGACGACGGTCACCTCGCTTAGTGACGGCGACACTTTCGAGTACTTAACCGTAAAAAAGCTTCCCAAAAATACCGTTCGGCACCGGTGTAAAACTGTAGGTCCTAATCAGTGAGTGTTAAAGTAGAAAGCGCACAGCTTCCTTCATGGGATGTAATAGGAAACTATTTATTTTTATTTTACTTTAAAATATTTAATAGATCAAACGTTATACTTTTGACCGATGAAAATCGATTCCAAGCCACTGTGCGATGTCTATGATCGTCGTTGTCTATACATATACATTTTTCGCAATACGACCCAGGCTTCTTTCTGCACTATCAAGCACGACAAGTTGTATGAGAGCCCTCTTTGTGTCTGAAGTGCTTGCTTAGCCCGAAATAACACCTATTCAGAAGCACAATTGGCTGAACTGCAATTGGCCGGGCCTGGCTCAGAAAAAAACCAAAAAATCGAGTAAAATATGGGAACCACAAAAACGAAAAAATATTTTAACGATCAGACCCATGGGGCTCCTTGGGTCCAAAAAAAGGTATTCTCCTCGCGAATTTGGTTGTATATATATTTCGACTGGGCGGCGACTGTGGACCTGCTCAGGTGAAATTAAAAAAATAAAAACTCCAAATAAGAAATAAATAATAATACCAAAGGGAAAAGTTTGACTATTTTTAAAAAAAAAAATTCCTTGCGGCGCTATTCACACCACAAGTTACAGACTCCATTAAAATAAAGGAAATACAATTGTTTTTTACAAACATTTTTCTTTGTCCATTTTAAAGTCGGAAAAATTAAATATTTCAATTTCTTCAGGAAAATCATAGGAACAACAGAATTTTGAAGCGGGAAACACTACCACAAATGTTTGTTTTGAAACATCAACAAGATTTTATTTTAGAATTTTTTTTTTAAATTTTTCTAAATTTGCCTTTAAAAACAAGTAAACCGGAATCTTTTTTTTTTGGTCCATTTTAAAGTCGGAAAAATTAATTATTTCAATTTCTTCAAGGAAATCATTTCCCCATTTATGGAAATTATCGAAAATCATAGGAGAAATACAATTTTGAAGCGAGAAAACGGCCACAAATGTTTGTTTTGAAACCTCTACGGGAATTTTATTCATAAAAAAAATTATATTTAAATTTAAAAAAAAAAATTTATTTAAATTTAAAAAAAAAATGTTAAAATTGTTTCTAACTTCGCCTTTCAAAATAAGCAAAACGGAATGTTTTTGATCCATTTTTTTTAATTCTCATGTTTTGTTCGATTTTTGGTTTTTTTGTTGGGGGGTATGTTTTCGAGCCATTGTCGGGCCCCTTTTTTCGACTCTGAGGGTCCCATGGGTCCGATCGTTAAAAAATTTGGTGGTTTCTGAAATTTCCATATTTTACTCGATTTTCGTCCAGTACCTCGAAGCTATAACGGTAATCTACGTTGAAACTAATAACTTTGCCTAATCCTCAGTTACTGTCAAACTCACAGTAGCTTCTCGCATAGCTCGCCCACTGATATATTTACATATTTATCATCAGCATACACGACGGTGGTGCAATGGATAGTGTGCGCACCTCTTGTACTTGAGATCCTGGGTTCGATCCCTGCTCCGACCACCTTAAAATTTCTTTCGACGGCGTTCACCTCGCATAGTGACGGCGACACTTTCGAGAATTTAGCCATGAAAATGCTTCTCAAAAATACCGTTCTGAACCGGTGTAAAACTGTAGGTCCCAATCATTGAGTATAAAACTAGAAAGCGCACAGCTCACTGGTTGTGAGAAGCTCTCCCCGATTCCTTCATGGGATGTAATGGGAAACCATTTATTTATACACGAATTTATGGGTGGGAAGCTCTCCCCAAACCCTTCATAGGATGTAATGGGAAATCATTTATTTATTTATACACGAACAGCGTGCAGATTTTGCTGCTGATAGTTTTATTCGAGTTAATTGCAACATTTCTCATTATGATCTCCACTATATGTTGAAGAGATCGCACGGTAGAGTTTCGCCTTGTCTGACGCCTCGCATGGTGCGCAATATTTCGGCCAGATCATTATCAACTTTCACTGAGGATGTGGTGTCGGTCATTGCCACAATGAGGCGTATCAGCTTGGAAAGGATATCAAGTTCAGACATAGCTTCGTCCAGATTTCTCCGTACCGGGCTATCGGAGGCCGCCTTATAATCAACAAGCAGATGTTAAAACCAAATAGGCTTCTCGTAAGGGGTTTTCCAGAATTTGTCATAAAGTGAAAACCTAGTCAGTTGTGAACGTTCCAGGCCTAAAGCCATACTGTTAACATCCGATCAGATTGGCAATAATTGAATTTAGTCTTTCTCACATTACGCTTGAAAGGTTCTGCTTTGCAATTAATCAAGGGCTTAATAAAAGGTACTCTGGTTTAAATAGACACAGTACCCAGTACCCTGCAATTCCATCGGCACCTGCGGATTTCTTGTTTTTAAGCCTGGGAATGCGTATGAAGTGTATTACACCCGGCGAAATAATTATAAAGGCAATAAATTTTTTGCGGTATTCTCAATGCATTGCGTTTTTGGGGTAGAATTTTAATAAATATATGAGTCACTAGGTATATTATGTCGGAGAATGTAAACATTTGATCTCTTTTACAAGTTAACTGAGAAGGGACGTTGTTTTTTCTATTTGTAGTGCGAAATATACATATAACTATAAAGGCAACATGAAAAAGAACCCGTATTCGAACACTAGTAAATAGGAATTTAAACAGGAATGAGTTTTCTTTGGTTGTTATTTTATTGTTTTAAAATTAACGTAGGTCAAATTAAAAAAAAAACAATTTATATAGAATACCTGGTGGAAAGTAGATAAGTAAAGAAGAAAGGGGAAATTTTAAGATTATCATAATGGTGGGCTCTCCGATCTGGAAATTTCGAGGCGATTGAAAAGAGCTAGCTGTGTCATTGATAATTTTATAAAATAGGGTGGTCAATATGGAAACAGTTAAAAAGCGCCAAAATAGAGATCAAAAGGGTTGCTGTTAAAGAAAACTTCGGTGATAAGGAAATTATTGCTGAATTGAGCTTGGGAGCAAGGTTGGGTCGTGTTCAACAAGTAATTAAATGCGACTTGAAACTGTCATATGGGAAAAAGTATGCAACACTTGGTCTCTTTCCAAGACACGAATTAGACAGATTTAAATTCCCAAAAATGTACAGATTTGTGGATGAGGAGTGATATTTGCCGGTGGAAAACATTTAGTTTGGATGGACCTGATGGCTCGGACAAATATTGGCGCTCCAGAGATTTTTCCAAAATTATGCGTCAGCGGCGAAATTTTGGTGGTGGGTCCCTTACGGTTTGGGCAGGTATGAGTTATAGAGGAACCACTCCAATATGTCTCATTTTCAGAAAAATGGACACCGTGTGTATTATATTCGACTACTGGATGTGGTCTTAGTTAATTATGGAGGGGAAATTGGTATCCCAGAACTGATCATCCAGCAGACAACGCAGCAGTACATCGGTCTAAGAAAACTCCAAAGCTTCTGGAGTCGAAAAATAATACCAACTGTTTACTGTCGTGCACTTAGTTTTGGTCTTTATTCCATTGAGAACCTCTGGTCTATTTTACCTACCCAAGTTTACCACCCAGGACGCCAGTTGCAGAATATCAAGGATCGAAGAGTAGGAATTAAAGAAAATGGGAGATAACTGATCCTGCGCATATTCCTTCGATGATAAACTCAATACCAATACGCTTAGTAGAAGTTATCAGCGTTAATGGAGATCATACGCCTTACGAAACTTTTTAAAATATTTAAATAAACCTTTTGCCTTTATAAATATTTCGCACTAGTAATTAGTTTATTTTTGTTGATTCACCTTGAAGAAGTCATTGTCAAAGTATTTTTGGTGAAAAGTATTTTACTTTGAAAGGCCTAATACAATAGGAGCGTTTTTTCCGTAACTTAGCTCGGGGACGTGTAAGTTTTTGTTTTATTTTTGCATGTGCTCTCGAGTCGTATATTTTGGGCTTTTGAGCGTTCGTTTACGATGCCCGATTTATTATTGAATAGAGCGATACCCCAACATGATAATCGTAACCTCGTATTTGGAGATTTCGTTTAATCAATGCAATAATTCACTGCTATATCAAATAAGAAAACGTGTATTGTAGTGTCGATGCAGTATAACCACCTTATATATTTCACTGTATTCTTTAGAATTTTATTCTCTCTTTGACTTTTAAATAAACAAATTGACAAATAAAAATAAATAATTATCTGATGAAGCCAAGTTGATTATACTCAACGTGTATGCGTTTTTTTTCGTAACAGTTGATGTTAACTTTTATAGGTTACGAAAAAATCATCCCTAATATAAAATAATAACTTGAAAATTCATCCCAACATTTGGAAAAAACAAAAAATGGTGTTGCCTTTATATTTATTTCGATGGGTGTACACGCAAAAAGAAGACGCTTCTACGTCATTTGCCACAAAACTATTTATTTTTCTGCATGTACTCAAGGCTAGCCGCAACAGTTCAGGCGTTTGTCTCCAAAATTAAAAATGTTTATCGTACAAAATATGTGAGTTGTTGTAAACGGGCTCTCATTTTAGATGGATAAAAAAAATAAATAAATGGTTTCCCATTACATCCCATGAAGGAATTGGGGAGAGCTTCTCACAACCAGTGAGCTGTGCGCTTCATAGTTTTTATACTCACTGATTGGGACCTACAGTTTTACACCGGTTCCGAACGGTATGTTGAGAAGCTTTTTCATGGCTAAGTACTCGATAGTGTCGCCGTCACTAAGCGAGGTGACCGTCGTCGAAAGAAATTTTAAGGTGGTCGGAGCAGGAATCGAACCCAGGATCTCCTGTACAAGAGGCGCGCACACTAACCATTGCACCACCGACGATGGTGGATAGAGAGTTTATTTCATTTTAATTTGACCTTAAACTATTTTACAATGATACGTTTTAATTCAAACCCTATGATATTTCACTGGGGTAATACCCAAAGTCTATAACCCTTGCAGGACTCTCGGAGGGTTATGCTGTAGATAAAATATTAAGTGCGCAGGAATTTATTACGGTGCCATAAATGAGGGTGCCAATGAGGGTGCGTTGGCTTCAACTGTAAGATGGTGGTATGAAGAAGTCAGAGGGGGTAGCCTTGACTGTCACGTTATGTCGGCTTAAAGCAGACTTCTTGTGAAAAGAGACTTCGGAGTGCGTCAATAATTACAAGGCAAGGTATCGTCAGGATACCAAATCGGATTTCCACCGTCCCCGACCGAGTATACAGGACTTATCAATGTCTAGGCACTATTTTGAATTCCCACATCCACGGTGTTTGCGAAAGAGTATAAAGTACAAACAGGATAACTACAGGAGTAAAACTACTAGTGTACTATGCTCTACAAGCTACTATGATAATAAATATGATGTGTTAGGGTCATGTGTGTGTGAGTATGTGGCTTGTGTGGTCCAGCTGTTCACACTCAGCTGTTGGCTGCTGTTACTCTCAGCTGATCGTGGTTAGTTTACCAGAGGTGCATAAAAGAGGCATTAAAAGGGGAATTTAACAAAGGGAATTTTATTTACAAATCATAATAACTTCATATATAAAGTATAAATATGATTTAAAGTGATGTGGATGGAAACATGGTGGACGGAAAATGCTCCTCCTTCAAATTCCTAATGTCAAGGTAGTGTTTGTGGCTGCGGTAGCTCGGTGAATAGACGTGCGGATTTCCCAATAATGGTGACTCGGCGTCAGGAAAGTGTAAACACTAAAGTAAATATTCACTGCTCCTAATTAAATCCCATAATTTTCAAAATAATTTTTTGTTCGGCTAAACATCAAAAATTTAACGATGGGAGCAAAATCAAATACATCGAAAAAATAAATAAAAACAAATGTTTGACTCTACCGGTCTTTGAACTTGGGCCACTCGAGAACTGCCGTTTTCCAGTCGGGTACCGCCATTATACGTTGTTTGTTTCTGGCAAAACTTAATGTTCGTTGCAGCAAATAAATTCTTCAAACGCGGATTGTTTGTGGTTGTGAGGAACAAAATATTTCTTTGGGTATAGTAATATCTTGTCAGAAAGTTTTATGTGCTTCTGTAGCTGGTCCCAACTAACGAGATATCTCTAGAACTAGAAAAAAACATCGAGCAAAGTTTTGACTCAAAACTAGAGTGTCTGAGTGCCTGCCTATTTTGATGGCTTCCAAATTTCATTGCATTGTAGCTCGGAGCCTGTAGACTATATAACCAAACCCATGAGTTTTATTATATTACTATGCCAGGATTAATTATAGAGTTATGATTAACTCCGACCAGTTGGTGGATAAATTGTATTATTAAATGAAATAAATGTTTTCCCATTACATCCCACGAAGGAATTGGGGAGAGCTTCTCACAACCAGTGAGCTGTGCGCTTTATAGTTTTTTACACACTGATTGGGACCTACAGTTTTACACCGATTCCGAACGGTATTTTGAGAAGCTTTTTCATGGCTAAGTACTCGATAGTGTCGCCGTCTCTAAGCGAGGTGACCGTCGTCGAAAGAAATTTTAAGGGGGTCGGAGCAGGGATCGAACTCAGGATCTCCTGTACAAGAGGCGCGCACACTAACCATTGCACCACCGACGGCCACAATATAATTATATATTATTATATTATTAGGTAATTTGTAAAATTAATAAAACATTATGCGAAATGTATTGATTCCGCAATTTTGAAGAGATTGCACGAAATATTTTAAATTTATTAAAATTTCATTTGGTAAAGTCACTTTCAGTTTTAAAAGATAGGTCTAAAACACTTCAATTTGTCTCTGTATTGAGAAAGGAACCAAGGCCAAAAATGTATTCCTTGCCTCAGGATGTCGAAGAGTTCATTGCAGGCAACAGCCAGGTGAAACTATTCGATACGTTTTTCACTATTGTCTTTTTTTTTTTGTCATGAGGTAGATAAATATCTTCTCAAAGTTGTAAGCATCGAAACTGCAAATTTTTAGTTTCAGCATCCCTTGATTGTCTTTGAATGCATTTTTAATTCGAACAAAATTCTAATTGACCCTTTCGTTAAAAAATGATTTCCCATTACATTCCATGAAGTGTTTGGGGAGTTTCTCACAACCAGTGAGCTGTGCGCTTGTGATTTTACGCTTGCGGATTGGTACCTACATCGGTTCCGAACGGGATTTTGACAAGCGTTTCTTCCATTAAAGCTCTAACCAATTATTTGCCCAGAGCGTATTTGCAGCACTCGTTGCAACTGGCTACAGCCTCTCCATGCGTTTGCTGTCAGATGTCATAAGTTTATATAATTTCTAAATAAATTTCACAAGAACTCGTTCACACAGAGCCATCAGTAGATGGCGAATTCTTTGCTGTAGCTATATATTGGTTAGACTTTTCGAAGACGTCCAGCTATTAATTTCATAACGGTTTGCTATAACTAAATCGTCCCAAAACTGCGTATAGTTTCCAGGATATTTGCAGTTTGAATTGGAATGCTCATAAATCAAAGTTGTCACTTTAAGTATTGCCCATTAAATGGGTTGTAAGACTCATTCAATAATAAACCCCTCCAACGAAAACGCAACGAAATAATTAAGCGCAATAAAATGCAGTGTCGCGTTACTGGCGGATATGTCATCAGCGCCATCATCATCAACATACACATCTCTTCATTATTCCCATTGTCATTATTGTTACTAAAATCCTCATCATCGGCAACAACATAAGTGGCAAGAGCGGAGGAAAGATCCAACCAAACTCATCATTGGTTCCACTTGGTAGAGCATATATAGATTTTGTGGAATAAATAATGTACATTTTGTATGCGACGAGATGACATGCATGTTAGGGTGACTCGATTTGTTGAGTTTTATATTGTCAAATATTCAAATACTACTTTAATGTAGAAGTATGATAAATGAGCTGGAAGTTTCAGAATTGCACGCAACACAACCCCTAAAAATATTTACTTTGCCTCAAAATATTTCTTCAAGTACGTATGCTCAACGTTTACCGGATCATTTTAAACTTTTCCCCCAAATAAAAATATGTTTATCTTAAAAGACGCTTGAATTCTTGCAAACAAACTTTCAGTTACCCCAAAATTATCGAAACTTACTTTTACACGAACAAGTGTATACACATAAATTTGAAATTGATATTTCCCTTGAGTTGCTTTTCCTCTTTCAACAAAATTCGAACAAGAAAATTCGAATGTTAGGGTATTGTTCGTGTTCGCGGAATCTATGTGATAGCTCGGTGAATAGACACGTGGACTTGCAATAGTGGTGCCGGGGTTCAAATCCATTTCAAGGAAAGTGTTAGTACTAAAACAAATTCGTATTTACAGTTCAAAAACGAATTCTACGAGTATTATAGGGGTAAACTTGCATCCATTCAGCCATATTATCACCATCTTTAGTTGCCCTACAGTTAAGGCTACCGAACTGTTATGACTGCCAGTTTGTATAGATTTTTTTATTTTTAACTGTAGGTTATCTCTAACCGAACATTGTCACTATGACCCTCAGAGTAATTTATGGAATGAATTTTGTTTTGTTACACCATATCAAAAATTTTAACTTGGGTGTACAATTTCAAACAAACAGTTTGATTCTACCTTGATTTGAACCTGGGTAACGTTTCAAGTCCCGGTTTCTAGGTACCTCAATGACACGATTTCCGTTTCTCATAAACATAAATATTCGTTTGCCGCAAATAAATTCCTCGAACGATGTCTTACATTTCGCTTGTGGGGAACGAAAATTGTCTTTGTCTGCATCAAGAGCACAAAATATGTTGGTTCCAATATTGATCTCAAGCAACTAGTGAGCACAATTATATTCCGTGTAGACAAATAGACAAAAACGTGATGGTTACTTTTTACAACGTTAGACCGGGTAAATTTAATGGTCAAATGAATAAATATTGTGGTTCACTTGGGATATTTTCCTCATTTAACCAAGTTAGGGAACAACCTAATATACCTATACTGTAAGACCAAACACTTCTAAACTAACCGACTGTATTACCCATAGAGTAAAATTCATATCTGGAGCAGCTACTTTTCTCAGTAAACTAACGAAGTTTGGTGTGATTGCATATGACCGCTGCATGTTAAAAAGTATTGCATTAATACTACCAGATAGAGGCAGTAGTTCAAAACAAACAACAAGAAAACTACAACGGCAATTAGTTTTGTGTATTAAAGTTATTGTATTCAATATAACACAAATGTATACTAACAATAAGACAAAATAATATAAATCGAAAATACGTTAAAATTTTGACAAATAACATGAACATTTTAAGTCAACAATTCTTATAAATCCACCTGGTTTAAGTCAGTTTACGTCAAATAACTCTCTATGGCACCGACCGCACGAAGAAGAGTGAGAAATGAAACGTCAGATGAGAAAAATGACGACTCTAGGTGACATTAGTCTATGGTATTACCATGAACATTGAAGCTTTACGATGCACAGTAGTTCAAAGTTCACATTTAATGCGAATTTATTAAAATTTCTTACATCTAAGAATTTTGATAAATATCGTTTGAATCCAAGATTTCTGTGGTCACAAGGCATAACAGCATATATCTATTTTTGCAACATTTTAGGAGAGCGTTTTAAGGGTTCAAATTTCATTTGTAATGTAGTGATTGATCGAGATTTGCTTATAAATCTTTTCGAATATCTTGGAAACTTCAAATTGGATTATTCATATCTGGATTATATAGTGTGCAGTACGATATACACAGCTCGATTCTGGAAAAATTTAATTTGAGCATAACTCGAGTTATGCTGTTATGCCTTGACACCACAGATTTAATAACCAAGCTATATTACAGCGTGTAAAACTTGTCATTTAAATTTGTATTATCGTGGTCTGCTAACACCAAATTGAACATAGTACACACGAGAATTTTATAACCAAAATAGACAGCTATATTCATTGACAGATTCCGTTAACTTATTGAAATTTAATTTATTTTTGTCATCGTTCATTGAATTCTGTGAAATTTCTTTATTATGTCTGCTGGAAAAGACCATATGCACATGTTGTTTATTACCAGGTAGGACCTCACTTAAAATTCATAGAGTTTTTGATGAGAAACATAAAAATAAGTGGGCCTACAAAAAATTGCAGGCGATTGGTATAAACACATTATAATAATGCCAATGTTTTCCATTCGATGAATTACAATACCACCTGTATGCATTTCAACAGCAGGAATTCGTTTTATATTGTTGTGTTGTAAGTAATGTTTGGGACATAACTCAGGCAAATGAACTCCCATTAGTACAAAAAATACTAAAATGCGAAAGAGGATTTCATCACCTCTTTAGCTGCGTACCTACTTTTTTGAGGTTGTTGAGGCAAAAATAGTTATTCACGTTTTGGAACTAAAAAATCATAATTTTTTCATTAAATTAGCACTACCTTGTTTGTGTTCAATCGAGCGGCAGCAAAAGTTACCCTACAAAATTGTGAAACAGATCAGACTTTCCAACTGTGTATCATATGCATTGGACGCTTTTGAAACAAAGAAAATGTGTTGGTCCAAATTCAAAATTTTATTAAAAAACTATGTTTTTTTTATATAATTAGTACCACTGAACAGTAATTGGTATAACCAAAACTTAGTCACTATATTAGAGCAAAGTAGTCACTCTTTATAACAAAGAAAATTTGAGTTCAATATACTATCTAAAATTTGAAAAGTGAAATTTGAAAATTTGAAAATTGAGGTAAAAATTTTTCGATTTTCAAATTTCGAACATCTGTATTGCGAAATTTAATTATGGCAAAATATGTTAAAAAAACATAAGAACAAAAACCCAAAATTGTTGTTTTCTTGGAAATCGAAAAAGCAAATAGTGGGCAACTTTGGAAATTTTTCTGAAATATACCCTACTGTTGATATATTGCCGTAGTCTCTGGCTCCTTGCCTACAATCGGTTTTTTACAGAACTTAAAAATGTTTACTAGATCAAAAGATATTAAGTTTTTTCCCATAGAAATCGATCCTGAACCACTGTGCGATGGCCATCAATAAAATGTACATGGATGTCATAAAGTGAATGGAGTCCAGGCATGAAATATAAATATTAGCATCATATTTAGGGCAGATATAGTCAAAAAGATTCAATTGTGATTTTAAATACCGAACATCGATTTCATTCTTTGCTTAAGGATCATATTTAATTTACATCGTTTCGTTTACATTTGAGGTGACTTGTTAGGTTAAATTATGTGATGCTGGCAGTCGATGAAAACGACTCGTTAGACTTTTAATACCACGGGCTAATGAGACTAAGCGCTGGTCCTACCGGGAAACCATTTAGTTTGCTCTACGAAGCTCAAAATCCAGTCGCCGCTCAAAAGAGCCAATTCTTCTCCCAAGTCCCTAAGGAAGAAACAGCCCTTAGCATACATCTTTCTATGGGCAAGTTCTGGACACTGGAACGTTCGCAGGGATGGGCCCGGGGGCTCGGACTCCCCCGAAGATATTTCTTTAACAGGCGATTTTTGAATTTGGTGGTATTTTTCAAACTAAATATCGAGCTGCACCCTACCAAAATAAAATCCTGCGTACGGCACTGGCTGGACATGTGCAGAGACGATGGTTAGTAGACTCTTCCTCATTGTAACAATTCTGCAAATCTGACTTGCAATAATCTTCAGGCTCGCCGCTTGTCTTCCAATTAGACAGTGTCCCGTCAAAAATTACGACCTTTGGCCTAGATAGAGACAAAAGGTTCATAGATTTCCTTCTAGCCAATGTCGCCCCAATTTGCCTTGTGTGTGCACTGTCGGTGCCTGTCATCCATTTCCAACATTATCACAAAGGAACGTTCACTACGCCGTTCATGCTTACAAGTGGATTGGGGTACGCCAACCACGTTCCAATTCCTGTGGGATATGTTAGGTAGTCTTGGCCTTCCCAGCTCATGCGCTCCGCAGTTTTCTGGAATGCCCCTGTGCCCTGGCACCCATATAATGCTTACCTTGTTAAGTGATCTACACCAGTCCTGGACAGACGCTCAGCTCAAGAACACTAATTCCAGATACTTGATAGCTCGCTTACTGTCAGGAAACACATTGATCTCAACACTGCTGGACTATTATCCTTCAGCCAACCGGTCGTTTCAGAAATTGCAAATATTCCCGCTTAGTAAATGCTATAATTAGCAAGCAGTCTACGTGAAAAAGACAACCATAGTTCCTAGAATAACCGCTCTTCTGTTCCTTGGATTGCCCCTGGGGCCTGGCACCTATATTAGGTCACTTCCGTGCTGCTGGCGCATCTCGTTAATATATCTGCTGTAGTCTTGGGTACATGTTGAATTCAGGAATAGTGATTCCATAGGCTTGATTAACGATTGACTGTCGGAAAATACATTGACCGCAAAGACTGCTTGATTGTTATCCCTCAGCCAATCGGTTCCCTAGAATATATAACATCATAAACTATCTAATTATTCAATTTTCGTATAATAATTCACATATCCCTCTACTTTGCTGATATTTCCATGGTTCGTAAAAACACGCGAGCGAGCTGCTCCCGAGCCAAAATCAGGCTCGCAATACAATCCAACTAGAACTCTCGCAACTAGCGAGCCGGCTCCTTATTGTGCGAGCCAATATTATTTTCTTCGCGAGCCGGGATTCAGTATTAATTGGTTTGGCTCGCGAGCTTGGATTGTAGCTCGCGGCAATGCGAACCTTGGATATTTCCGATCGAATATTGATTCTGCTTTCTACTAGTGGACATATTCAGGAACACCTTCCAACACTGTCCTTTAACCGATTTCGATCATTGTGGCATTTGCCGTAACCTGATCGCAGACTTAGGGTAAATCTGTTTTCCCATAATGCCCATAGAAATGTCACAATTAAAATTAAAGTGTGTTCGATCTTATTTTGTGAATTCGAATTTAAAATTTCGAAAAAAAATACAGTTTAAATTTAGAAAAATTTCCAAATAAATTATTAATATAATCCAATTCAGATTGAGAAAATGTCATCTGAAATCTACATTTTAAATTTTATCTGGAGAAAACTTCAAATGTAATTAAGAATTTTCACTAAATAACAGGAAATCTTTCACTTGAGATTGTAATTTTGCATTTCAGGTTAAAGAAACTTCACATGAATTGGATAATATCCAATTTAAGTTGGAGACAAATCCGAAACAGTACAGTTTTCAATTAAAAATTGGAAAAAAATTCCAAATAAAAGTGATAATTTAAATTTTACATTTAATATTAAAAAAATTGGATTTGAAATTTCAAACTTGAGTTGTATATTGAGAAAATTGAAAAAATTCAATACATTTTTGGAATACAAATTAAACAAGCAAAAATCGGTCATAAAAATTCAAATTCAAATAATTGAAAAAAACATCTAAATCAAATTCCACATGACATTAAAAAAATTTAGAACGAAAGGATAAGTGAGCGAAAATTAATCACTCACATTCGACTCAAATTGGGTTCCACCAAGTTTCTAAATTTTCGTTCGCCTGACTCAATGTTTTTTTCCAACTGACAGCACATTCGAAGTAGAGAAACAAACATTTGTACTGAAAGGTTTTGAAAAATATTATGTTCTCATTGAATCGACAAGATTGTGAAACACAAATCAACTTTCTTTCGTCTAGAACACGAACGACAGCTTTAGTTCGGGACAGAATAACGGGCTCCAGGAAAATTCCAAATGAGGTTGAGAGAAATTTTTATTTCAAATTGAAAAAATGTAATGATTTCAATATTTTAAATTGCAATTATAATAGGTTTCAATATAATTTTTAAAATTAAGATTTTTCATTACAAAGTATTGCAAATAATCAGGGAAGATTATTATTTATTCTGCTTACAAAATGTATTGCACATAATATTAAGGTTTTCAATCTAAAATTGCGACTATTTCAAATGTAAAATCAATGTTTTTCATTTAAATTTCTTGATTTCCATTAACATACGAGGCGGATGAATAAGTCCGCGACTTTCCGAACTTCCCTCGTAGTTATATTAAATGCAACACTGCTCTCATCAAGTACCACCTGTCCGTCATTTACTTTGCGTTTAACAGCTGTTCAAAACTTACAACTTCGTGCATTTTTTTAAAAAATGGAAAAATTAAAAAATTTTTTGCAAAAAAAAAAACCGAAAAGCTTGATAAATACTACAGGGACCACCGATTTCAATGGTAAAAAAGTGTTTTACTGTCTTTCGTTGTGGTCGCACAAGTACAAATGACACTGAACGTTCTGGACGGCAAATTGAGGTCAATACACCCGAAAATTTCGAAAAAATCCCCGACTTGGTGTTGGCCGATCGAAGAGTAAAAGTGCGTGAGATTATTGATGCCATAGGCATTTCATATGGCAGTGTGGTTTTGATTTTAAATGGTCAGTTGGGTTTAGGAAAGCTGTCTGCAAGATGGGTGCCGCGTTTGCTCTCAATTGACCATAAACGTAATCGTGTGACAACTTCAAAGGATTGTTTGGAGTTGTTTAATTGTGCTACGAATTGGTACCTCATCCGTCATATTCTCCGGATTTAACCCCTAGTGACTATTTCCTATTTCCAAACCTAAAGAAATGGCTCGGTGGAAAGAGATTTAGCTCCAACGATGAAATTATTGATCAAACAAAAGCCGTTTTTATTGACCTGGGGTACAACAATTTGGGGAAACGTTGGACTAAGTGTATTGAGCTAAAAGCAGATTATGTTAGAAAATAAAATTTTTTGTATTTCATTCAAAAAGTCACGGACGTATAATGGAGAGATTGGGGAGACCTTCTCCCTGCGACTGAGCCGTGCGTCTTCATTTTAAACTCACTAATAGGGACGGACCTACAGGTTCACACCGACTCAGAATGAAAATCGTTTTTTACTTCCAATTACTCGATAGTGTAAATTTGGTGAGGTAATGATTACCAGACGGGTAAATTACAAATTAAGAATTTCTAAATTAAGAAGCATATAATGTAGAAAAAAATCAAATTTTCATGGGTAATAGCTACTTGTTTTCATTTCGCCATATATTCTAATATCGTGTCATCTGTGTACAAAATACTGACTAAAGGGGTTTTGTTAAAACACTCTGTTTATGTTTGAGCTTAAATTATATTAAATTTACATACATGCAATTTACTCTTACCGACGTTTGAAGGCAGCAACAAACCTATTATGTTTAATGAAACGGAAGCAGAGTATACTCTGATCATTCTGTGAAATGCAAATATTTGTTTGTAATACTCATTCATGAAGTATTTAGCATTTAAGTATTTTTTAGGCTGACCATTCATTTGTCGAAGTTAAAATTTTGTGAAAGAAAGATACCGGATGTTTTGCCGAAATATTACACCAACATCTCGGAACATAATATCTGCAATTAATTTTATACCAGTTGGAAAATGTTTTTTTTTTTGACTGTCTTTGATTCATCTTAAAGTTCGCACACTAAATATTTCCTTCTCTGAAATTAGACACTTAAAAATCCGTGAAATTTAATTTTACACTGTCTCATGGCACATTTCTGAGTACACAGCGTAGACAGTGGATTGGCTTGCAATGCCGTCTTCGTAGTCCCGGCAGTAGTCCCGGAGTTTTCATAGGAAGTTCATGCTGCTCCTTTTTAGCGTTTTCCAATATGTTCCCGTAAAATGTAACAAAGTACACACAGAAAATATATGGTTGTTGTATTAATTATTATATGTTTGCAAAGTACTATATATATGATTAAAAAATTGATTCTATTACATTATAATTATATGTATTATATAAAGTATATGAATCCCGGGAAATATTATAATATCTGTGCATATTTTATTATAGTTCCTTCTGAACATAATATTTTTGGAATTGTAATTTTACCATAACTATAATTAAAAAAAATAATAAACCAACAAATCAAGTACGAGCAATCGTCTCATATGCACTTAGGTGAAGTAGGTGCTTTTACTTGAGTAACATTACTACTAGAGAAATATTGTTATGATCAGAAAGGCGAAAATTTTGCTTAATTTTAGGCCGTCGGTAATGCAATTGTTATTACTGTGCGCGGCTCTTGTACCTGAGAACGTGGGTTCGATCCCTGCTCAGACCAACTTACATTTCCTTCGGCGATGGTCATCTCGCTTAGTGATGGCGACACTATCGAGTACGTAGTCATGAAAACGTTTCTTAAAATACCGTTCGCAACCAGTGTCGCAATAAGTGAGTGTAACACTTGAATGCGCACAGTTCCCTGATTGCGAAAAGCTCTCTCCTGTCCGTTCATGAGACGTAATCGGTAAATATTTATTTATTTTTATATGTACCTGTTTTACAATCCCTCCTACTTACGTCATTATGACTGTATATCCGTTTTTATTTTGGGAATCATCTGCCTATGAACTTCTTTGACAAAACTCCAAAATGTGCACAAAACAATAAAAAACCCTTGGAGTGTTCGAGCAGCAAATGCTGCACTTACTGTATGCATTGTGTTAGCATTTAAACTCATTTTGTCGACTGTCCGAAAAAGGTGTTGCGTGGTATTTTAGTTCTCACCGTGTTTCCTCTTAACACGATCTCATTTTACGCGTTGTATGTGAGCTTTCGGCCGCTAGTTGGCCTCGTATTCAATTTATACCTCTGTGTGCAATTATTGTCTTCATTACCATTGTGGATGTGGTTCTTATCGCACTGCTGACTCTCAAACCACCCATGTGTAGGGACTGATCCAAATACAGGCATCTTTTTAAATCATTCAACGAAATCGAAATCTCACATAACTGAAGTTCGTTTGGGGCCTGTAGTTGGGAGAAACGAACTTCTGTTAAGCCATACATGTAATTTCGTTTGGGAGAACCGATAAATGTTTGGAGCAAACGAGTTATGAAAAATATAAACTGAAAAACGTTTAGGAGAAACGAAAAACGGTTCCAACAACTGTTGTTTCGGTTACAGCAACCGAGTTGTAGTTGCTCCCAACTAAAAAAAAAGTTTGCGAGAACTGAAAAACGTTTGCATAAACGAGTTATGAAAACTTAGAGCTGAAAAAACGTTTTCGAGAAACGAAAAACGCTTCCACCAACTGTTCTTTTGGTTACACCGAGTTGTAATTAAAACTTTAATTTATGGCTTCCATAAGCTCAAACTACAACGCGTCAATTGCCAATCCAAGATATATCTACAATGTAGAAGCATTAGAGTGTGTGATCACTTTAATGTGTATGCGTGAGTGTGTTTGCCAAACGAATGTATAAGACTGTGTATACAGTCGACAGAATGAGAGAAATTTACGTTCTTCGTAATCTGTGCTCACATTAGAAAAAAAAACGTTTTTTAAATTCGCGGCAACTGTAATTTTGTACGCGTTTCGTGCAAACGAGAAATCGTTTGCAACAACATGATACACACTTGCGATATATGAGTTTATTTGGGAGAACTACATGAACGGTTGCGATTAATAAATTAATGCAAATCAATCAAAGTATTGTTGCGGCAACCGAGCAATAAATGTTTTTTGCGTGTATGTTATTTTGACACTGATAAATTTTGTCTGTTCGAAATATTTACAATCAGTATCGCGGACCAAAATGAGCCAGTTTACGCTTGAACAATGTCAGCTTAACAGAAGTTCAAATCGGACATCGAATTTGGACGAAGAATTATCTGTTTTGACGAGGGGAATTTTCATCTCGGCGGCTATGTCAACAAACAAAATTGCCACATCTGGGGATCGGAACAGCCGCACGACATTGTCGAGAAGCCAATGCATAAACAGAGAAAGACAGTTTAATGCCGATTTTCGAATGGTGGCATCATTGGCCCATTTTTTTCGAAAATGTTGCTAGAAACGCTATTTAAGTCAACGGCAAGCGCTACAGAGCATTGGTTACGGACTTTTTATGGGATGAAATGGAAGATATGAACTTGGATAACCTTTGGTTTCAGCACTATGGCGCCCCATGTGACACAGCTAATCAAACAATCGATCTTTTCGCGCACTATGTTCGGTGATCGTGTTGTCAGCCGTCTTGGTGATGCCAATTGGCTGCCTCGGAGCTGCGATTTGACCACTTTAGACTTTTTCTAGTGGGGTGCCGTTAAAGACCGATGCTATGAGAATAATCCAGAAACTATCTACGCTCTTAATGCTAATATCGTCCGAGCCATTCGTGAGATAGAACCAGAAACCGTCGAGAAAGTCTTGGAAAATTGGTCTGACGCCGTACTGCGAAGCCAGTCGTAACAACCACATGAATGAAATTGTGTTCCATAAATAATGGGAATATTTATTATTTCTAATGAAGCCATAATATACCGAAAGAAATTAAGTTTAGTTCATTGTATTTAAGTTTTGAAAATATACTTGTGATTGGATCACACTGTATAACCTTTAGCACTTTTCATGTTTTCCACTTCTTCTCCATTGTTGTCCACCAGACTTAAAAAATAACTTAGAAGGGCTAATGACTCGATAGAGTCGCTGTCATCAAATGATGAGAAAATTCCCGAATGAAATTAAAGATAGGCAACGTGAGTATTCAACCCACGTTCTCATGACCAAGAGTCGTGCATCCTTACCATTGCACCACCGAGACTCCACCAGCAAGACACGATGAATTTACGATACCTTAACCCGTTTCTGTAGACCTGGTGGATAATCCTTTTTCACACGTTTTCGCACAGTAGTTTGAGACTCGTGATTACTTTTACGTATTTCATTGTGTTGGACATCTTTATAGACTTCCCAACAACACAATGCTCTCAAAATCTGCCGTATGCACGAAATTTTAGTAAACTGAACAATTATTACAGCAAACATATGACTTCGTTTGTGTAAACAAAAATGTTTCATCAGGGGCGATATTTATTTATTCGGCCTTTATAAATGTATTCAAGTTCAATACCTTTTTAATAATTCTCTTTATATTATTTTTAAAAAGTCGAGCAAAAAATATTCCAATACCAGGGCTGTCTGTATAGCTATTTCGGATCTTGCTAAGATCTTTGCCAGCAGACGTTTTTGGAATGCTTTGCGGTGAATTCATCAACCCTATATGTATCAAAACACTCACCATATTCATGCGAATTCCTTCGAATAATTCCTTCGAATAATTCCAACCATTAACATTGGAAACAATTTCTTGCAACACTTTCTCGCTTTATGACAAAAAACCACCTGTTTCACATTGTATAATAACGGTTTTATTTTATTTATTCAAGCTCAGTTAACATAATATGTTTGTGGCAGTTACCAGAAATTGTTTTGTTTTCTCCGAAACATTCTTCAATAATAGAGATATAGTTTTTTTTAATTAAAAAAGATTTGCAAATAGCATCATTCCAAAAACAACCTGCTGATGAAGATCTGTGGCTAGATCTGAAATAGCTACACGGTTTGCCAGAAATCATGAGGATGCATTTTGCAAGACTTGTTTAATTGACAAACTATATCTCTATTAATAGAGATACAGAACGGTCTTGAGCTTGAATAAATTAGATAATAAAAATATTTGTGAGATATAAAAATGAGTTATGTTAACTGCCGCAAACATGTTATATTAATTGCAAAATTTAAAAATAGTGCTTGCAAGTAGGAACGAAAAACATCTTTGGAAGGAAATAAATTCGTTCACGCGTGAGAAAGAAAGAGGAGAGAAAACTCCAAAAACGAAAACTGCTTTTAGTGACAATTGAACAAAACGATTACTGGTATAGAACGCTAAAGCGTTGATGAGAAGACTCACAATCTTTGAAATGATCGTTCACCAATATATGTTAAAATCTCAGT
Organism: Phaonia tiefii; assembly: GCA_963931995.1. NCBI lineage: Eukaryota > Metazoa > Arthropoda > Insecta > Diptera > Muscidae > Phaonia > Phaonia tiefii. The sequence goes on along the minus strand of OZ008369.1, from coordinate 98,366,394 downwards.
ACCAATTTTTTTTTTTTTTTTAAATTTCATGTTTAATTTTTTCACTATTTACAGAAAAACCTGATCTATGACCTAGTTGAAAAACTAAAAATCTTCTAAGTAAAAATAAAACGTTTCTGAGAAGCCAATATCGTTTCACCAAACTATTATTTTGTTTGCTGCAAACTATTTTTGTTTACCCCGAACTACAAAATGTTGATGAGGAACAAGGTGCATGTACTCCACTAATAATATGCATGTACCCTTATAATAGAAATAAGTTTTTGAATTTAAATTCCCTGAAATGGACGTGTTCATACGTGAGAGAGAAAGAGGAGAGAAAACTACGAAAATTAAAAATGCTGTTAGTGGCACAATAAAGAGCAAATGAGAAGACTCACAATCTTCGAAATTATTGTCCGCCAATATGAGTTAAAATCCCTCTTCCGATTTTAATTTGTTTTAATTTAATGTAAAACTTTTTCACTATTTGCAGAAAAACCTGATCTGTGACCTAGTTGAAAAACTAAACATCTAATTAAAAATAAAACGTTTTTGAGAAGCCAATATCGTTTCGCCAAACTATTATTTTGTTTGCTGCAAACGATTTTTATTTACGCCGAACTAGAAAACGTCTATGAGGAACAAGGTGCATGTACTCCACTAATAACATGAATGTACCCTTATAATAGAAATAATTTTTTGAATTTAAATTCCCTGAAATGGACCAGGACCAAGTTCATCCTTCTATCCAGGCAGTGCGCCGAATGGGGTTAGACTTACTCTTTTGGTCTGTGCCTTGTTGTACGATATTCCAAGTGGATCTGTGAAATCTCTGCAGAAGTTGTATGGTTGTTGTCCACTGATACCACAAGATACATTGACGAAATTTGCATACATTCTTGATATTTCATAATCATGATATTTGGAAAGGGATGAAGTTGAAGAATAAAATGAACAACACTTTTCGGAAACCCGGTTTCATCGGTTGAACTGACTGATATTTTGTTGGGTCAGTCATCAATATTGCTTAGAGCCAAGTGACATATAAATCGTGTCCTACCCTTCAATTAATGAGTGTTTACTCTCATCCACAATAAATTCTATTCAGCAGTCGACAATGAAGTTAGTTAACATTTTTGGTTTCACGTAGAGTTTTTTTTTTAAATTTTAAGTTACTATTACGTTGGCGGTAAAGGATTGAACTGTTAGTGGAAAAGTTGTCCGTTTCTCGTAAACGTTTTATTTCAGTTGAGATTTACCAACTAATTTTTTTGTGAAGGTTTTTGTAACGTTTTTTTGAAATCGTGTCCTACTCTTCAATTAATGAGGTTGCACTGCCATCCGTAATAAATCCTCATCAGCAGTCGACAATGAAGTTAGTTAACATTTTTCATTTCCCGTAAAAGTTTTTATTTTCAATTTCGAGTTGCCATGATGGCAAAGGAAAGAACTGCTAACGGAAAAGTTGTTCGTTTCTCGTAAAGGTTTTATTTCAGTTTAGATTTACCAACTAACGTTTATTGTGAACGTTTATCGGTTCTCGTAAACGATTTTATTTATTTATTACAAATGGAATGATATGGTTGCTTCAGCAAATGTTCTTTTGCCGAAATTATATTCCCCAATCGAATTCCATTTACCCGTTTGGTCGTAACGAAATTTTTCTTTGCATACCTAGCTTAGTGATTGTGGCGTCTCTTCCCTACTCCTGCATGGGATATAATGCGAAACTATGGTTAAATATCGCCATAACGATTGACGGGGTTGACATCCTTAGTAAATTACTTGTAGTGGCCATCTTACGGAGTTATGAATAAGGATTTGTTAAGATGATCTCTAGCAAATTGTACAGCGGTAATCGAAAATTCGTTGCAATTGAGAAGTGCGTGTACAAATTTCAAAGCCGCCCCCACCGAGAGACCAAGAGAAACTCAATATGTTTCATCATAGTTTCTGATTGGAAATTGTGTTTAACAAATTTTAAAATCAAAAAACGAATAGTCACCCTAATGCGCCCAACTTCATATACGACATGTGTAGGTAGATATGTTTGTATACCTGGAGACGAGACATGATTTAATGTTGTAGTTTGTGAAGCATCAACAATTTCAAATATGCATGACAAACATATTGGATGTAATTTACAGCAAAATTATCATACAACACACATGTATGTGAATATCATGTTGCCCACAACAACATAAAACAATTAAATTATATGTTTGTTTGTATGTATGTATTTATAGACTATTCATGAATATAATGTAATTAATGACAATTCGAAATTAGAACAATTGTCGTGGAATTCATTTGTGCCCCAGTGTTTTACCATTTCATGACCCCTTGCGGAGTTACCACAACTCTCAGGTTACAATAGAAGTTTTTTGTTTCTATTTCATTTAATTATTAATATCTATTTGTTGTTGCTGTTGCCATAAGTTATTGTCTAAAAAAGGTATTAACCCCAATTTGAATTTAATATGTATGTCATTGTTATTGAGCAGCAGCAGCAGCAGCAGCCGACGCCGCGGAAAATGACGAAAACCATAAAATAAGATATCAATTTAAAAATCAATCATGTATAAAATTACGTCTTAACATTTTCAAAACCCAAAAAAAAAAAAATACAAGAAAAAAATCACTAAATGGTAACTTCAATTTCAATGACAAACAGCTTTACTACGAGTCTGAGTACACATTGGTGGTTACTGTGGTTGTCATTGCTTATTTCGTTCAATTCTATTGTCAAATTCAACATTTGGCGATGTCACTGTAATTTAGACACCTCTCTCGTGCCCCCCTGGATCTTTGAAATATAAATTCGTTGCAAATGTTAAAATATATAAAGACTTTAAAGATAATAAAGTTTGAAAATAATTGGATTACACAGAATATTAAGAATACCGGTTTAAATAGTAACTCAAACCGATTTACAATGACAAACTTATCTGTCCACCAAACCAAGCAATACACAATGCTGGAATATTGTCAATAGCCTGGATGATAAATACAATTGCAGCAATAATCGTTTTCGAAGAAGATGATGGAAGATGGCCGTACATAACTTTCGTCGGCGGTAACCTCGTTTAGTGGCGGCGACATTATCTCACGAAATGGCGGATGCCAACATCAGCCATATTTGCCAACTCTCCAAAGAAATATGAGCCGGAAAACAGCGAGGCACAGCCACATAAGTTATTCTATTAACTTCACCCTTTTGCACATGAGCTGATGCATGCACCTTTTCAACTCGTAGCCGCCAGCCTTAAACGGCTCAGCCGGTAGTCCATCAGCACCAGCGGCTTTGTTGTTCTTAACCCGGGGAATTGCAGTAGTAACTACGCTTTGACTAGGAGGGCACAGCCGACGCCATCGTCCCGTATTTGCGCAGCACCCTCATTTATATTGGCGTCTTCTGGGACAAGTAAATCAGAGAAGTGCTCTCTTCATATTCCCAACATACTCTGCACATCTGTGACAAAATCCTGTCCTTATCACTACAAAAGGGGGCGTGATATATTTCCGTTGGTTTGGTTTTGTACTTTTCGGTAGAATTTATGGGCCTCATTCTTTGTTGTGTATGATTAAATTTTCTCACTCTCATGCGTTTTCCACAACCGGTTTTTTCTTGTTAACAAAACGGGATTCCTCTCTGCTCTTGTCCTTGTACGGCTTTGCCGCGGCTTGCATTGCATTTGACTGAAGCATTGTCATACGTGCAGCGTCCTTGCAATGCGACGCTCTTCATCGTACCATGTTTGTCTTTAAGCGGGTTTTCATAACCAAGTACGGTCTCTGCAGGAGTTTTCATAGAGTGGGAAACGTACTTCCACTGCGTTTCAGTGGCTGAGTGAGCTTCTCTGCATAGGCTGTGGCTATCGCGGGTAATTGCAGCTTTCTAATGTCCAGCTTTCTATGTCTGATTTCGTACGACTCTCGCTCGGCATAACCGTGTACGAATCTTTGCTGCAACCACACGCTGAAAAATCGGTCTTTTTTTGTTGTTTGGATACAAATATAAAGTGTGTTTGGAGCTTGTCGCAAATATAATATACTTGTGTCCAAACATATTGTGTTTGCTATTCAATATTACATGTTTGAGACACAATGATTAATATGCTAGAATATTTGTGTTTGCGATCCACATATATTTATGTTTGTGATGCAAATACAGCTGTGTTTGTAGCATTGTCTATGCTCTCTCGAGAGCTCTCGAGAGAAAGAGGGACAACGAGAGAGTCTATCTTATAAATGTGTATCTGTATTTTTGCATTATTCTCTGTCAGTGAGTCAGTCAGTCATAAATATTCCTGAAAGTGCGTGCAAATTGCTTGCTTCTTATTTTGCCTGATGTGTTGCATTTTAGTTGCATGTATTCAGTCGTCAATGGTTTATCGGACAGAGGATATCAAAAGCGCTTGATCAGTGAAAAAAGAATAACGAAGGCTCGGACGCTTCAATGATTTGTGATGTTACTTTGGTTTTTGTGTATGTGTTCCGTATATATGAATGTGTGCTACCAACGTGAGAAACGATTTTAAGGAAAGAAACTGGAAAGGGCATGTTTGCCAGTAAACATGATGCTGTTTACATTTAGTTGGCTTAGATCCTCGTTATATTTAAAGTTGTAAATTCCTTTAAGGCTAAGAGAAAATAGTGAAATAACACATTTAAACACAAGTGAGTTTGGGACTTGCAAACATATTAATGTTTGAAGTGTGTTTCAAACATATACATGGTTCCTGCAAAATATGTTTGGGAGAATATTTTAGAGAGGCCGTTATTTTTCAGTGTGCAGGTGCTGATCCAAAACGATATTAACTCCTCGAATCACACGTACGCGCAAATACACTAGTACAGTGCCTTCCATCAATTACCAGGAGATCAATCTGGGTTTTCGTCTGTTGATGTGGGAATATCCAAGTAGCCTTATGGATGTCTTTACGTTGGAATCTCGTACTACTGACAACCACTGCGAACTACAATGAGAAATACGCACAAAGTAGGGAAAAATATGTTTGCTCTTTTTAAAATGTATTTTTCTAATTATGCTCATCATGACACGTAGTTTGTGCCCCATTTGGACCAAAAAAATAATTTCTTTACCCAAATACACTAAGAATCGAAACTTCAACGACCGGTAGGGGACTTTAAGTACCGTCGTATTAAAAAATAAGTTTGACGTCCGCAATCAGTTCTTCAAAACGCATCTTTTGAATTGACCCAGAATTGAAATTAGAAAAAACGCGCTTTTCTGTACACCCTAATTCTCATAAGTCATACGTCAGTATATAAGATTGCCGGTAGAGCCAAGAAACCATTTTTGTTGCAATTGGCATTCTCGAAATATTAAGAATTTTAAAATATTTATAATAACATAGATATACGAAGCAGATACGTCCAGGTATAATTTATCGAAAATCATAACAAGTTAAATTCAAAATCTCATCGAAAAGTTCAGTGACCGTATGATTTTATAAAATAAGATATGCAAAGAACCAACATAAATACAAACGTAATTAAACAAAAAGACGGAAAAAACCTGATAAATGGTGCGGATACCAGTAAAACCCCCCCTCTGTTTTTGATGATCATTAAATACATGCTTGTTCTTGCGGCACCCAAAGGAAGGTAAAGAATTACCTGCCCTCCTCATACATACATATGTACATACACATCCGTACACACATCCACACATTATTAACTGTTGACTTGGCTTTTGAGGGGCACATAACCGTAATCGCATAGTGCTCTCCGCAATTCACGCTTGGAATACCCCCGGCAAACTCAATTCAATTGATATCAAAAAACGTACGATTTACTCGCGCGTACAAAAGAAATGAGCATTTGCTTTGCCTCGCTTTGTCATAAGACATAAAATACAACAGGTACGAGTACTCGTCGAGCACCAGAAGGTGAAGTATGAAATGTTAGGAAAGAACGAACAAATGCTTTTCAAAAAGCCTCCAAATGTCAAAAAATTTTGTGTATTATTTATGTGCCAAATTGTAGTTGGTTCCACTTATGTGTGAACGCATGAAATATAAGACTTTAGGAAAATATAAAAGGAGATTGATTTGTATTGTGGGACAAAGATATTTCATATAAATACAGAGAATATTGAAATCAGAGTTCGTATTTACCACCCCATGTGTAAACCATATACATCACCGTGGGGAATGGGTAATGAACGTGTACTCAATACCCACAGGGTATGGGGAAAATAATGGGTAGTTACCCACGACAATGGGGAATTACCCAAAACGATACCCATTACCCACAAATTAATGGGCAAAATAACGATTATCCATTGTCCACAGGTTAATAAAGAAAATAATTGGTAGTTACCAATGACAATGGGATTGGGATTGGGAATTACTCATCAAGATTACCCATTACTGGGTACCTTTACCTTTATATGAAATCAAAAACCCTTAGAAACTTCCAAAATTAGTTATTGCTTCGATTTGAAGGTCCGTTTCCGAGATATAGATATTTTTTCTAATTTATTCATATTTTCGATCAAAAATTGGGATGGTTACCCTCGCCGTGGGTGATGGGTAAAGGCTGCTTACCCATTCCCCACACTCAAAAAATGAAAATGTACATCGTCGTAATTAAGCTTTTCATGAAAAAGCCATGAAAGAATGAATTCATTAAAATTATGAATCACGTGTCATAAAACCTGACTTTTATGAAATTTGTTCATTAGGTTCTTTGGTTCCTTTGTCATGGAATCGTACAAAGTAATAATGAAACTATTCATAAATTTAATGAAATTATTCTTTTGTTTTCGTTTAATGAAAACTTTCTGAAACTTTATGAAGTATTCACTAATAACTAGAATTAAATTTTGCTGAAAAGGTTTAGGATCTAGCCACAAACAGTGCCTTTGCAACGGTTGTTCGGAATGATGCTATTGAAATAATCATCAAGCTATATGCAAAGAAAACTCTAAATGAAATGAGAATTCTTTAGTACGAAAATGATTAAACAATTATCAAAAAACAGGAAACATCTGATAAACAATATTGTATTTGTGTTAAAAAATATATGAAAAACAGGTTTATGAACTTTTTCAATGAATTGATCATTATGTACTTTAGTTATGAACAGATTCATTAAATTTATAGAATTATTCACAACTTTATGGGATTTGTTCATAAAATTAATGAACAAAAGCTTATGAACAGATAATTTGAACTCTTATGAATTTAATTATTTCATTGCATGCATAATTGGTAATTATTCATTTATTTTCATTTATCCGGTCTCTGACCTTACAAAACGATGTTAACATGTTTCGCCATGCAGTTCGACCTAACTGGTAATCGTGATGGGTAATTCCCCATCGTCGTGGGTAACTACCCATTATTTTCCCTATTACCCTGTGGGTAATGAGTAATCGTGATGAGTAATTCCCCATTGTCGTGGGATACCCATTATTTTAACCATACCCTGTGGGTAATTGGTAAACGATCGCTACCCATTTCTCACGGCAATAATAATCGCCCTTATTACGGTTGACTTCGTCGACTTCGTTGTCGTTTTTCTGGCAACATCACTTCGTGTAAATATCGTCGTCACATCAACGCTAGTTTGGTACTCTGTAACTGCCTTGAGACGACGTCGACTGTTTGTCGATAACAAATTAAAAACATAAACAAAGTTGTCAATAGTAATGAATGAAAGCAAGAAGAAGAAGAACCTTTTACATTTGTACTTCTGTTATTTTATTTAATTTGGTAAAAGTTTTTCAAGTTCCTAAAAAGTGTTTAATTATCGTAACCGTATGGACTCCGATTTGGAAGTTATTGGAAGTAGACGCCCTATATCACCAGGTTAGGCGAATGGAAGCGGTGAATTGAGACGCGCTCTCCATGGAGGCACTTGCAGTCTTTACATGTATTGGAGACAAAGGCGTAATGGAGAGCAAGAAATCTAATCAAATTCGCTATGGACCGACCATTCGGCTATCTTAAAGGATTTGAACTGTACATTTCGTTTCCGCTTGTTTGCAAGATATCAGATTAAAATGAAGACACCAATTGGCGCATATGTCACAAAAAGAAAACAACCACTGGCTAGGCAATGCATATACTGGTGGGTAATTGACACTGAAGACACCGAAGCCTATAGTTGTAACTGATGCCTGGAGGAACTTGCTGTTCATTGCATTTATCGTCAGACAGACAACTGCACTTACATTCTCGCCGTACGTATAAAGCGGATCCTGTTCTGGAACACTCCTGTATGCTCTCCTTGGGGTTTACCGTCCGCCATTAAAAGTTGCGAACTAAAAAACTGGACATTTCTTTAATTGAGAAAAAAAATTGCGAATTTTCTTCAAGTCTTATCAAAAACTGTGTCGACAGAAATAGAGTCGTTTCAATTCAATGTCGACGTCAGTTCTAGTTACAAAATACCAAATATGTGTCCACAGTCGTCGTTAGTGATCGATAACGACTACACAAATACGGATTTTCAACTGTCGTCACAAGAAGACGTCGTTTTATGTCGACGATGACAACCGTAATAAGGGTGAACCACCACCCTGGGTAACCCATTACCCACGAAATACGAACAATGATTGAAATTAAAAAATAAAGGGGGGAATCAACAATATGCTTAGTTTTGAGATAAAGCAAGTTTAAGTTGTACTGAAACAAAACCAATTTACAGCAAACACTTGCAAATATTTAATAAGCAGTCACCAAAATAAAAACCGCTAAAATCCAAATGCCTAAAAATCGGAAACGGAGCGTACTATTGAAAATAAAATTTGTAAATTACTTAGGGGTTTGGATAAAGAGGTAAAAACAAAATCGCTAAAATATATACATGCACATAACCCGGAAACGGAGGGTCCAAATAGTAAAAATGATCCCTCAGGAAACGGATGGTCCAAATAGTTAAAATTATCCCTCAAAGAGGCTTTAATCATCGCTGTCTTTAATTGGTTAAAATCTCATGTGCATTGCAAAAATAAGTTACAAACAAGTTCCGCCCCGTTTCCCGGCGGGTGTTGGTAGGGTGGCAATGAAAATTCTACTTCTGAGTTTTGGTAAACACCAAGCGGATTCTTATGCTAGTTAGCTATACCTAACGTGGTGAAAATTTGATCCCAATCGGATAACTCTAAGCCGGCCCGACTTGTGGTCAATGTTTTCCAGTTTAGGCATTTTGGGTGTAAATTTTTCTTTCCCAGTTCATTTGCATAACAAATTGCCCATTGCTTTAGTTTGACCTGAATATAAAGTGGGAAAAATTTTAGTAATATCCCACCACTCTAAGGGTTTAAACTCTTTAATTAAAAAAATTTGAAATTTTTAGAAAAAATTAAATTTTGGGTTTTCGTTTTTTTCACAAAAGTTGTATCTAAAAGAAAAAAATATTCAAGTCGGATACCAACGTCTTCTAGTAGAAGTCTATGCGCTTACAATAACGTATAACACGATATAGTCACTTAACGGTTTCAGGATGATATGGTGCGGCAAACTAGGCCATCTCGGGGAAAAATCGTCTAGATGGCCTTATAATGGTGCCAAATCATAAAAACTGCAAAAGATGATCTGAAAACATAAATTATGTGCTCAAACCGATTCTATAAAATCGGATATGGCAATTGATTACAATAAAAAATCCGGTTTAACACTCACAATTAAAAATCAGTTTGTATAAAACTGTTAATAAATCCGGAATTGATTATTGGAACCATTCTTTTATTCCAGAATTTGGAACCGGGTTTAACTACCGTGGAATCAAACAATTGCAAGAGTTGAATTGAAAATATAAGTTATGTAGTCAAACCGGCTTAAAAACTCGGGCTTGAGGAACGCAGTTGTAGAAACCTGTTCCAAAAATCATACTTCAAATCATGTGCGTGAAGATAAATTCGAATTTAACTAGCAAAGTCACAAACCACTGTGGTTAGCAGAGTGATGTTATTTCTTTAACAGGTACCTGTTGAAGTACTAGAAAGGGAAGTATATTGAAATAAACAATATATATATATATTTAATTGAAACAACAATTAAATTAATAAAAAAAAACACACGTGGCAGTTGGGGGACTGCCGACAGAAGCTATGCTCCAACTTACTTTCGATTGTTTTTTAATATTTTTGAAACACAATGATTGACAATATATATAGTTATTTATTATTACTATTATTATTAACACATCAGATATTATTTATTATTATTGATGTGTTAACATCTATACGCGCGCCTCTAGGGCAGTAAACTATAAATTTAATACATACGCAAGTGTTAGGTTTGCAAGAGTAAATCATCGTTTGTTTGTTCGTTGCTTGGCAGTCTGTATTGAAAGTGATTATTGGACGATTTTCATATAATTTTCCCACGCGATTTTCTCCGGAAATTCATAGCCGATTTTATTAATTTTTGGATTAAAAAGCTAGTGCGGGTTTCGACGAAAAGTTTAGGCCAAAAATTAAGGCGATCCGATATCGGCGAGCCGAGATTGAAGTGTTTTAATTTGGAGTAATATTAAAAAAGTATTTTATGTTGATCTTCGGTTATATCGTACGAATATAACAATGTATGTATGTATGTACAAGTGTCTGTTGCTTTGCATTCTTTGACTTTTGTGGGAATAAAAAAAAGTATTGAGCAAGAATATAATGACACATGTGCTTGCACTGGGTCTTTAAATAATTTTAAGTATTAATATTATTTAACTGTAACGTCATCATATGATTGAACGCTGTTTTTTATTTTCCTATGTAACATTTACGAATGTGTTCATAGAAATCGAACAGGTACCGTGTAGCAAAAAGGTGTTAACACATCGCCCGTGAGTTCGAACACTCATTGGATTTTTTCCACTAGCACGAATTTACCCCCCTATACTTCCGTATAACGTGATGTATGTTAAGAAAACATTTTAATTGGGTTAACAATGATATAAAAGCTTGCAAAAGCGAAATCCGGCACATTGTATTTAAAGTCATGTTTATTAAAGCTTTCTGAAATATTAATATGGTTGTAATCTGTGCTGGATTGATCCATGTTATTGATAACAGGTTAGCTACTTTTATTTCTACTAGTCCTGTAGAGGTGGCGCTGGTATATGATAAAGCTTATTCTGTTATGTTAATTTGTTTGCACTAGCTTCCAACCAACTAGCCTACAAACCTGTTGTGAGAGTGTTAATGTTATTTTGAAAGAGTTGAAAGATGAGCTTTATTTTCCGTGAAGTTTGACAAATTGCAATAACTACATGGTGATATAAAAGCTTGCAAAAGTGAAATCCGGCACATTGTATTTAAAGTCATGTTTATTAAAGCTTTCTGATATATTAATATGGTTGTAATCTGTGCTGGATTGATCCATGTTATTGATAACAGGTTAGCTACTTTTATTTCTACTAGTCGTGTAGAGGTGGCGCTGGTATATGATAAAGCTTATTCTGTTATGTTAAAAATAACGGTACTATCACCTCACGCATTTTCGTTATGCCATTTTTTCCCAGTTAACTCCGTCTCTCAAAGCCCGCTGTAAGAAGCATAGCTTCAAAAAATATAAAACTGACTAATCGCATAAAAAACATTACGAGCTTTCAGTATTATCAAAATGTTATGACATGGGACAATACATGTATCGCTGTTCTGAAAATCCTCTGTAATATGAGGGTGGTAAATTTTGAAAGTACCGATGAAAGACTTTAATCTAGTATAAATAAGATCCGCGGGGAATTCTTAATTTGGGCACAGTGGGTCAAAATGTTAAATTACATATATATCGCTGTTCTGAAATTCCTCTGAAATATAAGTGTGGTAAATTTGGAAAGCAGTAACAAGGGGCTTTAATCTTGTGTAAGTCTCGTCGGCCAAGAGTCCTTGGTTTCGACACAGTGAGGTGTTCAAAAGTAGAGTAAAGTGCTTAAAGGAAAACGCCTAAAATTATTGTATTCTGAAATTCGTCTGAAACCTCGAAGTAATATAACCCAAAAGAACATGCTCCTACCTATTGCTTGATGTTCATTTAGTTGGCGAAGAATCTTTGATTTGGGTTAAATGTCTTTTTTAAAATTATATATATTGAACTAAAATATAATGCTCGCTAGTAAGCTGTTCAAGATTTGTGCCACTAATACTGAAATCTCGTAATGTTTTTTATACGATTTGGCAGTTTTATATTTTTTTATTAATTTAATTCGCCAAAAACCTTCTTTATTTCAATATACTTCCCTTTCTAGTAGTTTAACAGGTACCTGTTAACGTAATAACACCGCTGTGCTAACCAAAGTGGTTTGTGTCTTTGCTAGTTAAATACGAATTTATCTTCACGCACATCTTCAAATCGATTTGTATTGTATAGACAGATGTGACAACCGTTTTTGGTTATTGAAATCGGCTTGTTAAATCCGGTTGCAAATACTGGAATAAAATACCGGTTACAGTAATCAAATCCGGATTTAGTAACTGATTTTTAATCGCGAGTGTTGTCCATTGGCCTAGGCACATCATTTTCCCATTCAAAAGACAAATAATGTCAAAAAGCCGTCTTAAATTTTTGGCGGTCCATAAATCTTTACTGGTTAACTGTACGCCATTTTTTTTATTTCAGAGGTCTGTAGCACTAAGTGTCATCTATATCTTTTCCGAATACCAATTTTCTCTAGGACGACGTATGCGTGTGCAAATGAAAGAAGATCACATAGAAACTAGAAATCTTTAAGCTGTTTTCTAACATATTTCAAATTTGAGTGGCTAAAACGTGGGATGTATGGGATGTAAATGGTTATACATTCTAACTTCTGGAAGTGCATATGATGAAAATGCGTTAATCACATTATTAGAGATACCACCAGTTATGATATAATGGAGGTGGTAGGTCGGCTTTATGAGTATTAAAAGATTTTGACTTTGGCCCATATCTGGTTTACCAAAAGTATTCTACGCGATTTATTTAAATATTTTTCCCGTATCGAGCTGATCATCACGTATATTATAGAATTCATATTAAAAAACCAAATCCAATTTTTTTATTTTCAAAAATACATTGAGGTCATCAGCTTCTATCGCAAATTTGGTAGGAAAATATTCTTCTGTTTTACCCCCCAGTAATCAGCTGATTGTTACGCGTCAGTTGAATTGTATTCCGTCAAATAGCTCTGAAAATACTAGTCAGTGTGAAGATGAAGATGATAAAAATAAAAAAATATAAAATATAAAACCAAATAAAATTTCAGATAAATGAACTAAGTTTGAGGAATGTGATTGCGGTAAACGAACATTTGTTGAATCAAACAACAATTTGCTTTGTTATAAATTTATAAAATCGTTTAAGAGAACCGAAAATCTTTTGCAACAACCGAGATAGTGTAACTCTAAACTAAAAAGGAAAACATTTTAGGGGAAACGACAAATATTTCCTTAACTATTTTTTCGTTTACCGCAAATGAACTATAAAAACTCCATGCCCAAAGACTTTTATGAGAAGCTCACAATGTTTGTTGCAAACTGTGTGTACCTAGGCATTATTACCGCGCATCTATTATCTGAACTATTTATATGATTGCTACAATTATTGAAAAAATGTAAACAATCGAAGGTAGGATTTGAACTCCCATTGACGTACGATCGTTTCGAAGATTGTGACTGTTCTCATCAGCGTGGTAGCGCTGTGATTGTCTTGTTCAAATTTTCACTTATTGTAGTTTTTTGTTGGAATTTTTCGCCACTTTCTCTGATACGAAGACAAACAAACCTTTAAAATTCTAGTATCATGCTTCTATGATTTTGTTGAAAGAAGAGAGTATTGTTTAAGCGACAGTGTAGAAACTTGTATTTTCTAAAAAAAACGAGAGAGAAAAACATCATGAGAGTGATCACCTTTGAGCGTTTGCAAGTGCGTAAACACTTTTCATTTTTAGTAAACGCGTTTCTTTAGTTGTCGCAAACATAAATTACATAATTATAATTACAAATTTTTGGGGTAAATGAAAGTTCGTTTAGAATAAAAGAAATGCCTTTTTACAATAAAAGTTTTCTGTTTGCGAGAAAAGTATCAGCTTTTGCGCTCAACCATAACAGTAATTGGCAAATGAAATATTTTCGGAGCAAATGAAATATTTTTTCACCAAACGAGTTTTCAATGATATTTCCTTTGCCTACATGTTTAAAATTTGTATGAGGAACTTTAGAAATATTTTCGTTAACACAACTAAACTTTGAGATATAAAAAGGCGTCTGATATCTTACACCATTCCCTTATATTCGTGTTAAAAACAGTAACGTCCAAAATCAGTCGTTTATAAATTCTGCTCACAGGTACTCACCGCATTAAGCAGGTAGATAGATCCGTGGTATGGGAATAAAGTACTTCCATATTAAATACAAAGTAATCCAACTCGTGTGACGTTTGAGGGTGAATTTAAGAACATTGATTTTAGAAATACTTTAACCACAATTATAAAATATGATATGATGTCATGTTATTTTATAAGAATTACATAATGGGATTTCTTATATTCAACGAATCGTAAAATAATTTCATTAATTTCACGACGAAATAAGAACATTGTATGGTTTTTTTTTTGGAATAACAGATTTATTGGCTTTGTTATTTGTAAGTAGGTGGAGATTTTACTATTAACACTAAAGATAAATGTTGACTTCGTTTCATTCAAAATTTAATGTGTTGCCTGTTTGTGATTTGTATTCAGCGTTAATTCAGTGTTCAATAAAAAAAAAACCGGTAGGCCAAAATGATATTGAATTAATGTAGGTGTCATTTTATAAATCTGTAGCAAGACGTAACGTGGAGTTTTCATGGCCTAATCCTGGTAATCCTTTTGGCTAATCATGGTAGGATTATTTCTGCAAAAATTGTTTTCTATAATTTTGCTAATTTCTATCGAAGGGATAACGTTTTTCAGGAAATTTTGAACCCTTTATATTTTCGGCAACAAAGTTATGTGGATTTATAAGTGAAGCTGTATCTATGGCACAACTATAAAACTCGTTAAGATATTAATTTATTTCGGCTAATTTTGGTCACTAGTTTCTTAGATGCAAATAAAACTAATATATTTCATCTATGGCTTTTTTCCAACATCTTCATGAGAATTTTAGTATTAAAATAGCTGTTGACAAACAAAATATTATCATTTTTCTGTTCGTTACTTTAAAGTCTTAACGCCCTATTCATAAAAAGTTGTGAGAGGTTTGACAGACGTTTTTTGTATGATAAACCGTCTCTCAAAGCTCTCACAAGTTTTTATGAATAATGTCGTAATATTATTATTAAAAACAACTGGACTTCACGATACATTTAATAAATAATCTAAATAATTACAGAATTCAAAAACACCGGTTTAAATTTTATTTATGAATATCAAAGAACTTAACTATTCAATTTATCGTAACGGAGTAGTGCACAATTTTTTTCCTTATTTTTCCTTTATTAAGGATCCCAAACAGGCGCGGATCTAGAATTTTTTTCCGGAAGGGGTCACAGGATAGAAAAAAAAAAACAACCCGTAAAAAACAAAGTGTTTGACTTTAAACTCTTTACTCTAGACTAGTGATGATCAAAAATTTAAAAACCTACCACTTGTGCCGACAACGAAAAATGCTGCTGACGCTCTGCTTCCGCACGTACACAATCCCAGCAGGAAAGTGAAGAATGCATTAGATTGAGAATGAATTATATAATACATTATAATAATTACATTAGATAAGTCATTCCAAAGAATCGAGAGGGTAATGTCATTTGACAAAATTGCACATTGATTCCCCAGTGCATTCCCACATCTGCGAAAGTGGAATGTGTTGTTTCTGAGTGTGACGATTCTTCTTTCATTCGGAATGCCGTTATCTGTCGCCCAATTTTTTCTTGACAATTTTTTTCACATGAAATCTTACCTATCTTAAGTAATAGTAGGCAGACACAGAGTTGGCAATCCAGTTCTTTTTGAAGTTTGTCACAATACGTCATCTAATGGGATTTTTTTCTGATGGCTTAACATTGTATTTATAAACCTTGCATTCGTCCATTCGCGTAAATAATTATAAATGATGCATTATAGAATTCATTCCTGATAACATGTTAAATAATGCATTAAAAAAAACGAATTATATAAAGCATTCTCTGGACACATTGAAATAATTCATTCTCTTCCTAGGACATCCCTGTGTTAAGAATAATGCATTCTGGAATCAATGTTTAATACACGCTACACATTACGTTCTCGCTTCCTATTCATTCCCTTTTCCTGCTGGGAATGCTCATTTGCTGCTACATATGGGCACGGAGCACTCTGAGAGCAAAGAGAGCAAACGTATGTGTATCGACACGAAAAAGCAACAACAAAGCAGATAAATCAAAATCAGTTTTGTGCTTGCACGCATGCATATGTGCTTTCTTAGTATTAGTGTGGACATTTTTGGGTGATTTGTATGGGTGGTACCATACAACGTGGCCCTAGGAATCTAAAATTTTAGTAGTTCATTTTTATTTTCGTCAATAGTCTGCATGCAAAATTTCAGCTCGATTGGATCACGGGAAAGGGGTTAAGGGTTAAGAGTATATGAAGTATAGCTACAATCCAAATATAGAAAAAATAATAAAAGGAGTCAGTCTTGTTTAAGAAAATTAGTCAATTTTGTTGATTTAGTAATTTTTTGATTCCAATTTTTTAGAGCGCAAAAATTTTGGTCGTTTGGTTAGTTTCAGGTTTTTAAGTTTGTACAAACTAGGTTTTGTTCGTTTGTTTTTTTTTTTGTTTTTCGGTTTGCAAAATATTGTTTCAGCTCTATTTTTTGAAATGCGGGCTGTTTTGGGGGGGGGGGGGTCATAACCCCTATGACCCCCCCTTTGGATCCGCGCCTGATCCCAAACTACATCTTTTTTTTTGGAATTTCCAAATTCAAAAAAGAGTATATTTTCACTCCATCCTAGTGCACACTCAAGATTTACGCTCACTGACTGGGACGTACAGTTTTACACCGGTTCCGAACGTTTTTTTGATAAACTTTTCATGGCTAATATCCCGATAATATCGTCAACCCTAACAAGTAGTGGCCGTCACTGAAAAACTATAAGGTGGTCAGAGCAGGTATCGAAGTAGCACCCCCTATATAAAGTTCATTAATTTCTGGTTTTGTATTAATTTATGAGAATATAAGAAATTAAATTGTCAATAAAACAATAAAATATTCTGAGAAAATGAAAAATAATGCGAAATATCAAAGTCAAATGCGGTAGCCAAAACTCAACAACCTTTTGATTAGGTTGTGATTACTTATAAATTCGGTTGTGGCAACCTCTAATTCGATTGCATCAACCTCTAGTTCAGTTGTGCCAACATCTAATATGATTGTGGCAACCTCTATTTCGGTGGTGCTAAACTATAATTCGGTTGTAGCAACCTTTAACTCGGTTGTAGCAACCTTTAATTCGGTTGTAGCAACCTTTAATTCGGTTGTACCAACCTCTAATTCGGTTGTAACAACCACTAAGCCGTCGGTGTAGCAATGGTTAGTGTGCACGGCTCTTGTACATGAGTACGTGGTTTCGATCCCTGGTCTTATACCTGTGATAACCTCTAATGCGGTCGTGACAACCTCAAATGCGGTCATGGCAACCTCTAGTTCGGTTTTGAAAACCTCAAATGCTATTGTGACAGCCTCTAAATTCGGTTGTTGGAAATTCAAAATTCGGTTACGGCTAAATTGATTGTCTCATCGATTTTTTCATTGCTGCAGTTACGGTCAACATTTGAACTAAATCAGTGTTAAAAATAAGTTTAAAAAAAATCTATGAGTGTTGGAACTCACGGGCGATGTATTAACACCTTTTGGTTACACGGTACCTGTTCAATTTCTATGAACACATTAGAAAAATGTTACATTTGAAAATAAAACAAAGAATAGTTTTAGAGCTGAAGGCTCTTTTCTATTGCACTTTCTTTTTTCTTACATCTGCTTTAACATTAGATGTCATGTTATTAAAATAAATAAAGCAATATTTAGCTCACTGATATAATTGCATTTGTTTTATCATAAAGAGAGCGGCGACTAATAGTATTTAATAGTATAGAGAAATTATTGCACTCTTTTTCCGCTCTCATGTAGAGAGTCTGAGTAAAAGAGCATAAACGAGTCTTATTCTCTTTATAGAATATTTCAATATAAATGCACCATTTTGACAATGTTAGTACATAAAACAATACAAAAAGCATAAATGGTTCAAAAGGCATCAATGTTTCACACCAACATTATGACAAAAAGAGAGTAATACGTTTTGAATCATTCGTCAGATGTTACAAGTGCTCTTGAGTCATACAATTCGTTCCATGAGTTCTCTATACTATTCAATTCTCTTTGGCGACGACGACCTGTTTGTTTGTTCGCTGCCGCTACATCAATACCATCATACTTATTTTTAGGCAGAGACTTGTTGTACAACAACCCCATATGTGATGCTAACGCTGTGTGTTGTTTGCATGTGTTTACTTCGATAGATTGCCCTACCCGTGCTTATAGATGTTAACACATCAGAAATGGTGAAACCATCGATATTACCAGAGGCACAATGAAGTCTAAATTCATCTCTGGCAGGAACACAGACATATTTGTTGTTTTTATTAGTCGAAAAAATTTTGACACCACCCTTCTCTACCCCTCCTGTGCTAGATAATGCATTTTAAAATTCTTTAAATCACAATGACTTTTTTTCGATAGATAAATTTAACGCATAACAAGTGCTGTGCCCTAAATCCGTAAACTACCTGGCGGCGTAGCATTGTAGGAAGCCACAACCCCTACAGGGGCAATACAATATTGTTGGACACCAATTGATAAATGAACTTGTTGTACTCCAACCAACATTAATCATTAATGGTCAATGGAATGAAATGGCATTTACAAGTTCAATACACTCCCGCCGTTCAACCCACCATCACTTCACTTCTATCCAGTCCAGTTCACTGCAGTCCATCCATCATTTGGTTTTAATGTTACCTTTATGTTGGCCCATTGTTGTGCGTCACTCGCATAGTATTGTGTACTTGTAGAATGTTGCAAGTGTGTGCCGTGCCGCATGAGTTTGGGTGTTGGTTGTTGCCTCACAGCAGTGTAGACAAAGTGACCGAAGACCGTGGGTTTGTGCATCCGTTCAAATGCATTTCCGTTCTAAAGTTCCCAGCTCTTTGTTTGTTGCACAAACACACACACGACCCAAACACATTAGGTATTCCCATGTTATATAATATTTTATTGTTGTTGCTTATCACTTTAGTGGAAGGCTAGATTAGGTTAGCAAGTGGAGACTCCCAGTCCAACAATCGATTGTTCAACCATTAGGCCCATACAGAGATTTCTGTTGTTTCCATTTAGCTCCGTTGCATTTTGAGTTTTAACTTTGTCATGCCATCGATTCGGAAATTAATAACAAATCAATAGAGACGACACGACACGACACATGAAATGAAAATTATAGCGTTTAATTTTTTCTTTGTCGTTCTACCATGAAATATCTTAAGTCTATTATTAAGAATTGAATTGAATTAAGAGTTAAGAATTCAGTAAAATTCATTAAGACAATCGGCTGTGAAGCCCCAGGTGAGTGTAGCATGGATTAATAGCGTTAAAGTGCAAAGATGACCAGGCAAATCTAAGTCTTTATGCGATCATAATCCTCCTTATGTTGCTCCATACAAAGTGCAACACACAACCCAACAGACATTTTTGGTGTTAGTGATAAGTGAGAAAATTTTGAAGGGTTATATCCATTCTTAGTACACATTCGATTAATCGTTATTTTATTATTCGTTGCCAAACAATAAATCGAATGGCTGAAAATGGATCTTTGGCGATTAACGATTAGCTCGAATAGCTTGAGCCGAATACTAGATTAATCGTGAATACATAAAATATGGGATGTGCGATTAATCATACAACCTGATTATTCGACATACCAGTTACTCGAATATTTTATTAGTCATACATATTGGTTGGTTGGTTAGGCTAAAGACGCCCATTGTGATACCTGTAGTTTCCTCCATAACAACTATTGACTAGTCGTCCAGCCAATTTGCCCTTTCAATGAATTTTTCTATAAGATCTACAGGAATATCCTGTAGGGCTACTGTGCTAACTAGATGTGTTCCGAATATCCTACTTCTCAGTCCTGCCGGAGCAGGGCAATCCAAGTGAAGGTGTTTCGTCGTTTCCTCGTCCTCTTCCATGTAGCATCTACAGAGAGTGGAGTTTCTATGTCCCAATCTTAGGGCGTGTCTTCCTACAAGACTATGTCCCGTAAGTGTTCCTATCATTGTGGATAACCTGCCTCTCGGCAAGTTAAGTAGTTGCCTAGTCCTCTTCCTGTTCACCTGTGGCCAGAGAACCCTGGCTTGTTTGCAAGTTGAAGAAAGTCTCCACTTGTCCTTGAACATATTATCGGCCCACTGCCTGATCTGCAAACGGCAGGTAGAGATTGGCATACTTTTGCCGGAAGAACCTGTGCCGTAGTGCCCTGTCTAGCTAACGCATCCGCTACGCAATTGCCTGGAATGTCGCTGATGATGCCAAAATACTCTGCCATCACCCTAAGTGATGAGTGACATTCTTTCACCGTCAGGGACGTAGCAAACATGGCTTCCAGGTATTTTATGGCAGCCTGGCTGTCTGTGTAGATACATATTCTCCGGAGGGTTGTGACACTACTTTTCAGTAGTTCAGCAACCTCCAGTATAGCGGTAATTTCCGCCTGAAATACTCTACAGTGATTAGGCAGCTTGAAGGAGATATTTATATTTAGGTCCGGTGAATGGACCCCATTGCCTCCAACTTTGATCCATCCGTGAAACATCTGATACTACTGGCATCCCCTTCCAGATTTGGCGCTGGTAGTAGTCCGTTTTTACGGGAATAGAGTTGATCCGGTGTAGGAATTCAGCGTGTCCGAAAAGCCCCGATATCAAAACGCCACAATCTCTGATTCTCACCAGGGATGTAGCGGCTGCCGATTCGGCCATGATATCAGGAGTACAGGTGTTCAGGATAGCACTAAGTGCAGTACCTGACGTCGTGCCCATTGTCCCACCAACGCTAATCAGTGCTGATCTTTGAATTTTCATCTAGGAATTCAGAATATATTTCTTTTGGAGGGGCCTCCACCAAACTACGATGCCATAGAGAAGTATTGGTCTGACTACTGCCGTATAAATCCACATGGTGATCTTAGGAGACAGTCCCCAGCGCTTTCCTATCGCCCCTTGACAGCAGTAAAGAGCGCCTTTTTCACCCCCTCCTCCACATCCGGTTTCCAAGACAGTTTTCTGTCGAGAATTATCCCCAGATACTTGACCTTTTCCGTCAACTGTAATTGCACCCCATTAACTGACGGCAGTTCAAATGCGGGTATTTTATATTTCCGAGAGAACAAGATAATCTCGGTTTTAAGTGGATTAAGTGACAGTCCATTGTTAGCGGTCCAGTTCGAAATTAGACTAAGTAGGCTGGTTGTACGAATGCTAAGTAAATTGAGGTTTCTACCCGTACAGATGATAGCAATATCATTGGCATAGGCAAAGACCAGGCATTCGGCCCTGTCCAATTCAAGAAGCAGTTAATATTTACGATTAATCGACTAATCTTAATATTGATTAATCAATATTTATGATTAATTGATTAGTCAAACATTTTAATAATTGAGCAATTCATACTTTTTGTAGGGATGTGCGATTAATTGATTAATCAGGCAACCGGATTAATCGACTTCCTGGTTAAGCGAATAATTGATTAATCATACATTTTGATTAATTATATTTATGATTAATAGATTAATCGTCATTTTGATTAATCAATATTCATGATTAATTGATTAGTCTAAAATGTGATTAATCAAAATATGAATAATTGAGCAATTAATATTGTTAAGTTCTTCAGTTCGAGTTTTTCAACAACCTTCTTTCTGAAAATGTTCAAATGTTTCCTTTTGCTTGTATAGTACGTACTTTGAATGTTTTCCAAAAATCATTTGAATGATAAATGAAATTCTTCAAATACGATTAACCAACATCCAAATTAATTGATCAATCATAGTATTGATTAATCAGAATGTTTGATTATTCGATTAACTGATTAATCAAAATATCGACTAATAAAAGTTGGAATTAATCGATTATTCGCACAACCCTACATATAATATATCGGCCCTGTATGTGAAATGATCATAAGTGACAAAAAGTAGATTTAACAGGTGACGGGTTTTAAAACGCTTTTACTCATTAAGGTGTTTAATTAAGTTTAATTAAGTTTGGTTCGTTTCATGATGATTTCCAATATATTTCGGCTTTATCAAAATAATCTACAAAATCAGGGTCTTCTTAAGAAAAGGAATTGGCGACATTAATAATTGCAAGAAAATAATAGTCAGACTCCAAACTCTTGGCAATAGCCCAATTTAGAAGCATTTTTTGGATGATTTCAGTGCAGTTTTTGAATTATTTCTTTTGAAAAATTCAATAAGAGATCGTACGAAACCAGACGCGGAGAAAGCTAGTAATCGGAAAGCTACAGTTACCAGAGGTAGCCACAATCTACTCAAGGAAGCTCTGACAACTTTCCCAACTTTCGCCACAGCATCCATCCCATCCCGATGACGATACTGAAACGCAGTGGAAGCCCATTTCTGACTCTATAAAACTGTCGCAATAACCTTACTCGGTTTCGAAAAACCGCTCCGCAACAAACCATGGTACGATGAAGAGGGTCGCATAGCAAATGATGAAAAGAACGCTGCACATATGGCAATGCTTAAGTCAGTTGTAACGCGAGCTGCGACTGAGCGGTATAGGGGAAAAGAATGGCGGTTAACCGTCTCTTTAGGCGTAAGAAACGGCAGTGGAGAAAGCGCGAGAGTGGGAAAATTGAGACATACGGAGCGAAGAACAAAAAATTCTACCAAAAAGTCAAGAATATAAGAACTGTTGGACATGGTTCAGGTCCCTTCTGTAAAGACAAGGACAGAAATCCCATTGCAGATATGCAGATCATATTGGGAATATGGAAAGATCATTTCTCCGGGCTACTGGTACCTGAGATATCCAATGACAATGACACAATCGATCACAATTAGGACGACGACGTCGATTGCCTCCTCCTAACCAAGACGAGGTCAGAACCGCTATTGCACGGCTTAAGAACAACAAAGCCGCAGGAGCCGATGGATTACCGCCGGAGCTGTTTAAGGCTGGCGGCGATGAGCTGATAAGGTGCATGCATCAGCTCATTAGTAAAATTTGGTTAAATGAATCCATGCACGGCGATTGGAGTCTCAGTGTACTCAGTGTACTATTTGGAAAAGGTGACACGAGTCTCTGTGCCGACTACCGTGGAATATGGCTTTTATCCATAGCATATACGCTGAAAAATTAGCCTTTTTGTTGTTGTTTGGGTGCAAATACAACGTGTTTGTAGCTTGTCGCAAATATATCATACTTGTGCCCAAACACATTGTGTTTGCTATTCAATATAAACGTTTGGGATACAATGATTAATAGGTTATACTATATGTATTTGTGACTCAAATATGTTTTTTTTTTTTGTTGAATACGGCCGATAACTAAGCCATGACATGGCACTAAAGAAAAAAAGCAGCAGATCTTCAATTCAAGAAAACAATGCTCACAAACATGTACATGGTTCTTGCAATATGTTCATGGGGCCGATATTTTTCAGCGTGTATAAGGTTCTAAATAAAATAAATATTTTTCCATAATATCCCATGAAATGACCGGGTAGAGCGTCTCGCAACCAGTGAGCTGTTCGCTTTCTAGTTTTACACTTACTGATTGGGACCTACAGTTTTACACCGCATTCGAATGGTATTTTGTGAAGCTGTTTCATGGCGAAATATTCGATAGTGTCGGCAACACTAAGCGGGGTGACCGTCGTCGAACGAAATGTAAGGTGGTCAGAGCAGGCATCGAACCCACGTTCTCATGTAATTATACAAGAGTCGCGCACGCTAACCATTCCACCATTGACGGCCACTATAAGGTTCTAAAAAAATAAATGGTTTCCCATTACGTCCCATGAAGGGACCGGGGAGAACTTCTCACAATCACTGAGCTGTGCGCTTTCCAGTTTTCACTCACTGATTGGGACCTACAGTTTTACACCGATTCCGAACGGTATTTTGAGAAGCTTTTTCATGGCTAGATACTCGATAGTGTCGCCGTCACTATGCGATGTGACCGCCGCCGAAAGTAATTTTTTTTTTTGGAGGTGGTCAGAGCAGGGTTCGAACCCAGGATCTCATGTACAAGAGCCGCGCACACTAACCATTGCACCACCGACGGCCACTATATGGTTATATCAAGGTATAATATGCGAAAGGCTAAAACACATTATCGCTGACCTGATTGGGCCATAGCAGTGTGGCTTTAGGCCTGGAAAATCGACAACTGGCCAGATTTGTACTCTACCCCAAAGCCAGGTGAAGACCGACGGAAAACAAATCGACACCTATCATCTATTTGTGGATTATAAGGCGGCCTGCGATAGCCAACTGCGGGAGAAACTCTGCGAATCAATGTCAGAGCTTGGTTTTCCAGCGAAAATCATAGGCCTTTGCAGGATAACCTTGACGAACGCCAAATCCGCAGTGAAAGTTGGTGAGGATCTTACCGAACCTTTCGAAACTATGTGAGGCCTCAGACAAGGCGACAACCTATCGGGCGCTCTTTTTAACATCTTAATGAAGATCATTATGAGAAAAGCTGCAGTCATCATGAATAAAACTATCAGCAGTAAAAGTCACATGCTGCTCGCGTATGCTGATGCTGGAGATATCATTTGGCGCACAATGAGAGAAGTTACTGCACAAGTTACTTTCACAAGGAGTCAGGAAAAGTGGGTCTGACAGTAACTGAGGACAAGACAAAATTAAAGGTTTCAACGAGCAGGGCGTCTCTCCAATGATGGAGATATCATTGGGCGCACAATGAGAGAAGTTCCTGCAGTATTTTCGAGAATTGAGAAGGAGTCAGCAAAAGTGGGTCTGACTGGAAATGAGGACAAGACAAAATTAGTGGCTTCAACGAGCAGGGCCTCCAGGCGAGTATACCAAAGCGAGCGAACCATTATAATTTCGAGGTGGTGTATGAAAGTGTATATGTACCTCGAATCTGGCGTAAACAGAAAAAGCAACGTCAGCCTTGAGATCAAGCGGAGAATTGTGCTTGCGAATATATATTATTTTGCACTATGCAAGCACTTTAGAGATAAATCCCTCTCTCGAGCGACAAAAGTCCAGCTATACCAGACTCCCGTAGAACCTGTCTTGTTTTAGTGCGCACAATCCTGCGTCTCGTCACAATAGACGAAACATCTCTAGGAGTCTTCGAGAGAAAAATACCATGAGCTGTAGGAGCTATATCCCAACATTGGTGTAGTTAAGCGGAGCAAAATAACTCTATTGCGTTGCTTAGGCCATGCCAGCAGAAACCGAAGTCGAAGGAAGATAAAAAAATAGGAAGACCGAGACTTCGCTGGAGGGATCAGGTTGACGAATTCCTGCCTACCCTTGGTAGTACCAATGCAGAGATAAGGCTAAATATCGAACTGGATGGCGAAATATGTTATCTTCGTATTGTAAGGTCCCTGACCCCACGGGGTTGTTCGCCACCGGATAAGTAAGCACTTTAGGTTATTTTGGAACGAAGTTCCTTATCGCACGTTGCGGGATGGGGGCTAAATGAAAAAACCAACCAACAACTTTTTTTTAACCGTATTATGCTATAACCCAGTATACAACCCAGTATTATTCTGCATACTTTTAGGATTTGTATAGTACGCACATATAATAACTAAAAAGCTGTTGCAATCATCGGATATCTTTATGGCGCATGTCTCTAAAGCATCTACCGAATATATACTTTTGTATCCGTAACTGTAGTACTGTATGTTATGCTTGATTTATGTAGCAGTTCCCCCACCTCTTGTTGCACCAATTCGATTTTTCTTATGATTTTATAATTTTTAAATATTACATTGTGTCTATGGTTTAATTTTGTCTCATTTAATAAGATAATATCTACTATCTACCTACTCTTAAAAATTTACCTATTCTTGAAAAAAGGTTCAATTCTAAAAAAATTACAATTTCTTTAAAAATACCTTTTCTTCAAAATATAATATCTTGTTATAAAAAATAAATTTTCTTACAAAAATTCCTTTTCTTAAAAGTACCTTTTCTTAAAAATAAAATATTACCATTTTTTCTTGAGATAAGTAGGTTTTCTGAAAATAAAAAAAATTTTGTTAAAAAATAACCTTTTCCTAAAAAGAGTACCACTTCTTTAAAAAGTACTTGTTCTTACAAAAGTACTTCTTTGAAACAAAAAACTAATACTCTTAGGGCTTTTTCTTACAGAAAGTACTTCTTCTTAAAAATAATACATTTTCTTAAAAAAACATTATCTTTTAATAAAAAATGTACCTCTCTTTAAAAAAGGACCTACATATATAATACATAAGCCGGAAAATATAATACATATTCTTACAAAAAGGACCTAAAAATAAAAAATTTTCTTTCAAAAAATACATTGCAGAAAAAAATTTTTTTTTTAAAAAAAGTTTATTTTACAAAGAGTACCTTTTCTTAAAGAAGCGAAAGAAACTTAGTTCCAACCGGGTGTCCCATGACATCTCATGTGATTTTTTAAATGCAGGCAGCAATGTGGTCGTAGCACTTTTTTAGAAAATTAAATTTTTAACACTCTTTTAAGATTTTACTTTTTATTAAACAGTACGTAGGTATAAGTACTTGTAGAAAATTTTTAGATTTTTTTTTTACAAATTTATATTTTACAAAATTTCAAAAACAATTTTTTAGTATAATTTTAAAAAAAATTACTACGTCTGAAATATTTGAGTTTTATTTAAACTATAAATTTGTAGGAAAAAAAATTGATTTCGGAAGATTTTAAAGTCTTGAGTTTATAAGATTGTGGAAAATGGTAAAACTTTATGAACCTCCTAACCCTAAAAGGATTTGTTTTATAAGAATCTGAGATAGAAGATAATGAGATTCATTAGCCTTGGGTGTATTTGTAGATATACTATAAAACTGTAAGCCATTTTTTCATTTACCTTGTGTAACGTTTCAAGTTCATAATCTCAGCTTCTTCTTCTTCTTCTTCTTCTTACGCATACTACTGACTGTATAATCACAAGTTAACACAATTAAGGAAATAATAAGAAGAAACTCAGCTTTTCTTAGCCATTGTTTCAACAGATAACCGTTAACACAAACAAAGGCAGGTAAAAATAATCTTATGCCGCCTTTTCCGTTTGTCTTCTTTTCAATGGAAGTTATGCGCAGATGCACTTGTGCCCATGGAAATGACACTCAAGGTGTTGGTTGAAAAGATAGCATCGTCCGTATTGTTCTGGTTATCACGAGAAATCAAACTTTGATTAAAGAGAAGGAAAAAAAACGTCTATGAATGTGAAATAGGTGGAGTTGGCATAGTTGGAATGCAAATGGCAAAATATTGTACAAAGTTGGCAGATATGATTTCAATGGAAAGGGTAAAGGAATGTTTGGGTCGTACAACGTGAAGACATAGATGAATAGGAAAGTACATTGGAAAGTTTCGAATTTACAAATGAATACGAATTTTGAATGAAACCCTACACAAAGTGAAAATTGTTAAAGACCTGAAGTTCTCATATAAGACGTGACTTTATTGTGTGATCTCTTCAACATCTTAATATGTAAAGCAATGAGAAAAAATGTAGTGGGTACAAATTGCACCATCAGTAGTAGAAATACTTTTTAAAATAAAATGGATATCATAAGGCGATACCGAAAAGAAGTTATTCAAATACTCAAAAGCTTCGATGATAGAGAATCTGTGAAAGTGGATTTGAGTTTAAATGAGGGCAAATATATAAATCCGTACACGTTCAATATTGCCATTTGACCCGTTGTAGTTGGCAACCTCTTAACCATAATTTATGGATCAATTTCATTTCCTGTCTTAGACATCATCCCACATACACTTCGAACCCACAACATGTTGTAATCTTATATTTCACAAGCACTCACATCCAACAATAGTTCATTCATTCATTCAATCCACGTTCAATTAGAAAAGTATCGGAATGCCACAATAGAAATAGTTGTTCGTGCAACAAATAACCCAAAAATTGTTGCAAGCAAATACAACTCATCGGAGGTGTAAATCGTTAACGTTTTCAATTGAATGCAACAAAAATATGAATCAAAACTCTGTGGCGAAATATGAAACAAAGTTTCGATGAGTACTAAAAGAGGCTAAGTTGATATGTATTATTGTACAACATACACATCTTCACAAATTTACTGCTATTGCCAAAAGTAACTGCAAATAAAAAGAGTATTAGTTGTGTTTTTCCTCTTTTATTCTTTTATTTTTGGCAATAAAGCTTCTCTTATGCATTCGCATTGCATTGCTAATGAGTAACACGCAACTGCAACTGCAACTGTAGTTACACCCAAAGATTAATTTCTGTTGTCTTCATCAGCAAATAACAATTAATTTCATCCATATCCAATAAGAAGTCAAATCAAAACAAATTGAATTGAACTAATCTCAGAATTGGTCAAATCATCATAATTGCGAAGAGTTTTAACTAAATTCGCTAGTGTGCGCGGCTCTTGTACATGAGAACGTGGGTTCGATCCCTGCTCAAATCACCTTACATTTCTTTCGACGACGGTCACCTCGCTTAGTGATGGCGACACTAACGAGTATTTAGCCATGAAAATGCTTCTCAAAATACCGTTCGGAACCGGTGTAAAACTGTAGGTCCCAATCAGTGAGTGCAAAACTAGAAAGCGCACATCTCACTGATTGTGAGATGCTCTCACCAATCCCTTCATAGGAGTTTTGAAATGACACACAAAAACACCGAGACACCCCAACTAATTTTTGGGTCATAGAATCCGTTTTACAATATTAGCTCAAAATAACGAAATATTTCGATTTTAAATTTGTAGTAGATTTAAGGTGATTTTTCATTTTATTTGAGGGAAAATCCTGCAAAAGCTCTTTATATATTTTTTTCGACAAAATGTAACTGTTGAAATAATATACATCTATTTGGAAGCAGAATTAGTTTACCTCTTACAATTTGGGGCCATAATAATTATACTAATTTTGGGATTCGGGATTTTGGGATTGGCATCCCTATTACAAACAGATGCTACAACATATATATATCAAAGTGTTCCCTTTGATAGATTAGTCCCTACCCACCGCTATAGATGTTAACACATCAAAAATATAAGCATTTTATTGGCCATTTTGAAAAAAATAGAGAAATGAGTGACGAAAAATGCAGATCACATTGCGAAAAATTAAATATGTTTTGTTTTGTCTGTCGAAAATTTATCATCGACGACATTTGGTTGAAGGAAGATGCCCTCAAAGCTTACAATTAGTATTTTTGGGTTACCCCCGCTCAAGAAATGCGAAATGTTGATCATGCACATGTTTTAGTGCATTAAACAAATGGTGGAAATTACGGCGATATATGATATGGACCGATCCAGGGGTACATGATACAGAAAACTGCTACGCGTGGAAGAACGATGTAAATGGTCTCAATCGAAACAGTAAGTTCACTTAGATAGACTATATATGGAATTCATAATAATTTATTCTTATAGAACGATCCGGTTTTATATAAAAGGGTGTGCCAAGTGCTCACGTACCAGTTCCACACAGTGATGAATTGCCTGCCCCAGTACATCCATCGACATACCAATATGATACAGCGTCCTATGAAGTGCAATCACAAACTTCATCACAAACTTCACATCATGCTGATTCTGATTACCTTCAGCCAGTTATACAATAAATAAATGGTTTCCCATTACATCTCATGAAGGAATTAGGGAAAGCTTCACAACCAGTGAGCTGTGCGCTTTCTAGTGTTATACTCACTGATTGGGACCTACAGTTTTACACCGGTTCCGAACGGTATTTTTGAGAAGCATTTTCATGGCTAAATACCCGATAGTGTCGAGTCACTATGCGATGTGACCGCCGTCGAAAGAAATTTTAAGGTGGTCAGAGCAGGGATTGAACCCAGGATCTCAAGTACAAGAGGCGCACACACTACCCATTGCACCACCGACGGCCACCACAGTTATGCAACAATTATACAATATCCATCATTAATTTCGCAGGAACATTTAGATAGAGTCGTTCGAAATCAAAATAATGCAATGACTTTGGCTTCGGAACTAAGAAGCGGCAACGTACTGGCACCAGGTATAAAAGTTACATCTTACAAATACCGGCAAGAATCAAAAAAAAAAATGGTATCCCATTACATCCCATGAAGGAACTGGGAGAGCTTCTCAACCAACCAAGAATCATATATGCTTTATTTCGTGCTTTCCGAGGACGCAGCTTATGCATATTGTCAAGATATTCCCGGTTTAATGAATGAAATGGGAATCTGCAACTATAATCCATCTATATGGCGTCTTTTCATAGACTCTTCAACCAGAAGCTTAAAAGTAGTCTTGCTATTTGAAAACAGCAGCGTTAAACCAGTGTCATTGATGTTTGTTCTTGGAATGCATGAGTCGTATTTTATTTTTTTTTTAATTATTTATTAAACTAAAAATTGTACAGTTTAATCTTAAACTACGACTAGTCTATTCAGACTAACTAGTAGTATTGTTCATATTCAACTTTAATTAGTTAACATATTTTTAATTATATACAGAAATAAAAAGCTTGGATTCTAAACTTAATCTGTATTAAAACGTCTGGGTAATTCATGCGGTTTCAAACGATTTAATCTCCTCGTCAAACCAGTAGTATTTAATAATGCTGGAATCTCAACATTTATATGGTTCAAAATCCTTTGACTATGAGCCTCTGCAAACCTCTTTATTTCATCTTTCACGGAAGGTATCCTCAAGTCTCGATGTATATCAGAGTTTCTGACATACCAAGGAGCCTTCACTATATTTCTTAATACTTTGTTTTGGAACTTTTGTATAATATTTAGTGTCGTATTGTCAGCGCATCCCCATAGTTGAATCCCATAGGTCCAGACAGGTTTCAATATCTGCTTATATAACATTAATTTATTGTGGATAGAGAGGTTTGAATTTCTTCCTAAGATCCAATCCATTATTCTATATTTTATTTGTAACTCATCCTTTTTCTTTTTGACGTGTTCTTTCCAGTGAAGTTTGGCATCTAAGGTCATGCCCAGATATTTGGCTGAATTCTCGAATGGTATTTGACGATCATCCATGTAAATTGGAATGTAGTTCGCTTGTTTATATGTGAAGTTTACATGCACAGATTTAGAGCTATTTAGTTCAATGGCCCATTTATTTGTCCATTGTTGTATTTCGTTTACAGCTGATTGTAGATTTTGTGTAGACACAGTTGAGTTTTGCCCAGTTGATAAAATTACGGTGTCATCAGCGAATGTACCAACAACACAGTTGGTATTCACTGGGAGGTCATAGGTGAATAAGAGGTATAAGATTGGATCCAGTATACTGCCTTGTGGAACCCCTGCTCTAATGGGACAGAGACATGAATAATAATTCTCATGTTTTACACGAAAAACTCTGTCGCTGAGGTACGATTCAAAGAATTTGTGATATTACTGTGGTAATAGTTTTTTAAGTTTATGTAGCAGCCCTTCGTGCCATACTCCGTCAAATGCCTTTGCAACGTCCAAGAAGACCGCAGAGCATACTTGTTTGGTTTCAAACGTATTCTCTATTGAATGTGTTACTCTATGTATTTGCTCCATTGTGGAATGATGTTCGCGAAAGCCAAATTGATGATCCCTTCTGTTTAATTAAAGTTTTCAATCTTTTAGATATAACCTTTTCACACAGCTTACCAACCACAGGTAGTAATGAGATTGGTCTATAGGAACTAACATCGTCTGGTCTTTTTCCGGGTTTCGGAATCATTATAATTTCTGCTACCTTCCATAATGAAGGGAAATATCCTACTTTTATAACCGCATTAAATATAGCTGATAGTTTTGCAACGGCTTTATGGGGTAAGTGTTTCAGCAGATCGCCAGTTATTAAATCGTAACCTGGAGCTTTGTTACTTTTCAAGCGAGAAATTTCCTTTTTAACTTCGACAACTGTTACTATTGGTATTTTTTCATCATTTGTGTTTATTATATGTTCAAGCTCTTGCGTTGAGTTATGGCTTGAAGTAAAGACTGTTGTTAAGTATTCTGCAAACAAATCAGCTTTTTCCTGATTTGATCTCGCCCATTCTTTGTTCCCACTTCGAATGCTGTGCTTTTGTCTAACTGGATGTTTAAGACTTTTTGTAGCCTTAAACAGGGCATAATCCGTTTTTATGTCACAAGTTAACCCTGTTAAGTATTTGTCTAAGTTTTTATTTTGAAACTTTTGTATTTTTCTGGACAACTTTTCCGAAATATTATTAAGTTTATTTTTGTCTCCAGGGTATCTAGACATCTGCCATCTTTTGCGCTGCTTCCGTTTTTTAGATATAAGCTTTTTTATTTCTTTTGGGTATGGGGTGTGTAGTTTATTATATTTTAAATCAGGAGTAGAGTTCCATGCGACTTGTTGAATAGTTTTTGTTAAGCTTTCAACTTCCATATCTAATTCTTCTTGAGTAGCAATCTTTGTAGAATTTATTATTTTTTGATTTATTAACCATTTGTAGTACTTCCAATCCGTTAATCTGTTACTTAATTTTGGTGTGTGCGTTACATTTTGGACCTCGCCAAAATATGTTAAATATATAGGGGAGTGGTCTGAGCTGAAATCATAGCCCTCCTCTATATGTAACGATGTTTTTGCTATTTTTCTTATAACAAAGAAGTCAATTAAATCTGGAGTTTTGTTAGGATCCGTTGGCCCGTAAGTTGGAGATCCAGTTGAGATGCATTCACTTCCAGAGGTCTGAATTGCTTTAAAGAGTTCTCGGCCTTTAGTTGTTGTTAACCTTGACCCCCAAAAATGGTGCTTAGCATTAAAATCGCCCCCCATTATGAATTTATATTTGTGTTTGTTTATTAGCTCTAAATATTGTTCTTTTTTAATGTTATGGCGAGGTGGACTGTAAACCGATGTGAAGGAGGTACGAGAGTTTTTAATAGTAACTGTTATGGTGGTAGCTTGAAATTCATTTGTAGACGTTTTTAATTCCTCATGGTGCTCTATAGTTGACTTTACAAGAATTGCGCTTCCTCCCCTTGCGTTGTTACTAGGATGAATCGTATGGTACATATTATATGGTTTAAACTGAACGTATGTTTCTTTTGTGAAATGAGTTTCACTTATAAGACAAATATCAATGTTTTCATTTTTAAGTATAGCTTGAAGCTCATTTTTATGCCTTATCAGTCCGTTGGCATTCCATTCCATTATTCTAATTGTCGAAGCCATTTTCAACCAAATTATGTTCTAATGCTGAGAGTCTCTGTATTGAACAACTCTGCATGAGTCGTATGATACTATGAAATTAATTATGACGAACGCGCGTAAATTGTGATTTTAAGGTTCTTTCACTATTAGCTGGAATGCAAACTGGCTATACAAAGTACATGTGTTTTTTTTTTTGTAAATGAGACAGCCGTGCAAAATGCAACCAGTACGAAAAGCGCGATTCGCAAGTTCCCCCTTCAGAAAATAATGCTTCCGGATCTTCATATCAAGCTGGGAGTTGTAAAGAATTTTTTAAAGCGTTTGGTTCGCGTTAACGAAAATGCATTACCATACTTGAAAAACAACGGTTTTCCAAAATTATCAACTGAAAAATTAAAAGAGGGTAATTTTGTGTAACTAAAAGTGTGTGACTGCAATATATTTTATATCAATTTTTTTTAACAGGTGTAGTTAACGGTCCAGATATACGGAAACTTTTAAGGGATGCGAGTTCTTCTGAAATGTTAGATGAAACTGAACTAAACGCATGGAACTCAATTCGTGCGATAATTGAAAACGTTCTTTGCAAAAATCGCTCACCAGAATACCGTAATTATATTGACAACATGATGAAGTCTTTCGACATACTTGGCGTTAATATGTCGTTGAAAACCCACATGTTACAAGCACATTTCGATTTTTACGAACGACAATTGTCCACAGAAACAGACGAAACTGGCGAAATATTTCATCAAACCATAATGGCATTCGAAGACCGTTTCGCTGGAAAAAGAATAGACTGAATGCTTGCTGATTTCTGATGGTCGATTGCAAACAAAGAGTAAAAATTTAATAAATCCAAAAAAATTTATAAAATCATCAATATAAGAGCAAATATAGTTCCCTGTCCGCTTGAAAATGGACGTCCAATATTTCTAGATATAAATTTTGACAAATAAATAATAAACCCAATTGATTTTAAACAAGTTTTTAAAGTTTTTTCATTCAAATATAATCAAAAATCGCCTTAAATCTACTACAAATTTAAAATCGAAATATCTCGTGATTGCGAGCTAACTTTTCAAAACGGGGTACACGACTGGATTCATGGATTAGGGTGATGTGTCGCGGTGTTTTGGTGTGTCAGTTTCACCTACTTACAGTGTTTTCAGAAATATTGTATATATAGGGCAAGAAATGAACTACACAATGAATTGCATTTCGAAACTCCCAAGGACAAACATTGAGGAAACTTTTTCATTTATTGAGCCAATTTTTGGTGTGGAAATGAATTTTGTACGTTAATTTATTTTCGATGAAACTATTGATGGACGCGATGACAAATTTCAGTTGTGTAACAAACTTTTTCCATTCAATTCATTGGGCATTGAAATGGATACCAAGTTTAATGTACAATTCAGGTCATAACGTGGCCATACTTGTCTGGTGATCCTATAATTTGTGTATCAGAACCATATATAATTCGCATGTCTGAGAGCTTCGGTTTTAAGCATGTGCTTGTATGCAGAAAGGGATATATCCATATCCAGTGGAACAAGTCAAGTAGCCCCTAACGTCACCAGCTCAATTGCTTTATAGTTCCCTGGAATGTTTATATGCCCCGGCACCCATATAAGGTGAATGTAGAACGGCATGGAGCAGATGCGCGGGTGTTCTTGAGGTCAGGAATACAGATTCTCAGAATAGATGTAGAAACCCCATTTGACCCAGACAAACGGCACCTTCTTAGATTGCCATGAGTTCAGGCTCAAAGACATTACAATGATCAGGTAGCCTTGGGGCAAGGTCTAAATCCAGCTCTTTGTCGTAGATTATAAACCCTACTTTCCAATCTAGTTTGGAGTCAACAGTATAGAAGCCTAAAATGCTTCTAGAACTTCAAAGATAGAATTGGGTGTCATAATCGACTCCTATTGTGCATTGCCGCAGATTCCTTAGAATCGTCCCATGCCCATATGAGCTGGTCGCAAAAAATGTCTTAGGAAGATTCCCGCCATTTTCCTTTCCAGCAAATTTAATTATATGTGGAGGATAACCCTCAAACCCTCGGTAGGAGTTGTGCGACGACAATACCGTAAAGCAATATTGGACGGATAACAGCTGCATATAACCAGTAGACTATTTTCGAGGATAGACTCCGTCGTCCTCCGATGGTCCTTTTCCCGCTACTATTCATAGTGTTTGACTTGAAAATAAGCTTTCTGTCCAGAATCACACCTAGATGTCTCTACCACATTAATACTGTGGCTGAATAAATGGAATTTTCTGCTTCCCGGTAAAGAGTACGAGCTCGGTTTTCTGTGGTTATGACCTGGAATGCATCTCTGCATATGGAAGGGTATTTACCTTGCACAGCGATTTCCAGTTCTTCAGTGAATAATTGTCAGATTGAGCAACCTGATTCAGCCAACTTTAGCAAAATACTTTGCAGTGGTAAATTCCGGAGAAGTGGAGATAGGAGTGCCGCTTCGGGTGTTCCTTTATTCACACTTCGAGTTAAAGTCGTGTAACATAAAGTCGTGTAACGAATCGATTTAAAATAACCGGTGCAATCAGTTCTTCGAGAATGGCAATTTTCACAAAACAAAGGAAAGGTTTCCGGCCGAAATTCGGTTAACCGGTTTCGGTTTTGTCTACACTAATAACAACCCAAAAGAAGGCATAATCACTTTAGATTTGGTCACCATTGAAAACGGTTGTAATATTAAAGGCCTTGCAGCCGCCTCCGCCGCCAGGTTAGCCGACTAAGTCACCGCCACCGGCTTTCTTAGGTCCCTACAATCGGCGTAAAACTCTAGGTGTAATATTTTCAAAACAACTTTTTGAACGATTCCATTACTTACACAGTGCTACACGAAAAAATATCATCATATACGGACACTACGACGTGATAAAAGACACAAAAAAAGACCCGTGTCTCGCAGTTTTGCCCTAAGTCATGCACTTTTTTTATGGGGCCCAAAGATTTGGGGCCTCGGTGTCATTCTTGCAAAAAAGTGATAATTTTGTCAGGTTCATACCTTGCAATTCGTTCGGAATTTTGATTTACTCTCTGAGGGAAAGTTGAAGCTTTTATCGAAAAGAACAAGAATTGTGAACATATAAAATCAAAAAAACTTCATCTTCAAGGTCAACATCGCAAAAAACATTAAAAATTGGATTATTATATTGTGTGCTGCATCCCTTGTTGCGTGTGCTGAGCTTACTGCTTTTTTGCCTGTATTGCTGCGGTCGGTGAGATATCATAGTATCTCAATGCTGAAGTACACGGTGTTAAGAATCATTCCTAGGAATAATTCATATGTTTTAGAAAGTTGTTTATTGAGATCTTAGGTAAATTTTTGTAGTTGATTGTTTCCTTGAATCTTGAACGGTTTGCTACCTATGGATCTGATTGCGATTTTGACCTTGAAGATGAAGTTTTTTTGATTTTATATGTTCACAATTTTTGTTCTTTACGACAAGAGCTACATAAAAAAAAGTCCATGACTTTGGGCAAAACTAGGAGACACGAGTCTTTTTTTTTTGGTCTTTTACCACGTAGTGGTTTTTTTCGAGAAATTTTTCACTTTTGCGGCTACCTAAGCGCTACCTAAGCGGTGTTAAGAATCATTCCTAGGAAGTTCAAAAGTTATAGAAAGTTTTTTATTGACACCTAAGGGAACATTTGTTGTTTGTTTCCTTGAATTTTGAACGGTTTGTTACCTATGGACCTGAACAGGGGAGAAAAGGTAAACAAATCGAATTTTTAAAATTTTTTTTTTGCGATTTTGACCTTGAAGATGAAGTTTTTTTTTTACAACTTTCCTTCAGACAACTTTCCTAACGACAAAGAATTACACGCAGCGTCTTTAGAAGTGTGAACATTTTGCGAGCCATAAAATAAAATTCTGACACATTTTACTCAGCTAAATAGTACACGCTGAAAAAGTTGCCTCTGTAACACATTCTCTCAAACACATTCTGCAGGAACCATGTAACGGGTTTTTCAACAGAGACGCTACAAAATTAAATCGATAGGGACAGCAAACGACGCTATATTTCTTCCCGCTCTTTTGACATTTCTCTTCAGTAAGGTTTGCCATTTCATCATGGAAAGATATACGAGCCAACAACGAGTCGAAATTATTAAAATTTACTACCGAAATTTGGAGTCAGTGGCCTCAACTTTAAGAAGCCTCAACAATCAGCGATGAGGCTCATTTCTGGCTGAATGGCTTCGTCAGTAAGCAAAATATGCGTTATTGGTCAGACAGCAATCCACATGTAATCCATGAGTCATCATTGCATCCCGAAAAAATTACGGTTTGGTGCGGTTTATGGGCCGGTGGCGTCATTGGGCCGTACTTCTTCCATGATGATCACGACCGACACATTACTGTGAATGCGAATCGCTACCTTTCAATGATAACCGAATGTTTTTGGCTCCATTTGGGTACTATGGACTTGGAGGACATGTGGTTCCAACAGGACGGCGCCACAAGCCACACCGAGTGCCACAATCAATTTATTGGAAACCAAGTTTGGCTCAGTCGATTGGCCGTCTCGGTCGTGCGATTTGACGCCGTTAGATTATTTCCTGTTGGGCTACGTCAAGTCTATGGTCTATGCCAACAAGCCAGCGAGGATTGATGAATTTATGCTTGAAAACCGTCGAAAAGTGGTTTCAGCGTCTGGACTTCTGCAAGCGTGTCCGTGGTGACCATGCAAAAGAAATCGAATTCCATACATAATGACATCGAACGTACTTTCACAGGAATAAAGAATTTCAATGGTATCTACAACCGGTTTTGTTTTATTTAAAAAAAATTTAGTAGCGCTCTTATTGAAAAACCCTTTATATATATTTGGAACACACTCCAATTATTGATATAATTCAAAGTCCTAAAACAAATTATATTGAAATGCAAACATTAGCATGTTTACTTGCGTGTTTTATCCCAAACATCCATATACTTACATGGAAGCATTCACGTGTTTCCTCCCAAGCGAACTATTGACGACTGCACGCTGAAAAATATCGGCCCCAGCAACATATTGCAGGAAACATGTACGTGTTTGCAAGCACTGTTTTCATGAACTGAAGAACTGCTGATATTTTGTTTCTTTATTTTCTGTCTCGTATTTGTTTTTAGCGGTTTTCAACAAAAAAAAACCTCAGTTGGGTCTCAAAAACATATATTATAACCTAGTAATCATTGTGTCTCAAACATGATATATTGAATAGCAAACACAACCCAAGTACAAGTATAGTATTTTTGCGACAAGCTACAAACACGTTATATTTGCACCCAAACATAAAAAAAATACAGATTTTTCAGCGTGTGAATGCATGAAACTAAAGTAGAATGAAACGGATCAGGCAACATAAGAAACTTAATTCATTTACAGACGCATTCAGGAATGTTTATGAATGACTGACTAAAAGAATAATGCAAAAATATAGTTATACACTAGCAATAACATTAGCTTAGGTTGACAACAATCCCTCTTGTCCCTCTTTTATTATTTTACTCTCGACAGAGCATAGCGACAAAAAACAATTAAGTAAAAGTGCAACAAACACAGCTGTGTTTTCATGACAAACAAAACTGTATTTGGATTACAAACACATATGTATATTATAACATATTAACCACTGTGTCTCCAACATGTAATATTGAATAGCAAACACAATGTGTTTGAACTATATTTGCGACAAGCTCCAAACAAACGTTATGTTTGTATCCAAACAAGAAAAATAAGACAGATCATTCAGTGTGTAATTAATTTTTAAACTTTCTTTTTTTCTCGAGTGTAACTTTTAATGTGAAATGATATTCATACTAAATAGCTCATCATTATCATTATTACCGCCACTTTTAATCCATTGTTGAAATGATGAATGTATAATAATATGCATACATCATGTACTTAGTACATGTACATAGTATGTAAGTGGATGCCACACTCGTAGTACATCACACATTTGCGGTGCATAAAAATCCATGACAATGCATCATCATCGTCATCGCCATCAACATCTGCCTGTCCGTCTATGGTAGCCGAGTATCTTGGCCCCTACATATTTCATCCATCCATTCGTCCAACACAATGCACAACAATCAAAGAAATATCACATTTCAATTGTGGTTGCCACCACTGCTCCTTCCCCTTCCCCCCTTGTAATGGATCTGCGGCTCAGTGTTTTTATTTCTCTCTCTGTGTTAAATAGGACTGACACTGTAAATCATCGCCTGTATGCACTAGTATGACTTTTTTCATACTGGAACATACGTATTATTTGGACTTTAGACTGTGTCACAGACGTCTGTCTGTTTGGCCAACACTTTATACGTGTTGCCACTTGGAACAATATTTTTTCTTTCTTCATCTGCGGCCAGTTAACACAATGGATTTTTTTTTTGATTTGACTTGATTCCCCTGGTAATCGTGTGTAAAAGTCATATTTTTACCGTAATGAGCCACAGTTAGTACGGAATTTCTTGAATTCAGTGTGAATAAGTGCAGCGGCAGCAAAAGCATTTGAATAGTTATGCCGAACAAACATTCCAGATATCTACGTATATTGTGTGGTGAGTACTCGTACTAGTTATACGTAACTCTGGTAAAATTATACATTTTGTTTTCAAACGATTCCATTGAAATCTAAAATATTATGGAAAATTTGAATTATTTCCATGCAATTTTAAAATCATTCCGAGTTGCCAAGATTGCCGGTTTTTGTGGTGAAACATTTAGTGGTTGCATTGGCGTACGAGTAGTTAAGCATTCAAATGTCACCAACATACTACTATAGTGTTTGGATTGATTTATTTGTTAGGTGTTTTGTGTCATATCTCGCAATTTTTGTAGACATTTTAGTTTCTACAGGTAAATCTGAATGAATGCAATACATGTTGGGTTTATTCTTAATTTATATATGTATGTACACCCGCTGGGAAAATTAATTTTTGAATATGTTTACGCACAATTATAATATCTTTACAAACTACCATTTATACACCAGTCGAAAAAAAACCACGAGCCGTATGCAATAGTTGAATCTATTGGAATTTTGATTTGAGAATATTATGATATTTAATGATATTAATTATATTTTTTAACCATATTGAGTTACTAAAAATTATGATTATGTTTACAAATTTGGCGAACATTTATTGGGTAAAAAACAAAAAAAAAACACACTTGAGAGAAGGTTTTATCTCAGACACATTACTTTTGTGTATAGTTACAATAAAAAAAAAAAAATGGTTTCCCATTACATCCCATGAAGAGACAGGGGAGAACTTCTCACAATCACTGAGCTGTGCGCTTTCCAGTTTTCACTCACTGATTTTACACCGATTCCGAACGGTATTTTCAGAAGCTTTTTCATGGCTATATACTCGATAGTGTCGCCGTCACTATGCGAGGTGACCGCCGCCGAAAGAAATTTTAAAGTGGTCAGAGCAGGGTTCGAACCCAGGATCTCATGTACAAGAGCCGCGCACACTAACCACTGCACCACCGACGTCAATGGTTCAACTTACAATAGAGGGTTGAATTTTATGTTTCGGGATTTGGCAACCGTAGTGTTGCAATCTGGCAACTGACAGCTCTATCGTAAAGTTGGACATTTTTGAGGTTACGCATAACGTTTTGACATACGAGCGGTATTTGTGTTGTTTACAGTAACTTAAAAGATTAATCTCGGCCCAGAAATGGAATTAAATCGTGAACATTTTCGTGCGATTATATATTACAACGTTTGACGTGAATTAACTCAGCATGAACTTAATTCAATTTTTGGCGATGAAGCTCCATCAAGGACCAGTGTTTATCGATGGTATGGTGCATGCAATCGTGGTCGTAGTTCACTCCAAGACGAATTTCGTGAAGGTGGTCCAAAAGCAGCTGTTGTTCCGAAAACCATTGATGCTGTGCGCGAACTGATTTTGAAAGATCGTCATGTGACCTATCGTGAGATTGAGACAACCTTAGGCATTAGTGGGACCAGCATACATTCAATATTGCATTAAAATTTGATTGTCAAAAAAATTTGTTCGCGTTGGATCCCACACAATTTGTCAATCGCTCAAAAAAGAGAAATGCTCCAAAAATACGATCGCGGTGCTTCGAAACACGTCTATGACATCGTGGCAGGTGATGAATCCTGGATTTACGCGTATGACCCTGAAAGTAAACAGCAGTCAACTGTATGGGTGTTTCAAGATGACCCAAATCCAACAAAAATTGTTCGCGCCCGAAGCACTTCCGAGCAAATGGTCGCACGTTTTTTCGGAAAAACCGGACATGTCGCAACCGTACCACTAGAACAACGCAGAACAGTGAATTCTGAGTGGTACACAACCATTTGTTTGCCAGTTGTCTTCCAAGAAATCAGGAAAACCAACCGCCGAAGAATGATCATTCTTCACCACGACTAACTCTATTCGAGTATTCTAAAATTTGTGGAAATTTTTACTGAATAGTGTTCGTTTACTCCAAAAGTCCAGTAAATGAGAGCCAGAGAGCGACAATTTCGACAGTTCGATGTTAGAAATCTTACAAATTTTGGTTGGAGAAATTTAAGCCAACAAATATTTACAAGATGCTGATGAACAGCTGTTTGAAATTAGTAGCCTCCATTAATGCACTCCCTTTTAGAGTACATTCACTCTCACTGTACCAATACCAACGATCCGAAGAGTGTAAACAATGAAATGAAACGATACGTGCTTGTGTGCTCTTGGAATGAATATTTTATGAATCTCTGTTCTGTTAACTACTCTGTTCGTCTCAATTCTGTTACGACAACACAACATTTTACCCAATAAATGTTCGGGAATGTAAAAAGCATTCGAATACATAAGAACTATTCGAATGAAACAACGGTAAATTATGAGTGGTTATGGGTCTCGTTTGCTTTCTCGTCAATGAAAAGATCAGCAACGTTGTGTGCAGACTAAATAAATAAAAATTCGTTTTTTATAAATTTAACTGCAAAAAATATATATGAAAAAATGGAAATTGATGAAGTAAATTAATTTAAAAATAAATTATTAAAATAATTAAACAGTAAAAATATTTTAAGTCCTCAGCTCAATCGGCCGCTGTAAGTTAAGAAATTAGTATTGTTTCGAGAATTTCAAGTGGTGAACTTGTTTTGAAGGAGGAAAATGGCCGCAGCAAAGTTTGGGATGTTTTTTCCTTAATTGTGTATGAAATATGTCAGTTGCAATAACTGCAAAAAATTTTGAATTATTCAACCTTTATTCCAAAGAAATTAGAACTTCAAATCATACCAAAACATAAGTTTTACAACACTTTACAACAAACAAAATTTTAGTTACGCTCATCGAAATTGTGTTTTTAATATGGTTCGCCTAATTTG
This sequence comes from Phaonia tiefii, assembly GCA_963931995.1. Classification (NCBI taxonomy): domain Eukaryota; kingdom Metazoa; phylum Arthropoda; class Insecta; order Diptera; family Muscidae; genus Phaonia; species Phaonia tiefii. Next base: position 98,323,581 of record OZ008369.1, on the reverse strand, counting down.
GGCACTTTTAAGTAGAATAAAAGCTGATCGCTAGCACGACGTTTCAGCACAAAAATTAGCACGTTGGTAGCATGCCCGACTAGGAAATAACAGTTAGTGAAGTTTCTGGGTTCCGAATCCCACCAAAGCAACAATTTTTTAGTTTTGTTTCGACGTTTCGACGTTTTGCAATGTTTTCGATTCAATTTTTAGAAATTTGTTAAAAAAATGACAAAAGTGGCAAATAAATGATTTCAAGAGCGACATTTACCTTTGGTTACCAAAATTTGGGGAATTAAACTGCATTCGTATATTATGTATTATATATTATATTATATTATACAAATTACATGGCATAGAGTAATCTCATACTAGAGAGAATATTTGGCTCATCTGACGTTTCCTTTCACACTCTTCTTGATGCGGTCGGTGTGATAGAGAGATGTTTGACGAAAAGTGACATACACCAGGTGGAATTACAATAACTTCTTGCTTTAATTTTTCATGTCGTTTTGGTGAAAAACTATGAAATTTAAATGTGGTTTAAACTTTTTTATTCACTTTTATTGTTAGCATACATTTGTGTTTGTAATTAACACTATAATTTTAACACACCAAACGAAATCCCGTGGTTGTTATTTTGTGCGTTGTTTTGAACCATTGCCTCTATCTGGTATTAGTAAAGCAATTCTTTTCAACATCAAACGTAAATATCACACCAGGCCAAATGCCATAAATTTGGTGAGCGAACTATTAGGTCTACTATAAGTATTAGTCTATGTTACATGGTGTCTGTTGTAATTCTCAATTATTATTACTTTTTCTTTCACAATATTTCCCCGACCCAGAATTCGAACTAAACCACTTTGATTGCCAGCCGCGCGTCTCACATTGAACTATCGAATACATTGCGCTTGGACGAACAATAACATCATTAGTGACAAAAAATACTTTCCTTCTGACAAACACCATTTCGGGTTCATGTATGCGGGAAATCCGCACATAGTACTTCGTCGGAATTTGTGTACATGCCCCGACAGAAGAAAAAGACGATGACAGCTTCTATGACCGCCTGGAGGAAAAATGCTACCGCCCAACATTAAGATTGTTCTAGGTGATTTTAATGCTAAAGTCGCCAGGGAAAGTGTCTTAGAACCAACCATCGGTAAATTCAGTCTTCTGATAATGGAATGAGACTGTTAGATTTTGCCGCGGCGAAAACATGGTTGTCAGCTGTACTAGACTCAAAAAAATATGTTTGTAAACACAGCAGAAAAGTCTGCTGAAAAGGGGAAAGCAAACAAATTTTCTATTACAGCAAACATTGGTTTGTTGTTTCAGCAAACAGTACGTCAGCTATTTTATCAACCCTGCAAAAAGTTTGTTGTTATTGCAGTTCATTTGCTGTAATAACAAACAAATTGTCTGCTGATAAGTAGCATACATTGTTTGCTATTAATAGCAAACTTAATTTTTTGAGTGTAGATTCCAACATAAAGACATCCATAAGGCTACTTGGATATCCCCTGATCCCTGACCCCTGACTAAGAACCAGATTTATCACATGGTAATTGATGGAAGACACTCTACTAGTGAAATGAACGTAGGTGTGATTCGAGAAGGAAATATCTATTTGGATTATTGTCTGATTGCAGGAAAGGTTGGCACAAGGTTAAACAGAGCGAAAGTCGTACGAAATTAGTCACATAGAGAGCTTTACATCGGAAAGCTGCAATTACCAGAGATAGCCACGCCCTATGCAGAAAAACTCTGTCAGATATTGGCGCAGAACTCACGCCCGCCGAATGATCCTAAAACGCAGTGGAAGTTCATTTCGCGCTCTATGCTGAGACCGTATTTGGTTATTGAAAACAGCTTAAAGACAACCGCATGTATGATGAAGTGTGTCGCATAAAAAAAATAAATGGTTTCCCATTACATCCCATGAAGGGACCGGGGAGAAATTCTCACAATCACTGCGCTGTGCGCTTTCCAGTTTTCACTCACTGATGATTGGCACCTACAGTTTTCACACCGATTCCGAACGGTATTTTGAGAAGCTTTTTCATGGGTATATACTCGATAGTGTCGCCGTCACTATGCGAGGTGACCGCCGCCGAAAGAAATTTAAAGGTGGTCAGAGCAGGGTTCGAACCCAGGATCTCATGTACAAGAGCCGCGCACACTAACCATTGCACCACCGACGGCAACGCGAGCCGTGACAGAGCGGTCTAAGGAGAAGAGGAGAGAGTAAACCAGTTGTTCAGGAAGATATAAAGGTTGTGGAGAAAGTGCGAGAGGGGGCACATTGAATCTTACAAAAGGAAGAATGAGTCCCGAAAACTCTACTGAGATGTACAAAGTCAAACCAACGGGGAGAGATCAGGGTCCCAATTTGTAGAGAAAAGGACGGGAATTCTTGTCGCAGATGTGCACAGTATTTTGGAAATATGGAGATATCACTTCTCTGCTTTACTTGCCCTAGAACACTTCAATATAGATGAGGGTGTTGAGACAATGTACAAGACGATGGCGTCAACCGCCGTCTTTTAGCCAAAGCGAAATATCCCGGCTTAAGAACAACATATCCGCTGGTGCTGATGGACTACTGGCTGAGCTGTTTCAGGCTGGCGGCTATGAGTTGGAAAGTTGCATGCATCATCTCATGTGCAAAATCTGGCTAGAATGAGTGCCCGACGATTGGAGTCTTATCATAATGTGTCATGTTCTCAAAAAAGGTGGCCCATCGCATTCAGGGTCGTCTGAAGCGTAATGTGCGAAAGCCGGTTGTTGCAGACCTGATCGCAACTTATCAGTGTGGCTTTAGGCCTGGAAACTATCAACTATCTACTAGATATTCTCACTGCGCCAAATCCTGGAGAAAACCCAGTTGTAATATAAGGCTACCTTCGATAGCCCGATACGGGGAAAACTGTGTCAAGTTACGTCGGAGCTTGGTATTCCTGCTAAGCTGATACTTCTATGTAGAATAACACTGACCGACACGAAATCGTCACTAAGGATTGGTAAAGACTTTACCAAACCATTTAGTACGAGGCGAGGCCTCAGGCAGGGTGACACCCTATCATGCGATCTCTTCAACAAACTAATAGAGATCGTCATGAGAAAAGCTGAAGTCAACAAGAATAAAACTATCAGCAGCAAAAGTCATTCTATGCTCGAGTATGTTGGTGATTTAGACATCATTGGGCGAAATCTGCGAAAAGTTACGGCAGTATTTTCAAAAATCGAGAAGGAATTAGCAAAAGTGGGTTTGGCAGTAAACAAGAACAAGCCAAAATTAATGGGTTCGACAAGCGAAACATCTACCCGATTGGATGAAAAGGTGAATGTTGGTAACCGTTAGAATTTCGAGGTAGTGGACGAATTAATTTACCTCGAATCTGCCGTAAACAGAAGCGATAACGTCAACCTGCAAACATGTGTTTTAAACCTTCTATCGATAAGCAAAGATCCAACTCTATCAGACTCTCATACAGCCTGTGGTGCTTTATGGCGCAGAATGCTGATGAAACACCACTGGGAGTCTTCGTGAGAAAAATGATATATGTATATGGTCCTATAATAGAAAACGGCGAGTATCGACGACGGATGAACCACGAGCTGTATAATCTGTGTCCCGACATCGACGTAGTTATGCGTATCTAAATAGCGCGTTAACGCTGGATAGGCCATATCAGTAGAATCGATCAGAATGAACCAGTGCGTTAGGTATTCGAAGACGTACTCGAAGGACATCGAACAATAGGACTACCTGCAAAAAAAAAGCTGAAGATCGAGCCGGTTGGAGAAATATGTCATCCCCATTTTGTAAGGCCGTTGACCCCTCTGGGTTGTTTGAGGTCACCTAATATGATTGGGACCTACAGCTTTACACCGGTTCCGATCGGTATTTTGAGAAGCTTTAGTTTGTTAACCGTGTTGTTGTGGGTAACTGCTCAGTATTTTCCCAATACTCAGTAGCTACACGATCGTTAGCCATTCCCCACTGCGATGATTATGGGTTACACATGAGTCGCTCTCATTTCAGTTCGTTGGCTCAAGATTTTAGTGGGACTCGCACTAGAAATTGATGTGACTTCTTATGTGCTTGTTTTGCAGCCATGGGGAAATGTGTGAAATGCCTACCGTAGTACACGAACAATGTAAAATTTAATCCAGAAATACTCCATGAGACGGAATTGCAACCAGAACGAGTCACTGTGTGTTGCGCAGCTTCATCAAGGTGCATTATGGGGCCATATTTCTTTGAGCAAACCGATGTAACATTAACTGTCAATGGAGACCGTTATTTAAAGATGTTGAAGGAGTTTTTTTTACCCAGAAGATGTATCCGTTTCAACAGCATTTGGTTCCACAAGATGGAGCAACTGCACACATAGCCAGACCGGTTATGGCGAACCTCCAACGAAAATTCCTAAACAAATTATTATCCAGAAACTCCACCTTCCGCTGGCCCCCAAGGTAATCTGACCTGACCGCACCAGTCTTTTTTATGGGGTCATGCCAAGCAAGAAGTTTACAAACCGAAACCAAGGAATTTGACTGAATTGAAGTAGTACATTCAACCAATAATTGAGGCGATCCCGACTTTAACCCTTCAGGCCGCAATGAATAATTTTCTGATCAGGTGTCGCATATGGTCATTTACGGACTCTCATCTTCAAACCCAATCAGTTCTGTAAAATAAAACAGAATTTTCTCGACAATAAAACAAAAGTAAATGAAATACATTGATTAAACAAACAGTTTTTTGAATTTCTAATTGTAGCACAATTGGTGCGCCACCCGGATCTGTTTTATCGGGCATCATTTTCAGCAGTGACTCGCAAAACCTTTAAGTAAGATTACACTTTTTTTCATAATCGTGCACAAAATTGCACTTTTGGTGCAAAGTTCAGAAAATTCAAAAAAATTTTCTCAGAAACGAAATCACCATAAGTTTTATTCAGTTTTTATAGTTTGGCAATTATGGCGCTGGTTGTTATTTTTATCCGGTAGCCACAGGAAGATGTGTGACTATTTTGCCTATTACAGTAGCAAATGTATTGTCCTATAACTGGCTTAGTTTTATGAAGAACCTGTTTTAATTTTTAGCTCTATTTTGGTGATTTCCAACATTGCTTGGACGTAAAAACTTGATTTTTTGAAATATTGAATTGTTGTTTGAGTTTCTTCTGTTTCGAATACTTGATATTGAGATATGACTTTAAATTTTGATGCTACAATGAATTGTTTGAATTTCTTTGATATTGTGAAAATTTGGAGTACAAATATTCTTTGTACCCTATTAGGGGAGGCATACTTGTTCAACATGCATATACATTAATTTGAAAATTATGGTATTAATTAAACATTTCATACCAAATTTAATGCCATGAAGTTGTACAAAAAAGAAACGCAAGTCTTTGAACTATATTTTATGTTCTTTTTCCCATTTTGAAGACAGCAAAAAAGTTCTGTGATTCTTTGAAATTCTTCACAGACAAATCCTAAGGCCTGAGAAGAAAAATTAAGTCTACAAAAAATTTAAAAAATCATAAACAATATTTGTTTGTTTTTGTTTTGTCGCAATGTTTTTGCTTCGATATTTTACAATAAATCTTTGAAATTTTTCCACCATAATTTTGGTAATGCGACCGACGACTGCACCACATGTGGAGCATGGATTTCAGTTTCTGGTGATTTACCGCGGAAATATGATCAAAAAAGTGACTACACATGTGGAACCCAGGAGGATGAGGAAGAGATGAGGAAATGGAAATTACTTTGATGTTTGGGCCAAATATGTCAAAATAAATGGCAATTTTGCTTCTGAAGAAAATAGAGAAAATTTCGAAATATTTTAAGAAATTGCGACAAACATTGGTGAAGATGACATTATATGAAATCGGATCAAATGAAGCGAAACGTTAAAGTTTTTACGACAAATATTCTTAAAGTAAAAACTAAATGAATACAGATCCAGTGAAGCGAATAGTTGAGGTTTGCTGTGTGACAAACAGGCATTGTAAACGCACGTTTACAGCTCGCTCACGCGCCACGATCCGTAAAATGAAGAGTAAACAAACGCACCTACTTGTTAGTCGTGAGATGAACGAAAATAAAAATCCAAAATATACGACTCGACAGCAGTTGTGAAAATTGCGAGCAAGCAAACAAATAAAATGAGCAGCTCAGGAGCAGCTCGTATACAGCACACGAGACGTAAATACAATACTGTAGAGAGGCAAGAGCAAATGGTTCAAGTAATGAATTTGGATCGGTGTTCTCAAATATTCACCTCAATTTTTAAAAAAACACGAAAAAATTTCCACGAAGCATAAATACATAAATGGTAGCAGAAACTGAATAAATCTTTTATATACCATAATATGTACCAAAAAGTACATAAAATTTACTACAAAGTAAAGAGCATGTTTCATAAACAATATAAACGGTACCACAAAGTGGAGAAAATTTCTTAAAGTGTATTATAAAGTACAAAGTGTACCCAAAGTACATATGGTGTATAAAAAATGTACATAAGCTTTGCCAAAAAGTTACATTTTGGCACCAAACAGTACAAAATGAGTATCCACAAAAGTGAATAAAGTGTAATATTGTTAAAATAAATAAAGTAATATTTAGCTCACTGAAATAATTGTTTTTGTTTTGTCATAAACACAGCGATGACAAAAAGTATTGAATAGTATAGAGAACTTATTGCACTCTTTTTCCGCTCTCATGTTGAGAGTCTGAGTAAAAGAGCATAAACGAGTCTTATTCTTTTTATATAATACAGTGAAAACTCCCATAAGCGGACAGCCACCGTCGACCAAAATTTGTCCGTTCTTGGGAGGTGTCCGCCTATGGGAGTTTGATAAAAAAGGACAACAAAAGAAATTTTTATTGTTTATTCAGAGCTTTAACACAAAATTCAATTCATATCTAATTAACAAAAAAAGGTTTAACGAAAAAAAAAAATTTTAATATATTAAAATAATAATGTCTTACTTATTAAAAAATTCATGGTAAGAGTTGCTTTAAAGGCACTAAAAGGAACATAAATTATACGCATTTGTACTTAGTTTGAAATAAAAAAGTCTTTTATAGTTTTTTGTTTCATATTTGCTTGCTGTTCTGTCGCTAAATGAGTTTGAAGGTGATTTTCTAATTTTGTTACAAAAGTAAAAGCTGCATAATCAGTTTTTACAAATTCCTTGATGTTGTAAGGATATTTCAAGGCATCGGCACAATTCATAACTTTATTTGGAACTGCAATCCAATTTTCTTCATCTAAAAGTTCTTCTGGCTCCACTTCGCTTTCACTATTCGCTAATTCAATGACAAAGTTATCATCTTCTGTCATAATATTTTCATCAATGGTAACGTACTCTTCAGCATTGCCTAATCCACAGCCTTGTATCAATGATTGCAACTCTATTACTGGGATATCATCTTCGTCATCAAAATCCCGTGAACTGTATGCATTTTCATCGAATCCGGCCTTGCGGTAGCAGTTTTGAATTGTTTCGGTGGTCACCTTATTCTACGCAGATGAGATGCAAAATATAGATTCAAGGATATTGATTTTTTTTGCTACATCTGTATTTTCATCAAAAGCTGTTATCATATCCTGTACTATAAAATTTCGGTAGTAGAATTTGAAACTACGAATGATGCATTGGTCCAGGGGCTGGCAAATTGATGTTGTGTTTGGAGATAACCAGATAACTTTAATGTTCAACATCAACATCTCGGGGATGAGAGGCTGGATTATCCAAAAAAAAGAGCTATTTTTCGTTTTTCTTTCCCCATTTTCATAATTCAGCCATAATCTCTCTATTCATCCATGCCTTTTTATTTGATTTCCAAATGACTTAAGCGTCAAACATTTTTTTTGATGGCATTGCAACAAAATTAATCAAAACAAAATTTTTTTTTGACTTTGCTTCACAATGTAATCAGCTGAGTAAGTATGTAGTTGCCACATGCATATTTTTAAGTGAGAAAAGTCTGTATTTACACGTAGGCTTTTTATAGCGCCTCGTGTTCTATTGTAAAAAAGTGCAATTGTTAATATTTTGTTTTATGTTGAATTATTTTTGCCCTCTTTTCAGAGTTTTTTTGACCAAATAATGCACAATTTTGCTGTCCGCGTCCGTTCAAGGGAGCGTCCGTTCTTGGGAGGGAAATTTGCTCTGAAAAATCAATTTGGTGCAACGTTATTCGAAAATTGTCCGCATATGGGAGGTGTCCGCTTAAGAGAGTGCCCGCTATTGGGAGTTTTCACTGTATTTCAATATAAATTCACCATTTCGACAATGTTATTACATAAAACAATACAAAAAGCATAAATGTTTCAAAAATAATAAATGTTTCACATCAAAATTATGAATGGATCAAGTTATGACAAAATAGAGTAAAACGTTTTGAATCATTCGTCCCATGAATTCTCTATACTATTCAATACTCTTTGACGACGACCACCTGCTTGTTTGATCGCTGCCGCTACATCAATACCATCATACTTATTTTCAGGCAGAGACTTGATGCTAACGCTGTGTGTTGTTGGCATGTTTGCTTTGATAGATTGCCCTACCCGTGCCTATAAATCTTAACACATCAAAAAGTTCATAAAGCGTAGATACGAAAAAAGTGCGTTTTGAAATGAATATAAAGTTTATATAAAGTACCAAAAAAGTACTTTAAGCTACCAAAAAGTACATAAAGTTTAACAAAAAGTACATACAGTATACTTTTATGGTTTTTGGTACATTTTGTGTACTATTTTAATACGATATGCTTTGTTTGATACACATGATGTACTTTTTGGTACAATCTACGTTGGTTTTGGTACACTTGAGGTACTTTATCGGTACTCATATGTACTTCTTTGACACATTATTATATTGGTTACTTTATGTACATTTTGTTACACTTTATGCACATTTTAGTGAATTGTATGTACATTTTAGTATATTTTTTATTGGGTATTGTTGGTACATTTTATGTACCGTTTTGGTACACTCGAGGCACTTTTTTTTGGCAATAGTACATAAACAAGGTAGATTATACGTGCTTCTATGGTATAATTTTAGGTACCTTTAATGTACTTTTATATACATATATTTTGTACATTTTGTGAAGATTTTATATAATCTTTTAATTTTTTTTTTGGTAAATTTAATGTAGCTTTTGGTATCTACGTTTGTTGTATATGTTTTCAATTATTTGGTCAATTTGCACTTTTATTTTGTACATTTTCGCGCACTATTTCCAAAATATTACCTTTCTCAATGTAAGTGTTAGCTGCCAAACGAACTGACATACTTCGCCCACTTTTTGATATTTATGATCAGTGTACTCTGTCACTCGAATAGATTCATCATTCATCATTCGAATAGAAATCATCACGAATAGATTCACTTTTGAACAACGCTAACAAATTGTCCAAATTTACTTTAAAAATCAGTCATTGATTCGCGCAAATTTTAAACGACTTCCTGATATTTATAGCGCACATAATTGTCCATCTGAGCAAGCCATTCTTCGAACTGTGGATAGATTTGATACCACATACGCTCTAAATGATGCAGTAACACCAACACGTCAATGGAATATGTGTACTGAAGGGAATATCGCCGCTGGAAACGAAAGTGTGCAAGAAGATCCAAATTGATCGATTCATCGTCGGTCGCAAGAACTGGGACTCAGTCCGTTCACTTCGTGGAAAAGATTTAGCTGGTGCAGGAATTAAAGCCACGAGACCATAATATGCGTCGTTCTTTCACCGATTGGGCTCTAGAGCAGTTGGAAACTGACCCGATGTTTTATCGCAAAATTGTGTTCAGCGATGAGGCTCGTTTTTGGCTTAACGGGGTTTGTTAATAAACAAAATTGCCGCATATGGAGTGAGACCAATGCACAGCAGCCCCTACAGACTCCATTAAATCCATAAAAATGCACCATTTGGTACAGTTTACACGTTGGTGGCATCATCGAACTTTAATTCCTCAGAATAGAAACCGGAGCTCACGTTACAGTCAAAGGATATCATGAGCGCATGATCAATGATTGTTTGTTCGAAAATATGGATGGCATTGATCCGGGCCAGATGTGGATTCAACAGAATGGCGCTACGTGCCATACGGCGACCGCAACCATTGATTTATTGAAATCAAAATTTGGCGATATGTTAATTTCCTCCAAGGTCGTGCGATTCGACCTCTCTCGATTATTTCCTGTGTTGCTACGTGAAGTCACTGGTTTATACTGATAAACAAGCAACAATTGACGCCTTGAAAGCCACAATTATTCTTGTTGTTCGTGACATATGGGCAGCATTGCTCGAAAAAGTTACCCAAAATTGGACGCCCAGAATGCGCTTCGTCATGAACAGCCGCGGTAGCCGTATGCCAGAAATCATTTTCAAAAGGCATGTGTTGATCTTTTGAATAAACTAATTTTTTAATTACATTTTTTGTGTTATTGTTTACAATTTCAATTTGTATCGACCTTAAAAAAAAAGCTTTTATAAGGGTTTTAAGGTGACTGCGAGCAGTGAGTTGTTGCTCAACGCACTGGCACGCGGTCAGGAGCGAATACATTTTACAGAAACGAACCTAATCACGAGTTGTTTTATTGCATGTTATTCGTGCCTACCCAAGAGCGCGATTAATATTTAATTTTATTATTTTAGGTTCTCCTGGGCACGTGTGTTGCCTATAACTAACGAATTACGAGCCGCATTTTGTGTGCGAAAATATACGACTCGAATCTCGCGAAATATATTTTGAGCAGTGAGAGGGATTCGCTATGCTCGCTCGCGCTCATTTGCGATGCTTGGTTTCAAAAGAGTTCTCATGTGTTCTGCTTATTTTGCGACGGGTGGTGCAGCGTTAAGTGTAAGCGACTTTTCTATTTCCGCTGTAAGTTCTTCTTATTTCTTTATGTCATAATTACATCGTGATCGGGCGACCCTCTCAACTATTTCAGTGATATTTACATTTTGGCGCCTTTTTCAAAATACAAATAAAATAAATGGTTTCAAATTAAATCCAATGAAGGAATGGCGGAGAGCTTCTCACAATCAGTGAGCTGTGCGCTTTCTAGTTTTATACTCACTGATTGGGACCTACAGTTTTACACCGGTTCCGAACGGTATTTTTGAGAAGCATTTTCATGGCTAAATACTCGATAGTGTCGCCATCACTAAGCGAGGTGACCGCCGTCGCAAGAAATTTTAAGGTGGTCAGAGCAGGGATCGAACCCAGGATTTCAAGTAGAAGAGGCGCGCGCGCACACTACCCATTGCACCACCGACGGCCACTTTTTCAAAATAACCCAAATTTATTCTTGTACCGAAAGATTGTTCCAAAATCGATCATATTTCTAAAATTTCAATCTATTTACAGAAACTTGAATACACGGTTTAACATTTTATAGATTAAAAGCTAATGGTGCCCGCTTGTAAATTGGAGTAGCTTTCGCCTCCGTAATTTTAACTTTCTGCAAAATATGAGAACGTCAAAAGTTGACAGTAAAACTATTATGATATGTCACAAATTTCTCACAATATTCTAGCACTTTCATTCACCACTCGCGTCATTTCATATACATACATACATACATACAAACATGTGTATTTCCACTAACAATTTCTATCGTTTCACTTTAATTGAGATGAAGTGCGTTTGGCCGATATCTGACAGTGGTTGTTGTTGGTATTTACGCGGTGATATATTCATTCATATACAGTTTGTGGCTTGTCGACTTTTTAGTTTTTTTCGTTTTCATACAAATCTTAAAAATATCTTTTTGATATAACAACAACAACAACAACAAAAATAGTCCAAAGAAGAGGAAGCCATCGAATACATTTCCATTTCGTTTTAGAGTTGACTCAGGCATTCATAAATCTCATTCTCTTAGTATGTAAATATACATACATACATATGTATTTATGACTCAGAGGCGAAATGCGGGTACGGCGTTAATGAAGGCCTTTGAATTGGGGTGAGTGTTTGAAAAGTTTGATATCAATAAATAAAAATTAAATATAAATATCAATTAATAAAAATTAAATTTAAAGTAGGGGTTTTCAATAAGAGCGCTACAAAAGTTTTTTTTAAATAAAACAAAACCGGTTTTAGATACCAATGAAATTCTTTATTCCTGTGAAAGTACGTTCGATGCCATTATGTATGGAACTCGATTTCTTTTGCATGGCCACCACGGACACGCTTGCAGAAGTCCAGACGCTGAACCCAATTTTCGACGGTTTTCAAGCATAAATCGGCCGATACTGCTGCAATTTCACGTTCGATATTCGTACGCAGTTCATCAATCGTCGCTGGCTTGTTGGCATAGACCATACCCTTGACGTAGCCCCACAAGAAATAATGTAACGGCGTCAAATCGTACGACCAATCGACTGGGCCATTTCGTGAGATAACACGTTCACCAAACTTGGTTTCCAATAAATTGATTGTGGTATTCGCTGTATGGCTTGTGGCGCCGTCCTGTTGGAACCACATGTCCTCCAAGTCCATATAATCCAATTGGGGCCAAAAATATTCGGTTATCATTGAACGGTAGCGATTCGCATTCACAGTAATGTGCCGGTCTTGATCATCACGGAAGAAGTACGGCCCAATGACGCCGCCGGCTCATAAACCGCACCAAACCGTAATTTTTTCGGGATGCAATGATGACTCATGGATTACGTGTGGATTGCTGTCTGACCAATAACGCATATTTTGCGTATTGACGAAGCCATTCAGCCAGAAATGAGCCTCATCGCTGATTGTTGAGGCTTCTTAAAGTTGAGGCCACTGACTCCAAATTTCGGTAGTAAATTTTAATAATTTCGACTCGTTGTTGGCTCGTATATCGTTCCATGATGAAATGGCAAACCTTACGAAGAGAAATGTCAAAAGAGCGGGAAAAAATATGTCGTCGTTTGCTGTCCCTATCGATTTACTTTTGTAGCGTCTCTGTTGAAAAACCCTTATAAGACTGCAACGAAATCGAAAAATAAATTCCGAATCACGCCACAAAAAGGGAAACAGATTTCCCCGATTAGGCTCGTGTTTTCCAAGACATGGTTCATGAGAGATAAAATAAATCATAAACTAGGGACTACAATTACAAATTACGCCCTTTTATATTTTTTACAAATGAATGTATCATGTACATGATAGCCATTTCTAACAAGAGCCCTAAGAAGATTACACTTTCACCTCAAACCAAAATTGTTATTAGAACAAATCTACACTCAGAGAAAGAGATTTTCTAAATTTGAATTCAAAACTTGCTTAAATTTACTCAATTGTACTTACAATTAGGAAATTGAACTAAATCTGAGGAATTTGTACTTAATCAGAGTACACATAAAAGGAGTAAGGACTCGAAATAATATAACAAACGTCCTTAATTTTTCTTGGATACATTACATTCTAATGAATACAATTGTACTGAATTTGAGGGAAATTATACTAAACCCTAACAAAAGTGTATTAACGTTTAGTTCAGCAAGTTTTGAAAAATTGTAGTATGGACGAAGAGATTTTAAGTTCGTTGAATTGAATTTAATTGAACTGAGTAGAATTAACTTGAGCTGAATTGAATTGATTTCAATTAAATTGAACTGGACTGTATTGAATTGAACTGAATTGAATTGAATTAAATTAAATTGAATTCAATTGAATTGAATTGCACTGAATTGAATTGAATTGAATGGAACTGAACTGATTTGACTTGAATTGAATTGATTTGAACAGAAATGAATTCAATTGAACTGAATTGAATTGAACTAAATTGAATTGAATTGAAATGAATTGAATTGAGTTAAACTGAACTGAATTGACTTGACTGGAATTAAATTGAATTGAATTGAATTCAATTGAATTGAACTAAATTGAATTAAACTAAATTGAAATGAATTGAATTGGATTGAAATGAGTTGAATTGAAATTAACTGGGTTGAATTGAATTGAGTTGAATTGATTTCAATTGCATTGATTTCATTTTTCGTTAACTACTTCCTATAAGTACAACGAATTTTTACCTGTTAAAGTTGTTATGCAAAATTTTCCTTAAAACTAGTTAGGAATTTTTAAGACACAAAGTGGTTTTTATATGATATTTAGGGTGACTAGACGCGTTCAGATTGTATTCATACGTTCACAGAAGTTGTTCAGCTTTACCATGGCTACAATTTTGTTAAATATTGTGAGTGAAAAATTTGGAGTCCTTTGAAGTTATGCTGAAAAAAGTTAAAAGAAATGTTTTGTTTTCAAAAAAAAGTGCAGGAAAATCTGAGAATTGGTGAAAATCGATTTTTTCAAAAATTTGGCATGATAACCGATACAATTTACTAGAACGTTGATAAAACAATTTCATGCCAAAAACTACAATAGAATTAATTCCGAACTCAAATCGCTGGCAGAAATTAAGTTTGAGGAGAGGTGGTCGTTCTACGCTAGTTGCACCATTGCCCATGGGAGAATTGCGAGTGTTACTCCGACTCCGGGAAAGTTTTCTGTAGTCCAATTGCTACATTTCGACACCGACTCCATACCCCAGTTCGTGTGTGCGTCTGTAGTTTAACGCTTTATACTTGGGGCCTTAAAACTCTTTCGATTCCACCCTGGCAAACGATAAAACCAAACACTCTTTTTTCACTTCTTCATCACCCAACTTATTTTTTCATCTCCATCTCTCCCTCTTCGAACTTTTTCTGGTACATTTAAGCGTTTCTCCACAACGAGTTTGAACAGAAAATCACCACACAACTTTAACGAAATTCGCTTAGAAATATATTAAGATTTATTGTTAAGGCACTTTGAATCTCATCCATTGCTGTTGCTAATGTTATCGTTGATGCTGATGCTAATGTTGTTACTATATAAATGTTGTTGCTGCTGGCTGCATTTGCAATGATTCGGTTGCGTTGTTGTGGAATGCCAGCCATGTCTCCTCACTTTTGTCATCTCATCCCCGATCTCCACCAGAGTTGAATGTAATGAGATGCGGTTGGATTTGTTTTCCGGCCCACATAATTTTTAGATTGTTAACCGAATGTTGTTTTCTAGAATTGTTGTGGCTGTTGTTGTTATGTTGTTTATTGATTGTTGTAGTTTTCCCATGCAATGATTTCGATTTTCGGCTACTGTTTTGTAAAATTGGACGCCCACATGGATCCGGAAATGGCATTGTCACCAAATATTTGACATCTAGTGTATTGTCAGACAATCAATCATTGTTTCATTTAATTTTCTTCTATTTGGACAATTTAAATTGACGTTTTAATTTTAAATTTTTTGTGCGGGCATTCATTTGTTGATTGTATTATTTGAAGACATTAGTAGTAGACACTCGGCTAATCGATGGCCAGGAAGTGGGTGGCTAATAGGGCCAAATATAAAAAGCTTCTTAATTTTATTATCTGGTATGGGATTATATTATTTCTTATTTACTTTTTTTTATTTGTATTAGAAAAATGTGTTGAACATCTTGTGAAATTTATTATTTCAGTAGATGTTTGGAAATTTATTTTACTTCTAACTGATAAATTTTGAGAATTAATTAATTAGTTTAGGAAACTGGATGTTCATTGAGTTTCCTTCAAGTGCTGCGCGTAAATGCCCCTATTTAAGCATTTGCCTAAATTCAAATCCTTTGTAGTGAAGGTCATTTGATCTTTGTGGGAATAGATAGATGGATGTATTGATATGGGCCGAGATGGATGTGTTGTAAATTCCGCACTAGATTGCTTTTCATTTGTTTACAAATAATTGCTTGTTTTAAATCTTAACCCGTGAGAAAAAAAATCCATAAACATTTCTCACATTTGTGCTTTTTATGTCGAAAATATTTATACGAATTGGCGGAATTTGTTCTAAATTTATGTTTTTTTTTTGTGTGTAAATTTCCATCAAGTTCTTTATGTACTCATACTTACATTCATGTTATTTTTGTTTAAATTTCAAATTCATTCATTTGTTTATTTGACTAAATTGTGTGCTAAATAACTTAATTGTTTCCTTGAACCGACGATCACCATGGAATTTTTTGTATTCAAGTATAACAATTTAAGTTGAAACAGAAAAGAAAACCAGCATTTCGTTAAGTGTAGAAGTAGAGATGGAAAAATATCTATCTAATTAAAAACGCATTAGATTTAAGTTGAGGTACCAGCGACTTTGTACAAGAACGTTTAGTACTATTATTGTTGCAAGCTGAATTTTTGTTGTTATTGTTGGTGAAGGTCGCAACGGGAATTTGTTGCAATTTTGTACCAGTAATTTGTATACCAAGTGAGATCTCAAGATATTATCCACTTGAATGTTAATGACATGTAAATTTTAAGATTCTGTAATGATATGGAAATAATTTGAAGTGTAATAGTACTTAAGAATATCATGAATGCCGTGAGAGAGAGGCCCCACTTAAAGTCACTGTTTAAAGTGGAATGAGGTGAGACAACATTGAAAACAATTTAATATCAAGTCGGGAAGGTTGCTGAAGGTTAGTATTATAAATAATTTTGTTTTAATACACTCAAAAAACAAAAATACAAAACGGCCAAATGATGGCGATCTTAAAATTCAAACGTCTACAACAAGTACACTATTCAAGAGAATACAAAAAATCACATCATTCATAGTTTTAGACTAGATTTTACTTGCTAAATTGTACTCGAATGTGAAGTTCTCAAAGCTGCGCAAAAAGTGAAAGATTTTAAATTGTATTAAATATTGAAATTTCTAGTCGCTGAAACTCTATATTTTTTGTTGTTGTTTGGATCCAAATGTAACGTGTTTGTAGCTGGTCGCAAATATAATGTACTTGTCTCCAAACACATTGTGTTTGCTTTTCAATATCATATGTTGCAGACAAAGTGATTAATAGATTATAACATATGTTTGTGTGACCAAAATGTAGTGATTAATAGATTACTAGCTGACCCGGTAGACGTTGTCCTGCAAATTTTGTTCAAAAGAAATAATGGATTTTTAATTTGTGGTTTGTATGGGAGGTACCACGCCCCTTTGTCCAATTGGACCGCATAGTAAATCTAAACCACCCAGGGCGCCACCCAAACGCATACAAAAATATTTATTCAAATCGGTCCAGAAGTTTAGGAGGAGTTCAGTTACAAACACACGTGCAGTAGAATTATATACAAGGTGGCGCAAAAGTAAACTTCCGATGTTTTTTGGCTGTAATTTAAAAAAAAAATGAAAAACTTTGATTCTTCTTGTGGATTATTTTTATTTGGTCTTTTAATTTTTTTTACATCAAGTCGAGAATATGATGTCATGTAAATGGCCGCCGCCACAGTTGATTGTCATTTGAGCTCTTTTTATGGCATTTTCCATCACTTTGGCCAAAACTTCCGGCGATAGGTCCTCACATTCTTGACGGATATTGTCTTTAAGAGCTGCAAGAGTCTGAGGCTTGTTGATATAAACCCGCGACTTCAACAAGCCCCACAAAAAGATGTCTGGAGCGGTCAAAACAGGCGATCTTGCTGGCCAGTGCAAATCGCCAAAATGGGAGAGTAGGCGCCCGGGAAATGCATCCTTCAGCATATCGGTTGTGACACGTGCTGTGTGTGCCGCTGCACCGTTCTGTTGGAACCACATGTTTTCCAATCCCAATTCATCAAGTTGCGGCAAAAAGAACTCGTTGATCATTGCTCTGTAGCGCTCACGGCGCTTCCATGACATCGACGGCGCTTCCATGACATCCTCGGCTACAGCAGCAATATTCTCTGCAGAACGGCTACTCCAGGGTCTGCCACGCCTGGCAGCATCTCGTGTTGTGCCAGTCTCTTCGAGGCGAGCGGCTAAACGTCGCAGTGTTTCACCAGTAGGCGTTGGACGGCCAGGAAATCTGCGACGAAATTCACGTTGTGCCAAAGTCACCGACCGATTATTGGTCAAATAAATAGTCAGCAATATTCCGCGTTCTGGAGCAGTGTAGCGTAACATTGTTTATTAACGTGTATTTCGCATGTGTTTATTACACAAATGTCAAAACAGAACTGACATTAGGTGCCAATCGCAAAATTTATAGCATTTTCTGATAGGAGGATTACTTTTGCGCCACCTTGTATATAACGATTTATATATATAACGATTTGGGCGACGAATGTGGGTGCATCCAATTGTAAATGATCGTCTAACCAAAGGACATTTTACCATTATTTGCTGAACTACGAGAAGATGAGGACAAAATAATGAAAATTTCACAATTGCATAGCGGCAGACGCCGCACAAACCAACGTGTGTGTTATCGCCGAGTCGGCATCGCTCTTAAACTCCTCCGAAACGGCTGGACCGATTTGTATGAAATTTTGTGTGAATATCGGGTAGGTATCAGAATCGGCCAACATCTATTTTCCATACCCATAAATGGTAAGGGTGACCCACCCCTATATAGAACACAGATTTGTCCGACTGCGGAACACAGATTGTCAGACTGCGAAAAAAACACACACTGATGTAGCGGCAGCGAATAGTTGTATTGTGTGGGTACGGAGCACTCTCCGAGCTAAGATAATAATGACGTATTATACGTATATAAAAATGAGATAGCAAGAGAGCAATGAAAATTGTGTGAACTTGTGTAGCGTATGTACGAACATAACAATGTATTTATGTTCATGTGCCTGTTGCTTTGCATTCTCTTTGTTTTTTGTGGGAATAAAACAAAAAGTATTAATCGAAAATAATGACACATGTGCTTCCACTGGTCTATAAATAATTTTAAGTAATGTAGCGTCATCATATGATTGAACGCTGTTTTTTATTTTCCAATGTAACATTTACTAATGTGTTCATAGAAATCGAACAGCTACCATGTAGGAAACAGGTGTTAACACTTCGCCCGTGAGTTCGAACACTCATTGGATTTTTTTTATTTTAAACAATATTTTGAAACACTTTTCGGTACACTTTTGAAACATGTATTTTATATGCGGTTTTGAAAAATCAAATTTTTATTATTCATATTTCTGAAAAGTATTCGTTTAGGTACTTTTTGTCATACTTTGTATTTCTTTCAAAAGAGTTCGAAAAAGTCAATGTTTCATTTGTCTATTTATTTATTTCCTCTATTGATACACAGAAGTTTACAATTTTAAAACGAAAACTATTACAAGAGAAAGTTCATATTTTACCGTGCAACATTGACAACCCGATCTTGGTAAAATGTGTAAGATGTTGGCACTTTAAAAGGCAATAAATTTAGAAAAAAAACAGAAATATTGTAACAGGTTTTAGAAGAAAACACAAAACACAAAAATTCACTTTACGGATAAGAGGGGAAAATGTGAATATTTCTGTTGGAAACAAGGCCATCAGTCAAAAATCGTTTCAGTGTGAAAAGTGGATTTAAATTGTGAAAGTGGATTAGGAAAAAACAAGATGCTAAATGATTTATTCAATTAATTTATTCAAAATACACAAATTGAAATATCGATGTTTAACTGTGGACAAATTAATAAAATAGAATAAACTAGACATAACTAATTACGGTACCGAAATTTCTTATGCTTATAATAACTAGGAACTTTAAAAAAGAAAAACTGTTGGAATATTTTTTATCGGTCGATTACATTTTTAAGTTTCAAATTGTTTTTATGGATAGTTCCTGCATTATATGGTTATACCAGGAAAAATTCATACAATAGGAGTTCAAGATATAATTTCATCCGGCACCAAATTTTATTTGAAAACATTTGGAATTCATTCCAATGTTCCATGGCTAATTTGAATTGTAATCTCAGTGTAATATCTTGGCTTGTTCTAGTGGAACGACCGTAAACCGGTGTTCAACAATCATCCATAAATTGGTTTTTAATTAAATATTTAGATTTTGAAATCCAGAATAGAAAGGTTGTCTTCTTTGGTCTTGCTAAAAATTATGTTCTAAACATAATCCCCTTTGATTGGAATGTTATGATACGACCGAGTATTAGGCTTTGTCTATCATTTGTTGTTTTGAAAATTAGATTAAATTGGTTTTGCCCCTTAAAAGGTATAAACACTTAAGTTTCTTTAATGTTATTGTTGTAGTCGTTGCTACGTATAACGTTAATAGGTTTATTAACTCTTTTGTTGTTTTGTTGAAGAGGAAATGTAAATTACACCTTAACTTATTTTGATATTCTCCACTAACTTCGGAGCTAGTTACCAATGCGATACCTTAAATGGCAACAGAAATCGTCACAATATACACATCAGTCAGCCAGCCAAGCGACTTCATTTTTGCTCTAAACTTCAGGTAATTTTACGCCGCATAATTTTTAGATTTTATGTAAATTTTGTTATTGTTATCATTGTTGTTGTAGTTTATTTTTCTCTCTTTGTGTCTTTAAACTAAATAAATTTATTATGAATCCATTTATGGCTAAAACGAAGAGCCCTTCAAATGCTATAATGGCTTAAATTGCAGCGCGTCGCGTTTACCAAAATAGTCAAGATAACTCTTTTAAGAGATATTAATTTTTGATAACGAAATTACTACATGTCATTACCAGTTGATAGACAAAATTCATCTTCAATTTAGTTTTAAATGACTCTCAAATGCGGCCCGCCTCGCAAACAAACGCATTTGCTAGTACACTGTCAGAAAAACGGTTCGCCACAGAAACGAAACATGAGTTTATATTTCAGCTATGAATAAATTTGTACATCCAACGATATTGTCACTGCTGCAACGAATACAAGAATAGACGCAACTGTTCGTCAATAAGTTGCTGCAACAACTTAAATTTCATTGCACCAGCAAATTGTATGGTTGACAGTTTCAAGGAAAAATAATGGGCGTGAAGGTACAAGGTGGCGCAAAAGTAATCCTCCTATCAGAAAATGCTATAAATTTTGCGATTGGCCCCTAATGTCAGTTCTGTTTTGACATTTGTGTAATAAACACATGCGAAATACACGTTAATAAACAATGTTACGCTACACTGCTCCAGAACGCGGAATATTGCTGACTATTTATTTGACCAATAATCGGTCGGTGACTTTGGCACAACGTGAATTTCGTCGCAGATTTCCTGGCCGTCCAACGCCTACTGGTGAAGCACTGCGACGTTTAGCCGCTCGCCTCGAAGAGACTGGCACAACACGAGATGCTGCCAGGCGTGG
Source organism: Phaonia tiefii (assembly GCA_963931995.1). NCBI lineage: Eukaryota > Metazoa > Arthropoda > Insecta > Diptera > Muscidae > Phaonia > Phaonia tiefii. The sequence goes on along the minus strand of OZ008369.1, from coordinate 98,302,432 downwards.
CAGACCCCGGAGTAGCCGTTCTGCAGAGAATATTGCTGCTGTAGCCGAGGATGTCATGGAAGCGCCGTCGACATCGACCAGACGACGTGCCACGCTACAGAGCAATGATCAACGAGTTCTTTTTGCCGCAACTTGATGAATTGGGTTTGGAAAACATGTGGTTCCAACAGGACGGTGCAACGGCACACACTGCACGTACCACAACTGATATGCTGAAAGATGCATTTCCCGGGCGCCTAATCTCCCGTTTTGGCGATTTGCACTAGCCAGCAAGATCGCCTGATTTGACCGCTCCACACTTCTTTTGGTGGGGCTTTTTGCAGTCGTGGGTTTATGTCAACAAGCCTCAGACTCTTGCAGCTCTTAAAGACAATATCCGTCAAGAATGTGAGGACCTATCGCCGGAAGTTTTGGCCAAAGTGATGGGAAATGCCATAAAAAGGGCTCAAATGACAATCAACTGTGGCGGCGGCCATTTACATGACATCATATTCTCGACTTGATGTAAAAAAAATTAAAAGACCAAATAAAAATAATCCACAAGAAGAATCAAAGTTTTTAATTTTTTTTAAATTACAGCCAAAAACATCGGAAGTTTACTTTTGCGCCACCTTGTACATCCGAATAGAGCTAGCAAGGACCCAAACCATTTTGGTTAACAGAACTCTGCCATTGAGTAAACAGAGTTCTGTTAAAGGAATAAAACAGGAACACAAATGAATAAACTTGGATTGGAACCACATAAATAAATAATATTAAGGATTATGGACAAAATATACCCTCAAACTTCGTTAATTTTGTTAAATGTTTCGAAAAATATATAGCAATTATCGAATATTGCTTTTTAAAAACTTCACAAATTTGATGAACAGAATCACATATTGTAACCAAATAAGGTATTCTCTCCGTACGATAAGTACACCAAGTCATAGTCCTCGGAGTGTACTTTCCGAAATTGCTTTCCACATATTTCAGAGCAATTTCAGAATTTTACAATTCCATTCTAGACCCTATTTTGGAATTTCGCCCACTGTGGCCAAATAAAGAATTCTCTGCGAACCATATATTTGGTAAGATTCCATGAGATGTTATAACGTGACGTCATGATCCGTCCGTACATAATAACAAACACTCACCGCCGTTCCCACCCGCATACTTCCCCGGTCTATCCGTCACCTAAGCATACACAACATCCATCAGTCGCACCAACCATTGCGAACAATCATACTTACTTGCAAACACACAAACGCAGTCGACGTTGTGTGAGTGCTTGAGTGTAATTCTCATTTGCGTCATTACAGCGATCGTACTTAGTGTTAAGGTAAACTAGACTCGAGTCGTCGCCTCCGAACGAACAACCAGACAAAATTATAGCATTTTGCCTGGGGCTCTAGTTCTGCAAAGGACAGGAGCAAATTTTGGGATCCGTTCTGTAGTAAAGACGGTGTAAATACATTTGCTACACACGGGTTTCGGCTCACTGTTCCTACACAGGAGTTTCGACTCACTGTTCCTACACAGGGGCTTTCGGCTCACTGTTCCTACACAGGAGTTTCGGATCACTGTTCCTATGTAACTCATCCGACGATAACCGATACCGAACCGTTTCCACCGGACATTCGAAGCACATACCGAGCCAGCATCCCGCATATCCGATACCGATCTACGCAGCGAATCCGAAAAGCCGTAGGTGCGACGCACTAAGTGTCCGATCATCCCGAATCAACCAGCCTGCCGCAGAAGAGTGCTAAGCCAAGATAAGCGCCCCCCAGAAGAGTGTTAAGCCAAGATAAGTGCCTCCAGAAGAGTGTTAAGCCAAGATAAGTGCCCCCGGAAGACTGTTGTCAATCAAGACGAGTGACTTCAAGCTAAGAGGAGTGTTCCCACCGAGTGAAGCAGCGATGTTATTCCTGTAAATCAAATTACTTTGTAACTTAAATATCAATAAAGAATCTGAATTCGAACCCCCCCCCCAAAAAGGGTAAACTATTCTGTTCTTATTTCGAAAGGTTTGGTGGATCCTAACGAAAGACTCTGGACATGGCTGAGCTTACCTCAACCCCAGACAAAACCACGTTACAATGTACATACGTTCTGAATTTAATATCCATTTATTCTGAAAATATCTCACATTTTTAATTTGAAAATTATATTCTAAAACGAGGTTTGGCCCACCGTGCCCAAACAAAGGATTATCTGCGAATGATTCGTATACTAGGTATTATCACTCGAGGTGTACTTTCGGAGCTTGCTTCCTCATATTATTTCGTAGCAATTTCAGAATTTCGCAATTTGGGATTTCTATTTTAGACCCGATTTTTTAATTTGTCCCGGTGCGGCCAAATATAATGGGCAATCAAATTTATTTCAGGTACGAATTCTTCAAATGCATGTTCTGACATTACTTTCCGCATATTTCGGAGCAATTTCAGAATCTCGCAATTTGAATTTGAAAGTTGTATTCGAAAACGGGGTTCGGCTCACTGTGCACATACAAAGAGTTATCTTTGAATGATTAATATACCAGGTGATATCACTCGCGATGTACTTTCGGAGCTTGCTTTCTTTCGTAGCATTTCGCAATTTGGGGTTTTCTATTTTAAATCCGATTTTTTAAATCGACTCACTGTGGCCAAATAATGGATTCTCTGTCAACCAAATTTGTTTTAGGTAAGAGTTCTTGAGATGCACGTTCCGACACTACTGTCCATATATTTTAGGGCATTTTCAGAATCTCACAATATTTTAATTTGAATGTTGTATTCGAAAACTGAATTTATCCCACTGTGGTTTACTTCCCGAAATTGCTCAAATATAGATGGTAGATGTCATGTTAGACTATCAGTGCAAATAGAAAAAGATTCGCGGAGAAAGAAATGAAATAAAACTCACGTCCATTTCATAGAAATCGTACGATTATTTCCCTTTCAATTTACACTATCAGTTTTGGAAAATGAAAGATTTCAAATTGACAAGCAAAGTAACTGTTGGGAAATGATAAACAATATACAAAAAAAGAAAGTTGTGAACAAAATTAAAGTATTAAAAACAGTAACGAAATGTTCTTGTTCGTTTCATTCCAAATGCAACTCTGATCGCATAATTTTTTGAGGAAAATTAAAAAATAGAGAAATCTAAAGGGCACCTTAGACCAGCGGATTGTCGGGCCAACTGGTCTCCCAGTGTAAGGTGCGGTCGGGCAGTCGGCCGACTAGTCGGGCAAAAATCAGAAAGTCAGTTAGTGTAAGGGGAAACAATAAAAAGAAAAACCTTTCCCATTACATCCCATGAAGGGATTGGGGGGAGCATCATACAACCAGTGAGCTGTGCGCTTTCTAATTTATCCCTCACTGATTGGGTTCTTCGGTGGTGCAATGGTAGTGTGCGCGGCTAGCCAGTTCACCACCGACGGCCACAAGAGGAAGTAATCCCAGACATAAAAGTCGGTCTGTCTAATAGTCGCCCGACTAGTCCGCATGTCTAAGGTGCCCTGAACGGATTTGTGTTAAATAAATTTTCTACAAATCCTTCTTCCGAAGTTTACACTATTCAGATTCACAGAACTTCATCAGCTGTTGTTTGGACTGCTGCCTTTGAAAAATTCTTCAATCCAAATGAAAACAAATATTCATCTCAATTGAAAATATTCCGTTTTGCAAGTATTCGAAAAATATCGCAAGCAAAACATAAAAAAAATATTTGCAAAAAAATGCCTTCCATCTCCAGAGAACCATCGGTCTTCATTAGAAATGATTTTTGTTGTTGCCCAAGCGACAACACAATTCTTAAGTTGAGTTCAAATTATCAGATCGACCTCGAGCCTAATTATTTAAAAATTAAGATCTATCGATCTGATACATATATCTGAAGGAGTTATCGATAAAATGTCGATTTTGCGTCCACACAAAACGATTTATCTGACAGACTTAATTTGAAGCAAGACATCACGGTGTTAACATTAACGATTTTCAAAAATTAAATTGTTCGAGCGTTTGGTCGTGTTTTTAATTAATTATATTCTTCGATATTTCGCAACCATTTGGATATCATCGTCAGGAAGATATACACAATTATTAATTAGAAATGAAAACAATTGATAAACAAAATTTTTTCATGTCATTTGAAAAAACAACAATAACAACAAATTAAAATATTAAACAATTGAAGAAATTTTCTTGTCATATGAAAAATGTTCTAAGTTACATGCAGAACAATTTTTGTGGAGAATAGTTTCTAGTTTTTGAATACAATACGAAAGGTCGGATAAATTATCACTTATTATTAACGATTTTCGCTTGCAAATGCATTGCAACAGTTACTTGATTGTCCACAGAAAGAGAAAGGGAAGAGGAGATACTGCTGAGAAGATTTGCTATGCACACGTGCACACATTCTTACATATACATAATTACAGCAACATAATAAACATAATTACAGCAACAATAAATGCAACATATTCATTGCAGCAATGACACATATTCACTGTAATATATTCTTTGCTACAATGAAATACATATATTCTCTGGTACAATGAACTATATTCATTACTACAATGAAATATATTCTTTGGTACAACGGAATATATTCTTCGCTACAATGAAATATATTCATTGCAGCAATGACACATATGTATTGCAGCAACAATCAATGTCGTCCCATTACTGAAATATTTCTGTAAAATGATTTTGCGTCATTGTGACGAAATTGTTTAATTAAATAATAATCTTTGTGGCGTGGATGAATTCCACGCGCAAAAAAAGATGCTGGTTAGTGTTATAGACCTGATATTCATTGTCGTTCCCCAAAAACTGATTATCAATGCATAGATGATCAATTTTAATTGTGAACAATGGCAATTTTTCCGTATTTGCATTGGATTCATGGAGTCAAATTAAAATCTGTGATATAAACACAACATACTTACCTTCGATCACGATATGAAGAGTAAATTTAAATTCTACAGTTATTAACATATTTTCCTTCATTTTGCTTACCTGTAACAGAAAAAAAAGTTCAAATTAGTTAATTATACATATTTTCCCAAGTAAAATGAATTATATAAATTAAGATAAAACAAATTATAAATTATAAATTGGTAGAAGTCCTAGTAGATAAATGTATATATAGCGACAAATGTTATATCTGTGCCAAAAAGGAAAAAGGACTTAAGTGTTCTTAGTAACTCGTAGTCACAATTAGCGTCGGTTACAATTTTTATTTAATTTGACCGATATATCCGGATGTTATCTACCAGATATTTTTGACGTATTTAATTAAGGGTGGTATTCTATAAGTCGTGAAGCAGTAACTTCGCGTTACTTTTGTCGTTTTGGTAACAGTTTATAAAACGTTACAGCTGTGCGGTAACAACCTGCGTTGAGTTACGTTATTTAATGGGTAGTTTATAAAACGCAGCGCAACGTTTTTGATCACTTCAGCTGTCAAATTGCACACGGCACCGTTCTTCGCGGTAGTTGAAGAAATTACAAATTTAAAGAAAAATTTCGATCGAGGATAGGCAGATGGAAGTATTTTGCAATTCATTGCTTATAAGTAGTTGCCAATTTTGGCTGAAATGCATTCGACGGATAGAGCTCAAACTTTTTTTACGCACTGAAATTCTAATAAAATTAGAAATGGAACGTCCAAATAAATAATGCGTTGCAAAACTATTATAATCATAGTTAAAAATTATAGACATAATTGATGTTGACAATAATAAACCGAAGAACTAGTACACTACAATCAACACATACCGCCAAATTGCACGTGTTTTTGAAAAGACAACTAATTTAATATAGATGGGGATATTTATTGGACATTGAACCCCAAAATAACAGGTTTCTCACACTTTTCATGTGAATATAGTTTGTATTTGCAGTATTATAAATAGTAGCAATCTTAAAATCTGTTGATCTACTGAAATAGAGCTAAATTTTTTAATCTTTTTCATTCTGCACATTTCACTCAAGATAACTTTTTCTAGTCTATAATTGTTTATTGTAGTTGGGCAACTCTATAAACCACAAATGTCAGAGACAGGTTTCGTAAACAGACGCAAGCGTGAAGTGATATATAAACCACCATTTTTTGACTTTGGCGTTCGCGTTGGCTTTTGCGTTTACGTTCACTTTTGGGACTTTTAGAACTCCTCCCTAAGTGTCAGAAGTTCACGTGGCAAACACCAACTAAAGATGCTCACCTAAACAATTTGGAAACGCATAGAAGTCGTTTTTCGTTTTCGGCACATATACATAAGTATGTGAAACTACATATAATAGAGTAATCACATACCTAGAGCAGCATCTTCTCTCAGTAAATTTCCGAAATTAGGTTTGGTTTTAAATTGACGTAGCATGTTGAAATGTATTGATAAAATAATACAAAATAGAGGTATTAGTTCAAAAGAATCAACAAGAAAACAGCAACGACATTTCGTATGGTGTGTTAAAATTTTTGTGTTAAATACAACACAAGTGCATATCTACTAACAATAAAACATAACAAAAAAAAGTCAAATTAAGTTTAAATTTCACAGTTCTCAACCAAAACCACATGACAAATTTAAGTCAACTGTTCTTGTAACTTCACCTGGTGTAAGTCAATCCACGTCACATATCTGTCTAGCACACCGACCTCACCACGAAGTGTGTACAATTAAATGTTGGATGAGGCAGATGACACCTCTAGGTATATGATTACTCTGTACTAAATATTGCAACATATGAATCCTTTCCAAATTATATTTGAATATCATCATAACTGCTAATTAAATAAAGTTGTATGATTTTCACAATTGTTTTTATTTTTTCAAGATTATGTTTCACTGCTGTCTTACCTCTGTTGTCTGCAGCCCAGCCTCTTTCGATAATTCAGCTGATCGACCTGATAGTTGGATATTTAATACAGGATAGAATGTGGGGGAGAATGAGCGATAGGCGAGTTGAAGAAACTGAATTTAAATTGTATTTTATTGACACGTATGACTTTTGAAACAACGTTATACGAGGGCATAGACTAATACATACATAGATACTTTTATTCTCTCATCTGACGTTGAATTTCACACTCTTCGTCGTAGGTTTGTGGAAATGAGAGCAATTAAATTTAAAAATAAATTACACCAGGTGGAGTAACAAAATATGTTCAATTAAATTTTTTCATGTCGTTTTGGTGTAGAACTGAAAAATTTAAATGCATTTTGCACTTTATTGTTGACTTTTATCGTTGGTATACATTTGTATTGTATTTATTGTATAACTAGTTTGCCAGAAAAACACGAAATTCGGTTGTTGTTCCTTTGTTGGACGTTGTTTACTATTGCCTCTATCTGGTATTATTGAACGCATGTTTTCCACCATCCACTGTTTACTTTCCACCGTGCCTATGACGTTTAATTTATTGAGAGAATAAAAGTATCTATTTATGTATTAGTCTATGTACGAGGATTTCTGTTTATATTTCTACCCAAATAATGAACAAAAATCAAACATTGATGATTTGGTGATTGATGATGAATTGGATTTGTTGTTTATCAAAATATTCGTCATGAAGATCAAACTACTTTTGCATGCGTTTGAATCAGTTTTCGAAGCACTTTTGTCATCCCGAATGAGGTAGCTCCAAAAACGATTCTTCAGGCGTCAAAAAGTGTTAGCCAAGCAACTTGTTTTTAATGTGCGGTAAAAAAAGAAATCATTAGGTTTCAAACCGCGGCTGTAAACCGATCATTAGGTAAATCAATGTTTTTGCTGACAAAATGTGCGTTTGTGTGAGGTGATGTGTGAGAGCTAGCAGGGTCGTGATGGATAACGATTTTTCACTTGGAGTCTTCCAAGGTGTTGGGACGGTTGATATACACCTTCGACTTCAGGTAACACCAAAGGAAAAAATCGCACATACCCTATAATTGGCAACCGTAACAAAGTTTGGTGAGCGTGCCGGCCAGTTCACATCACCCCTCAAAGATATAAGCCGTCCATGAAACATTTGCCTCAAACAATTTATGGTAACCCTCGCTGTGTGTGCAGTGGCAGCATCCTGTTGGAACCATGTATCCTCTAATTGCATTGCCTGAAGTTTCGATTGAAAAAAAAATCCTGTATCATAGTCAAGTACGGTTCATAGTTCACAGTTACGGCAAGACGGTTATCCTGGAAAAAGTAAGGACCTTGTCGTGATATGGCGCACCACACAGTGATGCGGTCCGTATGCAGAGGCCTCTGGTGAAATTCTCTGGGGTTTGTTTCACTCCAGTACCGCATATTTTGTTTGTTTACACACCCACTGAGGTGAAAATGTGCCTTATCAGAAAAGAACACAATTGCGTCATGGGGTATAGTTGCAAGAATGTCTTCACAAGAGGTCCGCCGTGTCAAATAGTCCCGTGCTGACAATTGTTGGACCACGCACATTTTGTACGGATGAAAATTCAGCTCTTTATGAAGAATCCGGTGGAGGGAACGCCTGGAAATGCCATGAGCAAGTGATTGCTTCTGAGCAGAGCGTTTCGGAGATTGCAGTACTGCTGCTCTAAATCTCTCGATGTTTTGTGGTGTTGTAATACTTCTCTCAGGTCCCCTTCGTACACATGCCACATTCCCTGCTATTATCAATGAAGTTACCCAATTTACAATTGATTGCCATCCAGGAACACTTCCGCGTGGGGGAACAGCGAATCGTAAACGAAAAGCACGCTGCACTGTAATGATCGAGTGCGCATTTGAAAAATACCCTGCAACACAAAATGACCTCTCCTCACGTGTCCAATGCATGATGGCAACTGAAAAGCAGACGAATAGAAATCTCCCGTCAGCCACTATAAGCCACGCACACTTTCCTCTCTCTTCGACCAACAGTGGCGCAACAGCCTGCAGGGCAAACAAGCAGATTACCGCACTCCACCCTGTACATGAGTACGTGGGTTCGATCCGTGCTCAGACCACCTTACATTTATTTCGACGACGGTCATCTCGCTTAGTAATGGTGAGACTATCAAGTACTTCTCAAAATACGATACGGAATGGGTGTAAAACTGTAGGTCCCAATCAGAAAGTGTAAAAACTAGAAAGAAACATCTCACTGATTGTGAGAAGCTCTTCTCAATCCCTTCATCGGATGTTATGGGATTCAATTTTTTTCGAGCGATTGACAAATTATGCGGTATTATGCGAGCAATTTTGTTTAAGGGCCAAATGTTTATGAAGTATTGAATGTATGGGAGTGGAATTAAGGCCCGATTTTGCAATAGCAGTTCAACCGATCTTGGACGACCTGCGCGAAATGTTAGAAGTTAATTCCATTTGTTGACTGCGGTGCATTTTTCGAGTCACTGAAAAAACTAAAACTAATGTTCACACGTCAACACGTTTTGAGTACAATTCGGGTAAAAACCGTAGCACTTTGATATGAATGAACACACGATTTTTGTTTTATTTATATTTGATTTACGTTTGTATCAAAACTCCTATTAGTCCAGTGTTTTTCGACGATAATGTGGTGGAACGGAAACACTTATGCACACTAGTGTGGACTTAAAAAAATATTTATATTAATATTTAAATATTATTCTCAAGAGATGCGGTTTGAAAAGCAGATTACGGGAACGTCAAACTTATTTTAATATGAGGGTTCCTAGCGCAATTGGGTAAACCTATTTTTTTATATTTTGGTCAAACGACTTGTCATGAAGAGCATAAACTGGAAAATATACATATTTTCAAAATTTTGATGGAGTATTTCTTTCACGACAGCATTTTGGAATTTCGATCTGCATTACTTAATTTTGTATTTTACATGAAAAATACTGTCAAATATATGCAATAATATAATTAAAATATAATTCGCGAAATCCAACGATAAGACTTCGAAATACTGCCGTGAAAAAAGAGCTCTGCCAAAATTTGGAAAATATATTATTCTAATTAGGGTCATCATGACATGTCGTTTGAGACCCATATTGACCAAAAAACATTTTTTTTGCCAAAAATGCACCAGGAATCGAAACTTCAACAGCCTCGTATAAAAGTATTCAAGTACTGTTTGCCGTTTCCGTAATCAGCTCTTCAATACGCATTTTTTGAGACCCCCCAGTATGATACCACTGTGCAACAGTGGGTCTCGGGCCTCAACCAAACCAAAAAACTGTGAAAGTACTTGGACGTGGTACCACAAAACCCCGCTCGGTTTTGCCTCCATACGTAACAATTTTTTTTTACAGGCCGAAGAAAATTTTGGAGGTGGGTCAGTGCCCTATTTCAGATTTTACTTCAATAAATCCTAAACAGCTTGAAATATTGCATTACAATCTCTCACAATATTGTAGCTATTTTCCCATTTCACAATTTTCTCCAATGTATTTTTATGGAAAAGTACACTGTTAACCGATTATTTCACTAAACATCATGAAAAATTTCACATATCTTATATGACATTTTAGGACGTTGATGTATTTGGCAATTTTATCGAAAGCCTTAAGTTGTACAACTTTGGAGAACATTATTACATTCCTGTGTTAATAGTATAGAAATTATAAGCGAAAATTTTAAAAAAATTTAAATTTCTGAATTGAAATTTCTGAATCATTTTGGAGCCCAAAATGCCATTTTTGTTCATTAGTGTATTTGACAATATTGTTCAGTATATAAAGCACTACAACTTCGTAGAAGATATCAATTTGTAATTTGTTTAATATTGAAAACACGGCTCAGTGAATAAAGGCCTAACGAACTAACGCCTAATTTTTCAAAATGAAAGAATGCCTAAACGAGAACGCCTAAGAAGAAAGTGAAAGAACGTCTAACTTTAAAAATGAAGGAAAGTCTAATTTTAAAAATGAAAGAAAGCCTAAGAAGAAAGTGAAAGAACGTCTAACTTTAAAAATGAAGGAAAGTCTAATTTTAAAAATGAAAGAAAGTCTAAATTGTTAGGGTTTCTTTCATTATGAATTAACACCTAATGAAAGAAAACCTAACAACTGGAATTTGGAATTGTTTTTATAATTTTAAAAACTAATAATTTTCCCTTTTACAGAATGTTTACAAGATAGTGTATGCATTTTGTAAAAGGGAAAATCAATTGCTTTTATAATTTTAAAAACTAATAATTTTCCCTTTTACAGAATGTTTACAAGATAGTGTATGCATTTTGTAAAAGGGAAAATCAATTGCTTTTATAATTTTAAAAACTAATAATTTTCCCTTTTACATAATGTTTACAAGATAGTGTATGCATTTTGTAAAAGGGAAAATTAATACCATTATTTTAACATTTTGTAAAAGGGAACTTACCTTTCGTAACCATTGCTTTTCATAATAAATCATGAACAATCAAAAATGAATAAAACAATCAAAAATGAATAAAAATCACACTTTTAGCAAAATGAAAAATCGCCTAACATTAATGAAAGAAAGCCTAACAATCAAAAATGAATAAATATCCAATTAGGCGTTTTTTCATTTTTGATTGTTAGGCTTTCTTTCATTATGAAAAATCACCTAACAATTTTAATGAAGGAATGCCTAAAATATTAGACATTCTTTCATAATGAACAACCGCCTAATTCCTATATAATTTTTTGTTGCAATTTTTAGGCATTATTTCATTTTTTTTAGGCGTTAGTTCGTTAGGCCTTTATTCACTGAGCCTGAAAACACATGTGGGTGAAAATTTAAAGAATATGGTAAAACGCAGAATTTACACCAATTACGGAGCTCTAAATATAGTTTTTGTTGATTAGTGTATTTAGAAAAGTTATCAAGAAATTTATAAGCTACAATTCTTTTAAAGACAGCTACCGCAATTTATTTACCGTTAGGCAAGAAATGTCAAAACATAAAAAGTATGTGCAATTTTTCTTGGAGTTTCGTGAAATAATCGATTAACAGAGTATTTTTCCTTAGAAATATAATAGAGGCAATTGTGAAATGAGAAAATCGCTACAATATTGTCAAAGGTTGTAATGCAATATTTCAAGCTGTTTAGGATTTATTGAAGTAAAATCTGAAATAGGGCCCTGACCCACCTCCAAAATTTTCTTAGGCCTGTAAAAAAAATTGTTACGTACAGGGGCAAAAGCAAACGGGGTTTCGTGATACCACGTCCAAGTACTTCCACAATTTTTTGGTTTGGTTGAGGCCCGAAACAAATTCCTTTCATTTGTGTCACAGTGTATTCCAAAGAATCCAGCATTTAGAACCCCCTAATGGATGGCTGAGGTATAATAAGCGGTCTAGTAATGAGTAGTGATAATAAGTTAGCATAGTTCTAACTAAGGGCGGATCAATAAGTCCGAGACTTTTTAAATGAAACTCAGTGTTTTTTTTTTTTGCAAAAAACTTAATTTTTCAACACATCTCCTTTTAGCTCAATACACTTAGTCCAACGTTTCTCCAATTTTTGCATCCCTTCCAAAAAATAGTATTTCTCGAGGTCCATAAAATAGGCATTTGTTTGATCAATAATTTCATCATTCTTTAGGTTTGGAAATAGGAAATATTCACTGGGGGCTAAATCCGGAGAATATGACGGATGAGGTACCAATTCGTAGCCCAATTCACGGAACTTTAAACAAGCCTTTGAAGCTATCACACTATTACGTTTATGGTCAATGTAGAGCAAACGCGGCACCCATCTTGCAGACAGCTTTCTTAAACCCAACTTATCATTTAAAATCAAAACCACACTACCATATGAAATGCCTATGGCATCAACAATCTCACGCACTTTTTCTCTTCGATCGGCCAACACCAAATCGTGGATTTTTTCGATATTTTCGGGTGTATTGACCTCAATTGGTCGTCCTGAACGTTCAGCGTCATTTGTACTTGTGCGACCACAACGAAAGTCAGTAAACCACTTCTTTACCATTGAAATCGATGGTGCAGAGTCCCCATAGTATTTATCAAGCTTTTCCTTGGCTTGATTGACGGTTTTTTTTCGTAAAAAATAATGTTTAATGATATTTTTAAAAAAAATTCACGAGGTTGTATGTTTTGAACAGCTGTTAAACGCAAAGTAAATGACGGAACTTGACAGTAGTCTATTAACAGATGGAGAGACAGTCAGAGCAGGATCAATGTTGCATTTCATATAACTACGAGGGAAGTTCGAAAAGTCACGGACTTATTGATCCGCCCTTAGATGTTATGACTATCACGAATCAAGGTAAAAGGAAAAGGTTCATGAATTCGCTAACTGTAGAACATGCTGGAAAATTGTGGACTATTTATCATGAATGGCGAAGTCGTCATATTGTAATCCAAGTACTCGACTACTGTCACTGTTGTATTCAGTTTCAATTACAATAGAAAATGTACGAACCATCGGAGTAATATTATACGTTTTTGTACTGAAACAAACATACGTTGTACTGAAACAAATATTCGTTGATAACTTGCTCAGTTATCGAAATATCACGGGTTGTGTCTTAGACAAATCAATATGAGTTTAATAATATCGGATATATAAAGAAACGAAAAAACTCAGAAAGTCCACTATAAAAGCATTAATAAATATAAAAAAATGCCGAAACCAGGGAAAACCCCTAAAGCGGACCACAGATTTGTCATTCATGAGCATGAACATCAGCTATAGTTGATGTTTATTGTCGGTTCACCGCCCTTCACGATACCAAATAATAATCTAATCCAAGTTATTCGCATTACTAACATGTTTATAACATTTTTTGGTAATATTTTTTTTTATTTAATCAGCCAGATACAAAATTATTGACCAAGCTAATGCTCATGACTGACAATTCTGTGGTTCGCTTCCAGACCGTCTACTATGAAAGCGTCATGAAACAAAATATAGAAATATACCGAAAACGCAAGAGATCCTGCGGTCCGTAAGGGGTAATTGGATCCAGCAATATCCCAAAATAGTTATCGATTTGTAATCTGATGTGGACCACACATATGCCAACTATGAGCATGGGCGTTGGATATCGGATATTGTCGTTTTAACGCCACTCCCGAATCGAAACAGGACTGCAATCGATGTATTCCACATCACTAACTTGCTCGCAAACAATTTTGGTAATCTTTGTTCAATTTTATCAGCCATGGAAAAAGTTATCGACAAACCTCATGCTCATGAGGAACAAGTCTGTGGCGCGTTTCAAATATCCCAATAACAGAGAGAGTTGTCGATGACTTTTATCTACTTTTTCACGTATTTCAGGAAGTACACGCTGCAACATATTGCAGGATCCATGTACGTGTTTGGAAGCATTGTTTTCGTGAATTGAAGATCTGCTGCTTTTTGTTTCTTTATTGTATGCCACGTTTTTGTTTTCAGCAGTTTTCAACAAACAAATCCACATTTAGGTCACAACTTCATATAATTTAACCTATTTATCATTGTGTCCCAAACATGTTATATTGAATAGCAACCACAATGTGTTTGGGTGGAAGTATACCATGTTTGCAACAAGCTACAAACACGTTATATTTGCATCCCAACAATAGAAAAAGACAAATTTTTCAGCGTGAATAAATCAATAATACACAAGTAAGAACGAAGCCCGAAAATTCTACCAAAAAGTTAAAAACGGAACTAATGGACATGGTTCAGGGACCCCCTTCTGTAAAGACAAGACAATCTCATCGCAGATGTGCAGAGTATGTTGGGAATATGGAGACATAATTTCTCTGCGTTATTGGTACCTGAGATTTCCAATGACGAAACAATCGATCAAAATTTGGACGACGACGTCGATTGCCCTCCTCCTAACCAAGACGAGGTCAGAACAGCTATTGCCCGGTTTAAGAATTGAATTACCGGAGGAGCTGTTTAAGGCTGGCGGCGATTAGCTGATAGGGTGCATGCATCAGATCATTAGCAAAGTTTGGTTAGATGAATGCATGCCCGGCGATTGGAGACTCAGTGTACTATGTTCCATATTTAAAAAAGGTGACCCGAATCTCTGTGCCAACTTCCGTGGAATAAGCCTTTTATCCATAGCATATAAAGTTCTATCAAGTATAATGTGCGATGGACAAAAACCAATTATCGTTGACCTGATTGGACCATACCAGTGTGGCTTTAGGCCTGGAAAATCGACAACTGACCAGATTTTCACGCTACGCCAAATCCTGGAGAAGACACACGAAACACAAATCGACACCTATCATCTATTTTTCGATTATAAGCGGCCTTCGATAGTCCGATACGGGAGAAACTCTATGAAGCAATGTCTGAGCTTGGTATTCCTGTAAAACTCGTACGCCTTTGCAGGATAACCCTGACGAACACCAAATCTGCAGTGAAAGTTGGTAAGGATCTTACCGAACCTTTTGAAACTAAGCGAGGCCTCAGACAAGGTGACACCCTATCGTGCGATCTCTTTAACATCTTAATACGAGACTATTCTGAGAAAAGCTGCTGTGAGTATGAATAAAACCATTAGCAGCAAAAGTCACATGCTGCTCTCGTATGCTGATGATATCGATATCATTCGACGCACAGTTAGAGAAGTTACTGCGGTGTTTTCGAGAATTGAGAAGGAGTCAGGAAAAGTGGGTCTGACGGTAAATGACAAAAAGACAAAATTAAGGGTTTCAACGAACAGAGCCTCCACGCGATTATACCAAAGCATGAACGTTGATAACCGTTATAATTTCGACGTGGTTGACGATTTTATATACCTGGGATCTGCCGTAAAGAAAAACAACAACGTCAGCCTTGAGATCAAGCGGAGAATTGTGCTTGCGAATAGATGTTGTTTTGGGCTAAGCAAGCACTTTAGAGATAAAGCCCTCTCTCGAGTAACAAAAGTCCAGCTATACCAGACTCTCATTCAACCTGTCTTGCTTTATGGCGCAGAATCCTGGGTCCTATGGCAAGCAGACGAAACATCTGTAGGAGTCTTCGAGAGAAAAATACTCCGAAAATGTATGGCCCTATAGTGCACAACGGCGAGTATCGGCGACGCATGAACCGTGAGCTGTATATGCTATATCCCGACATTGACATAGTTAAGAGGGTCAAAATAACGCGATTGGGGTGGCTAGGCCATGTCAGTAGAAGGGATGAAGACGAACCAGCACGAATGGTTTTCGAAATCGAACTCGAAGGATCGAATCCCTGGGTACACTTGGTATTGTAAACTGGAGAGATAAGGCAAAGGATCGAACTGGTTGGCGAAATATGTTATCTTCGTTTTGTAAGGTCCCTGGCCCCTCGGGGTTGTTCCGTGACCGCATAAGTAAGTAAGTATAAATCAATAAAACAATATGGTAATATTTTTATAAATTTTTAAATGTTAAGAACAGATATCTGGACTGTTTATAACTTTTATTATATTTTGCCGTCTTAAGCGAACCACAGAGTTGTCATTAATGAACATCAAAATCAGCAATCGGTGATGTTTATTGTCGGTTTTCGGCCCTTGTTGTTAAGAATGTAATCGAAATTGTTCGCACCACTATCATGTTTACAAATTTTTTTGGTACAATTTTTTCAAATTCATCAGTTAGATAAAAAGTCATCGACCAAGCTTCTGGTTATGAATGACAAGTCTTATAAATTATAGATCATTTTATTAATATTTATATTTTTATTGATATTTATATGTTGTATACATTAATATTATAATTTAAATTTATATAAATTTTATAATAAAATTATTTTAAATCGTAATAATTATAAATCATTTTATTAATAATATTTTATTAATATTTTTATATAAAAGAAAAAACTAATTTAAATTTTGTAATAAAGTAATTTGTAATTATTTTTTAAAATTTATTTTTTTTTAATAATATTTTATTAATATTTAATGCAACTCAAAAATCTAATAATGCAGTTCGATTGCTCGTACTTGAATTAGTGCAAACCGTCCTCCCGCGCTTTGTCTCGTTTTTCAACTTCCACAGTGATATTATTTAATATTCTAAGTCCATAATTCGCAGTCTCAATACCAATGGATGTGTTTTTGAATTTCAATTGACATCCACTGAATTTCAATTGCCGTCTTTTAAATTTTAATTGACACGGCTTTTATTGGCTTAATTGCCTTTGAATTGAAATTTAAGCTTTTACAATATGAATTGGAAATGGTGTAATACTAATAAGGGGAAAAGTGTAACAGTTGAAAATGCTTGTAAATATTTGTCTTCATTTTGTGATACCACCTACTAAGTCTTGATATAAAAAGCTAAGTACGGAAAGTTGCGTTAAATATTAAAGAAACCCTCAAAATCTTTGCAACTAAACCCTGGGATCAACCATCCATCCCTGATTACGATCAGCCATCATAAGACCCTGTATTATTATAGCATTTTAATTATGCTGGTAATTACGTTATATTATTTCATATTGACGTTACATAAATAATTCATAATTTTGGGAACTTATAAATATTAACAATTAATTTTAAGTAATTACGAATTGATTTCACGTACGAAAAGTGTTAAATCGCATTTAAAACAAAACGAAAACTCAATATTCAGTTGTAAATAAAATGAACAAAATTACAAGACTCCGATAAAATTTTCAGACTTGTCTAAGGTGGAAATGTTTTGTTTTCTTTTTCAGTTTTTTGTTTTTGTTTTTATTTTTGGATTTTGTTACGCTTTATAAATTTTGTTTTGGAATTTTTGCTATATTTTTCTGTGTGTTTTTTTTGTTTGTTTGCAGTTTCTATGGAAAAACAAAAGTGTTTATTAACTATGAAATGTGTTTGTTACAAGAGAGGCAATTAAATTGCACGATAACAGTGAATCATTACAGTGAACAAGAAGGAGGATACATACGAGGGGCAATTTGTAAAGTTTAACTTGAATGAATGACACGGCGCTAAAAAAATATCATATTTTTACACCTGAATAATATCATAGCAATTTTACAGATTTATCTGTAATCTGTAATGATACTCGTACCTGTACCTGTATTTTATTTTTCCATGTAAGTATGTGTAATTTCTATTGTTTTTATTGTTATAAATTGTATGTATTGTATATGTATGTGCATAGGTGCAAACAAAAGTACTAAGTACCAAAACCAGCGTTGTATACTAAAATTTCATAAATATAGTCTTCTTTAAAGTGTTATTCTTCTTTAAAGTGTTATTATTCTTTAAAGTTTCCAAAATGTCTAACAATTGAGTACCCTATAATTTTTCGAGTGTTCAAAAACCCGGCATTTCGAACAATTACGGTTATTTTCGGGTTTTTCGTTTCGTATGGACAACAATATGGTACAATTGTTATAAAAAAATTAATACAAAATCAACACAAAATAAAATTTTCTTGTCCTCTTTTGTTTCCCGTAAAAGGAGTCAATATTAATCTGAAAACAGCACCATTTGTCAGATATTAATATTTTTAAATTGGCTATTAACGAACACATCAGTTAATTCAATTCAATTCAGTTCATTTCAATTCAGTTCAATTTAATTCAACTCACTTCAGTTTAATTCAATTCAATTCAGTTCAATTCAGTTCAATTCAATTCAATTCAATTCAATACAATTCAATTTCATTTAATTAAATTCAGCTTAGTTCAATTCAACAATTCAATTCAATTCAATTCAATTCAATTCAACAATTCAATTCAATTCAATTCAATTCAATTCAATTCAATTCAATTCAATTCAATTCAATTCAATTCAATTCAATTCAATTCAATTCAATTCAATTCAATTCAATTCAATTCAATTCAATTCAATTCAATTCAATTCAATTCAATTCAATTCATTCAATTCAATTCAATTCAATTCAATTCAATTCAATTCAATTCAATTCAATTCAATTCAATTCAATTCAATTCAATTCAATTCAATTCAATTCAATTCAATTCAATTCAATTCAATTCAATTCAATTCAATTCAATTCATTCAATTCAATTCAATTCAATTCAATTCAATTCAATTCAATTCAATTCATTCAATTCAATTCAATTCAATTCAATTCAATTCAATTCAATTCAATTCAATTCAATTCAATTCAATTCAATTCAATTCAATTCAATTCAATTCAATTCAATTCAATTCAATTCAATTCAATTCAATTCAATTCAATTCAATTCAATTCAATTCAATTCAATTCAATTCAATTCAAATCAAATCAAATCAAATCAAATCAATTCAATTCAATTCAATTCAATTCAATTCAATTCAATTCAATTCAATTCAATTCAATTCAATTCAATTCAATTCAATTCAATTCAATTCAATTCAATTCAATTCAATTCAATTCAATTCAATTCAATTCAATTCAATTCAATTCAATTCAATTCAATTCAATTCAATTCATCAATTCAATTCAATTCAATTCAATTCAATTCAATTCAATTCAATTCAATTCAATTCAATTCAATTCAATTCAATTCAATTCAATTCAATTCAATTCAATTCAATTCAATTCAATTCAATTCAATTCAATTCAATTCAATTCAATTCAATTCAATTCAATTCAATTCAATTCAATTCAATTCAATTCAATTCAATTCAATTCAATTCAATTCAATTCAATTCAATTCAATTCAATTCAATTCAATTCAATTCAATTCAATTCAATTCAATTCAATTCAATTCAATTCAATTCAATTCAATTCAATTCAATTCAATTCATTCAATTCAATTCAATTCAATTCAATTCAATTCAATTCAATTCAATTCAATTCAATTCATTCAATTCAATTCAATTCAATTCAATTCAATTCAATTCAATTCAATTCAATTCAATTCAATTCAATTCAATTCAATTCATTCAATTCAATTCAATTCAATTCAATCAATTCAATTCAATTCAATTCAATTCAATTCAATTCAATTCAATTCAATTCAATTCAATTCAATTCAATTCAATTCAATTCAATTCAATTCAATTCAATTCAATTCAATTCAATTCAATTCAATTCAATTCAATTCAATTCAATTCAATTCAATTCAATTCAATTCCATTCCATTCCATTCCATTCCATTCCATTCAATTCAATTCAATTCATTCAATTCAATTCAATTCAATTCAATTCAATTCAATTCAATTCAATTCAATTCAATTCAATTCAATTCAATTCAATTCAATTCAATTAAATTCAATTCAATTCAATTCAATTCAATTCACTTCAATTCAATTCAATTCAATTCAACTTAATTCAATTCAATTTAATTCAATATAATTCAATTCAATTCTATGCAATTCAATTTAATTCAACTCAATTCAATTCAATTCAATTCAATTCAATTCAATTCAATTCAATTCAATTCAATTCAATTCAATTCAATTCAATTCAATTCAATTCAATTCAATTCAATTCAATTCAATTCAATTCAATTCAATTCAATTCAATTCAATTCAATTCAATTCAATTCAATTCAATTCAATTCAATTCAATTCAATTCAATTCAATTCAATTCAATTCAATTCAATTCAATTCAATTCAATTCAATTCAATTCAATTCAATTCAATTCAATTCAATTCAATTCAATTCAATTCAATTCAATTCAATTCAATTCAATTCAATTCAATTCAATTCAATTCAATTCAATTCAATTCAATTCAATTCAATTCAATTCAATTCAATTCAATTCAATTCAATTCAATTCAATTCAATTCAACTCAATTCAATTCAATTCAATTCAATTCAATTCACTTTAATTTAATTCAATTCAATTCAACATAATTCAATTCAATTCAATTCAATTCAATTCAATTCAATTCAATTCAATTCAATACAATTCAATTTCATTTAATTAAATTCAGCTCAGTTCAATTCAGTTCAATTCAATTCAATTCAATTCAATTCAATTCAATTCAATTCAATTCAATTCAATTCAATTCAATTCAATTCAATTCAATTCAATTCAATTCAATTCAATTCAATTCAATTCAATTCAATTCAATTCAATTCAATTCAATTCAGTTCAATTCAATTCAATTCAATTCAATTCAATTCAATTCAATTCAATTCAAATCAATTCTATTCAATTAAATTCAATTCAATTCAACTCAATTCAATTCAATTTAATTCAATATAATTCAATTCAATTCTATGCAATTCAATTGAATTCAACTCAATTCACTCAATTCAATTCAATTCAATTTAATTTAATTCAATTCAATCCAATTCAACATAATTCAATTCAATTCAATTCAATTCAATTCAATTCAATTCAATTCAATTCAATTCAATTCAATTCAATTCAATTCAATTCAATTCAATTCAATTCAATACAATTCAATTTCATTTAATTAAATTCAGCTCAGTTCAATTCAATTCAATTCAATTCAATTCAATTCAATTCAATTCAATTCAATTCAATTCAATTCAATTCAATTCAATTCAATTCAATTCAATTCAATTCAATTCAATTCAATTCAATTCAATTCAATTCAATTCAATTCAATTCAATTCAATTCAATTCAATTCAATTCAATTCAATTCAATTCAATCAATTCAATTCAATTCAATTCAATTCAATTCAATTCAATTCAATTCAATTCAATTCAATTCAATTCAATTCAATTCAATTCAATTCAATTCAATTCAATTCAATTCAATTCAATTCAATTCAATTCAATCAATTCAATTCAATTCAATTCAATTCAATTCAATTCAATTCAATTCAATTCAATTCAATTCAATTCAATTCAATTCAATTCAATTCAATTCAATTCAATTCAATTCAATTCAATTCAATTCAATTCAATTCAATTCAATTCAATTCAATTCAATTCAATTCAATTCAATTCAATTCAATTCAATTCAATTCAATTCAATTCAATTCAATTCAATCAATTCAATTCAATTCATTCAATTCAATTCAATTCAATTCAATTCAATTCAATTCAATTCAATTCAATTCAATTCAATTCAATTCAATTCAATTCAATTCAATTCAATCAATTCAATTCAATTCAATTCAATTCAATTCAATTCAATTCAATTCAATTCAATTCAATTCAATCAATTCAATTCAATTCAATTCAATTCAATTCAATTCAATTCAATTCAATTCAATTCAATTCAATTCAATTCAATTCAATTCAATTCAATTCAATTCAATTCAATTCAATTCAATTCAATTCAATTCAATTCAATTCAATTCAATTCAATTCAATTCAATTCAATTCAATTCAATTCAATTCATTTCATTTCAATTCAATTCAATTCAATTCAATTCAATTCAATTCAATTCAATTCAATTCAATTCAATTCAATTCAATTCAATTCAATTCAATTCAATTCAATTCAATTCAATTCAATTCAATTCAATTCAATTCAATTCAATTCAATTCAATCAATTCAATTCAATTCAATTCAATTCAATTCAATTCAATTCAATTCAATTCAATTCAATTCAATTCAATTCAATTCAATTCAATTCAATTCAATTCAATTCAATTCAATTCAATTCAATTCAATTCAATTCAATTCAATTCAATTCAATTCAATTCAATTCAATTCAATTCAATTCAATTCAATTCAATTCAATTCAATTCAATTCAATTCAATTCAATTCAATTCAATTCAATTCAATTCAATTCAATTCAATTCAATTCAATTCAATTCAATTCAATTCAATTCAATTCAATTCAATTCAATTCAATTCAATTCAATTCAATTCAATTCAATTCAATTCAATTCAATTCAATTCAATTCAATTCAATTCAATTCAATTCAATTCAATTCAATTCAATTCAATTCAATTCAATTCAATTCAATTCAATTCAATTCAATTCAATTCAATTCAATTCAATTCAATTCAATTCAATTCAATTCAATTCAATTCAATTCAATTCAATTCAATTCAATTCAATTCAATTCAATTCAATTCAATTCAATTCAATTCAATTCAATTCAATTCAATTCAATTCAATTCAATTCAATTCAATTCAATTCAATTCAATTCAATTCAATTCAATTCAATTCAATTCAATTCAATTCAATTCAATTCAATTCAATTCAATTCAATTCAATTCAATTCAATTCAATTCAATTCAATTCAATTCAATTCAATTCAATTCAATTCAATTCAATTCAATTCAATTCAATTCAATTCAATTCAATTCAATTCAATTCAATTCAATTCAATTCAATTCAATTCAATTCAATTCAATTCAATTCAGTTCAATTCAATTCAATTCAATTCAATTCAATTCAATTCAATTCAATTCAATTCAATTCAATTCAATTCAATTCAATTCAATTCAATTCAATTCAATTCAATTCAATTCAACTCAATTCAATTCAATTCAATTCAATTCAATTCAATTCAATTTAATTTAATTTAATTTAATTCAATTCAACATAATTCAATTCAATTCAATTCAATTCAATTCAATTCAATTCAATTCAATTCAATTCAATGCAATTCAATTCAATTCAATTCAATTCAATTGAATTCAATGCAATTCAATTTAATTTAATTCAAACAGTTTAATTAAATTCAAATCAATTTAATTCAATTGAATTCCATCAATGTAGTCCAAGTCAATTCAATTCAATTCAATCTAATCTAACTATATCTAATCTACACCATTGCCAATTGAAATTTGAAAAATGTCAATTTAATTTTGAAAACTATCAATTGAAATTTAAAAATTCTATTTGAAATACATCAATTGAAATTTAAAAATCATCAATTGAAATTTGAAAGACGTCAATTGAAATTTAAAACACATCAATTGAAATTTAAAACACATCAATTGAAATTTAAAACACATCAATTGGAATTTGAAATTCATCACTTGAAATTTTAAAAATATTAACCGATTTTATGTATTAGATTTTTAAATTGCAATTGACGTACTTTAAATTTCAATTGATGTGTTTCAAATTTCAATTGATGTATTCCAAATTTCAAATAGAATTTTCAAATTTCAATTGATGTATTTCAAATTTCAAATAGAATTTTCAAATTTCAATTGATGTATTTCAAATTTCAAATAGAAATTTTAAATTTCAAATGATTTTTTTCAAATTTCAATTGGAAATGGTGTAATTGATGTTTGGGATAAAACCTGCAAGTAAACATGTTAATGTTTGCATTTGAATTTAAGTGAGTTTTCGACTTGCAAATATATGAATATTTGAAGTGAGTATACATGGTTCCTGCAGAATATGTTTGAGAGAATATGTTATAGTCAGATTTTTTTGTTGCACTGACCACCTTACATTTCTTTCGACGGTGGTCACCTCGCATAGTGCCGGCGACACTATGAGGTAGGTAACCACGAGAAAAGCTTCTCAAACTGCCGATCTGAACCGATGTAAAACTGTAGGTGCCAAACAGTGAGTGTAAAACTAGAAAGCGCACAGGTCATTGGTTGTGAGAAGCTGTCCCAAATCCCTGCATTGGATGTAAGGAGAATAACACTGATCTCATGGTACTCCCAGAAAAAGAAAAATACCTGTACACTGCATCAGGGCCAACAACGTTTGTCAACTCTATAATTAAATATTCGTCATGCACACCACAATTTTCAAAGCAATTACAGTGATAAAACCAAAAAACTTTGAACAGACAAACAGACAAATGTATAAAAAAGTAATACATATTAACATTTCCACCACCACCACCACGACCAGCACGACACGACACACATGTTTTAACTTAGAATTTATTATTTCCGCCAAAACGTTGAACACAAAAAATTAAACGCAGTAAAATATCCCTCAAACAATTACGAGTGTAGAGAGAACCCTCATCTCTGTTTGCAGTTCTGTTGTAACCAGCACAAAAACTACGCATGCGCAACAGAGTCTCCTCTTCACATACGGCAGAGACATGCTCGGATTGTTGGCTTCCAATATCGCGCAGTGCATGAGGGTGTTCGCTGAAGGGGAACGCTACATTTTGGTTGGATTTTTTCCTTTTTTTTTTAAGTTTCAGCTAAAACGTGGTGGTGTTTTAGTTAAAATGGTGTTGGTAGTACAATCTCTATGCGCTGTAGTTGTTAAGATATGTATGAGAGACTCAAAACTATTGTTGTGTTTGTTACAGTTTATTATAGAGCAATCCCCCCCTGCAGTTGTTTTATTGTTGATTTTTAGTTTTTTCTTTCCTTTTGCTGTTGTCTTAAACGTTATGGTCTGTTGATCTCCTCTGTCAGTTTGTGTATTTGTGTATTTATATAGTAATTTGTATCAGAATTCACTTGTTGCATTTTGGCCAGTAGTAGATACTCGTAACTTCCAGTTTTCATTTTTAACAAAAACGTATCATTAAGTTGTACTCACTTGTATTGTTGGTTGGTTGGTTGGTTCTTTAGCCGAAATTATGAAATATTCATCACGACAAAGAAAAAAAGAAAAAAAATTGCATTGTTCATAACTTCTAAAGCCAAGCAACAAAGGTTTAAAATCCTCTTCTAAACGATGCTCTAAAAACCGTGAAATGACTCACAGTTAACAATAGGTCTGTTTTTTATCGTCTGTTAAAATAATTTCTCGACCACTTTGTATGGACAGCTTAGTGATATTAAGCGATTTTGAGCGGCTCCCCTTACAAAATGATCGAAAAATTTGTTTAGCGGATGATAAAAAAAACAGGCCTAATCTAAGAGTACTTAAAACAACCGAAATAGTTTAATTACACTGTTCGAATCGAAAAACGCCAAGGGCGGATTCAAGGGTTTCCAATTTTTTCGGGTCATG
The DNA here is from genome assembly GCA_963931995.1 of Phaonia tiefii. Taxonomy (NCBI): domain Eukaryota; kingdom Metazoa; phylum Arthropoda; class Insecta; order Diptera; family Muscidae; genus Phaonia; species Phaonia tiefii. The sequence goes on along the minus strand of OZ008369.1, from coordinate 98,276,826 downwards.
GGAACTTTATAACAAACTCGAAATTAGAGAAGTATGTTAGAACAAAAAAAATATTTTTTTTGTCGGACGGAAATATGTACATATGGGACCGTCAGGGTTCAATTGCGGGTGGCTAGGAGAAGGCAACTGTGGGTACCCAAATGATAGGTATTTTTCTCACAAATTTAATGGGATGATTATTTTGACGGTGCGACATCTGTGGTCTCAGATAACCCCAATTTACCGTATTATAGTGGGTCTTGCGAATCGTACAACGCCAAAAACTCACTGTGGGTACAAGAGTGTTCAAAACCGAAGCCGAAAAACCGGTCACCCGGTTTTCGTGCAACTAACCGTGTTCCGGTTTTTAAACAACGTAATTTTTGAATAAACCGAACACCGGTTATTAGATGTCGGTTAAACAGTTTATACTGGATTTGTGTTAAAAGTTCTTACAAACTTTTAATAATAATTAAAAAAAAAGATATAATTTTCATATATTAATTATTTTTTCAATTAAGTAACACGACATCTATTTTGAAATATAATAATAATACGATTTTAAACGGTTTTTAATTTCGCAATGATTTCATCATTCGAATAACAATTAAGTAATTTAAATTAGTATATCAATTAATTTTTTACACTTTATAAGATTATCATTCATGAAAATTGCTTCAAATTCGAACATGATTTTGAAATTTAAATAAATTTAATATGAATATGAATTAAACTTTTCAATTTGACATTAAACATCCATTGCAAATTGGAATATAATTTACATTTTAATTTAAAAATAAAACGTTATTGTTAAATTTAAAAACAACTGTGAAATGTTGGCATTGAAACACCAATAAAAATATTCACTTCATTTCAATTACTTAAGAAGAAAAAAAAAATTGAACTGAATTATACTAAATATGTTTAGGTCAAAAAATTCGTGTGTTTCGCCCTCAAAGAAAGACTGACGCCTGAATGGATGCTAAACGCAACAGATCACTCAACATAAGAAACACTCAATTCATTTACACACACGCTGAAAAAAATGGTCCCAGCAACATATTGCAGTAACCTTGGACATGTTTGCAAGTACTGTTTTCATGTATTGAAGATCTGCTGCTTTTTTGTTGTCTGTGACGTTTTTGTTTTCAGCAGTTTTGAATAAACAGAGACACATTTGTGTCACAAAAACATATATTATAACCTTTTAATAATTGTGTCTCCAATATATAACATTGAACAGCAAAAAAAGTATGTTTGGATACAAGTATACTATATTTGCAACAAGCTACAAATACGTTATATTTGCATCCATACAACAAAAAAGACAAAGTTTTCAGCGTGCCTGCATTCATGACTGACTGAAAGAATAATGGAAAAATACAGTTATACAAAAAAAAATACAGTTAATGCCACTAAATTATGCTGAGAACAATCCCCTTTGCCCCTATTTTATTTTTTTGCTCTCGATAGAGCACAGCGCCAGAAACAATGAAGTAAACAGTGGACCAAACACAGCAGTAATTGAAGACAAACAAAGCTGTATTTGGATCACAAACACATTTATAATAACATACTGATCATAGCGTCTCAAATATGTAATATTTACTAGAAATTATAATGTATATACTACATTTATGACAAGCTCCAACACACACATTACTTATATATCAGTATTTGTATCCAATAAAGAAAAAAGGCAAACTTTTCAGCGAGCAGGGATCGAACCAATGTTCACATCTAATATCTAAAAACAGCTTCTGCTAGAAGCATGTGTATGTTTGGAATACACTCCAAACATTAATATATTTGCAAGTACTAAACTCAGGTATATTTAAATGAAAATAGTAGCATGTTTACTTGCAACGATGCATACTTTGACAAGGAACCATATGCGTGTTTCATCTCTAACGTACTCACACTTATATCGAAGCATTCGCATGTTTCGTCTCAAACGAACAATTGACGACTGAATGCATGAACTAAAACGAAACAGATAACTCGACATTAGAAACACTTAATTTATTTCGACACACATTCAGGAATATTTACGAATGACAGACAGATTGTTGTCCCTCTTTTATTATTTTTCTCTCGACAGAGCATGGCGACAAAAACAATGAACTAAACAGTGCCCCAAACTTAGCAGTAATGAAACACAAATAAAGCTGTATTTGGATCACAAACACACGTATTATAACATACTGATCATTGTGTCTCAAAAATGTAATATTGAGTAACAAGTATAATGTGTTTGGACACAATTATACTATATTCCCGACAAGCTCCAACACACACATTATATTTGCATCCACTTAAGAAAAAAAAAGCAAACTTTTCAGCGATCAGGGATTGAAGCAATGTTCACATGTACACACGCTGGAAAAACGGCCTCTGTAATATATTCTCTCAAACACCTTCTGCTGGCACCATGTGTATGTTTGGCACACATTCCAAACATTCACATATTTGCAAGTACTAAACTCAGGTGTATTTAAAGGCAAATGTTAGCATGTTTAAATGTTTCGCATTGCCCTTATTTCCGTTAATTTTGAATTTGAATGTATAATAACTTCATCGTACAAGCTTTCAAGGTCTAATGCATTTTTCTAAGTGAAAACTGCTTGGTTTTTTGTTGGAATAATATATAATTCCGGAAAGCACATTCACTGGCATGACTAGTTTCGAACTCCGTGACAAGTTCGTCATTAGATGTAAACTCATTGTGTCTGAATTGGTACCATTGGATACATAATCAATCCTATATATACCAATTTTATATGCAATTTACATATGGGAATTGATATCGATCGAAAATCCCTCAGTACCAACTCAACCTGAAAATCAGTACCAACTCAACCTGAAATCCAATAACGACAGAAGGCTTTTTTCCCCATGTCCAATTCAGGAACAGTAAGTAGGCATCTGATGTTGAACTTGTCACGGATTTCGAAACTAGTCATGCCAGTGAGTGTGCTTTCCTGAATTATCTATAATTCCAACGAAAACTAAGCATTTTTCACTGCGAAAAATGTATCAGACCTTGAAAGCTTGTAGTACGAACTTCTCGCATATTAAAATTCCAAATTAACATGTTTAGTTGCAAAGATGTATTCTTTTACCTGGAGCCATGTGCGTGTTTCAACCCAAACATCCATATATTTACGTCGAAGCATTCACGTATTTCGTCCTAAACGAACAATTGACGACAGAATGCATAAAACTAAAACGAAACAGATTGACGACAGAATGCATAAAACTAAAACGAAACAGATTATTTAGACACACATTCAGGAATATTTATGAATCACAGACAGATTGTTGTCCCTCTTTTATTATTTTTCTCTCTACCGAGCATGGCGACAAAAAAAAATTAAGTAAATAGTGCACCAAACACAACAGTATTTGTATCACAAACATAGCTGTATTTAGATAACAAACACATGCATTGTAAAATATTAATCTTTGTGTCTCAAATATGTAATATTGATTAGCAAACACAATGTGTTTGGACACAAGTATACTATATTTGCGACAAGCTCCACACACACGTTATATTTGCATCCAAATTAGAGAAAAATTCTGATTTTTCAGCGTGCAAGAGACGCGCACCGTTGCACAACGGACGGCCATTTTTGTCCGGAACGAAATTGTTCTTTGCTTGTAACAATTTATGGTCTTAATGGGTACGATTAGAAGAATTCTCATTTACTCTAACATAATCTATTCTATTGGATAAAATCCTCAAAATTATGTTCTACATGGGTGTGAGAAAATATGTTTCCATTAAATTGCACTCTTGCACTGGCCACTTAATGGATTCCAAATACATAAATATATTTTATTTTTCAATTTGTCGACAACATTAGCATTTGGTAGAGCTTTCAACCCAGTTGCAAAGCAAATGTGATATGATGCATATGGCATCTTTGCTGTCAGCGCAAATGCAAGCAATCTAGATGTTTTTTTTTTCGTCTGAGACATCTCAGTGAAACACATTTTAGATGGAAACTTTTAAACTGAGATGGATGGCATTTGCATCAAAGGGGGGCAAACCACTCTCGGTGTGCACATTCCATAGGAGATGAATGGGTGAAGGGCCATTTTACTTCTGTTTTAATGTATAATCCCTACATACATGTCTGTATGGCTACTATGTACGCAATATTGATTTCGTTTGATTTTTTTTTCAAATTTTGCTATTTGCAGTAATTTAAAACCCCTTGACGCCATCTAATTGAAATTTTATAATTACACTCTGGTATTCAATGGTGGAATTCCATTTATGGGATTTGCTATTGGGGTGACAGTACTTATAAATTCGATATGAATCATTGACTTTGACTTTTACTTGGCATTAACGTATGGACAAATATTTGAATTGCATTTGATTGAGAAATTAATATCAATCAGTTGTATAAAAATAACGTCTACTTTTGTTTTTTTTTTGGTGTGATTTGATTTAATTGTTGTGCAGAAAAAATCCAAATTTCTTAATATTTCATCTTTCTCGAAATGCCATTGTGTTGACATCACCAAGTAGCATCAGTGATAATCACAGGGAAACCTTCAAAGTTTTCAAAATCACATACAGTAGTAACAGACTGCATACATATGTACATATGTATGTACATATATATTCTTCATGTACGTGTACATCAGCAGATATTGTTTCACTCTGTGCGGGCGTTTTAATCGTGAGCATCTGAATTCTGCACTTTAGTTTAAGCAATTTCGGTTTTGCTTTGTAGCTTTCTAAAACAAAACAACAACGAATGGAAAAAAAGCAATCCATTATCTTACAAAGAGAGAGAAACTGATGCTGAAACAAAAAGCTGAATAAAAAACGAAAACAAAATGTCGACAAAAACAAAACTCATGTTGTATAATGTGACAATGTAAAGGTCATTGATATGAATGCAGTTCAAGTGTCATTATACGAGACACACTCAACGCTTAAAGAAAAATGTCAATTCGATATGAGTTTGTGAAAAGGTTCAGATTCCCCAACATACAGGTTAACAGCAAATATATTCTCGTGTGATTCAAAAAGCGCCGAGTGATGTAAACCATAGGATGAAGGTACCGAACCACCTTAAGGGGCTTCACCAGGCCCAGTGTAAATATATGGAGAAATTTATGGACCTGATCATGTAAATCACTTTAACATTCACCTCATTTTTCAACAACATGTATTCATGTATTCCTTGTGTTCTTTTGTACATAAGAATCTTTTAAAATCTTACAGGAAGTACTTAGTTTGATTATTATGTGACGTCAAAAATGTCAGTGAAGCGAATGTGACTTCTGCGATTAAGGCGTATGTTTTAACTCGGAATGATCGAAAGATCAAATTGAAACCATTCTACGTCTGTTTCTATTACGATTGCAATGATTATATTTTGCCAGATTATAAGTTACGTGTCGAGAATTTCGATAATTTTCAATTCTCGCTTTCCCGGCAATTTTATGCGCAAATCCCGTGAAATTTGCAAAAGAACACACTGAAAAAAAACGTCCCAACAACATGTTGCCGGAACCATGTACATGTATGTTTTCAAGCATTGTTTTCATGAATTGAAGTTCTGCTGTTTCAGCAGTTTCCAACAAACAAAGCCACATTTGGGTCACAAAAACATATATTGGGCGGCCCTGTTCTGCATACAGAATCATTTTGAATTAGAATTTACTTTCAGAATAATATTTTTGTTTTTAATTGTTTGTTTTTAAAATCACAAGGCATTTGCATTCTAATTCAAAACTGGTATATTTCTTCTAAATCGTTCTACAGAAACCTAAATAGTCTGAAACGATTTATGTTTGTCGCGATTCTGTTTACAGAATAGGGCCGATTATATCCTATTATTGTATTTTGTTGATCGACCTTTTTTATACCAATAAATAATCCAAATTATTCGAGCTTGAGGTCAGGTTGCTTTTCGATATTTCGCTACACAATTGCACGCTGAAAAATTTGTATGTTTTTTGTTTGGGTGGTAATATGACGTGTTGTAGCTTGTTGCAAATATATTACACTTGTGCCCAAACACATTGTGTTTGCTATTCAATATAACATGTTTGGGATACAGTGATTAATAGGTTATAACATATGAATTTGTGACCCAAATGTGTTGTTTTTTGTTGAAAACTGCTGAAAACAAAAACGTGACAGATACTAAAGAAAAAAAGTAGATGATCTTCAATTCATGGAAACAATGCTTGCAAACATGTACATTAGGGAGGCAATGAAATGTATGGAGGAAAATATATTTTCGAATTTTAATAAACCCCGGGCGGATTTTTGTTCCTTATGGTCTAAAACTCACTTGGTGACAATTTGAGCCGAATCGGACAACTCTAAGCCGTGCCATGCCGCATTTTAGTCAATCTTTTCGGATTGTGGCATTTTGGGTGAAAATTCGCATACACTAGAAAATCTTCACTCCTCCGTGCACATTGATTTAGTTTAAACTGAATATAAACTGGATAAAGTTTGAGTAAAATCCGACCACTCTAAGGGTTCCAATTTTTAATTTGAAAAAAATTTTAAATTTTTAACAAATAAGAAAATTTGGGTTTTTCGGTTTTTTCCCAAAAATGGTATCTAACTGAAAAAAATATTTAACTTGGATTCCAATACCTTCTCGCAGAAGTCTATACGCTTCCAATAAGCTATAACACGATATATTCATGCAATGGTTTCATGGTGTTATCGTGCGGCAAAGTAGGCTATCTCGAGGAAAAATCGCCAAGATGGCCTCATAAGGGTACCACATTATAAAAATTCCAAATTATAAGTTAGAAACATAAGCTATGTGCTCAAACCGATTCTATTAAATCTGATGTGACAGTTGGTTACAAAAACCGGGTTAAAAACCAGGGGTTAAAAAACCGAGGTTATCGTAAAATAAAAAAGCAAGCTGACCTCAAGCTCGAATAATTTGGATTATCGTACTAATATTGAATAGCAAACACAATGTGTTTGGACACAAGTATACAAAATTTGCGACAAACACGTTATATTTGCATCCAAACAACAAAACAAGGCAGATTTTTCAGTGTGAATACAATGAAACATTTCAGCAAAAAACTGTAATGTACCAAGCTCATCTTGCCCTGGGTTACACTTTATATATTTAAATTTTTTCTATTTTCGTAATTTCGTCAAGGCCTACTGGCTTTGAGTACCAGTTTACTGAAATAAAAGCCAGTATTCGTAGGGACGAGACTTTTTGGTTATTTGAATTACATTGCTACAATGAAAAGTTTCATGCTCCAAACCATTGTATCGTTGTTGCAACAATGCTTTTTCTGTAATATTTTTTGAATGTTCATCGTGTCGTTGCTTCACCAATTCGATTTTTGTAGCTGCATAGAAATACATTAGTTGTGTATTTTGTAGAGTAAAATACTGTTCAATAATATACTTGTTAAGTTTTTGAGATTTAAACTCTTTTTAAACTAAAGTTAAACTTTATGTACGAAGTCGACACCTATATTTTCACCTTACAATGTGCCATAAAGGGATGAAAGTTCAAAACGAGTTTAACTCCGCTAAATATTTGTCGGTCGTATAGGCCCGCAGTCATAGACGTTTAGTTATCAACATTCTCGTTGAAAAAGCGTCTACTAAAAATTCGAAAAATCTTACTAAATTAGGGCCTCACTTTTTAAATGGGAATTCCCGGTATCCCGGCAAATTAATTTATCTTTCCCGCTTTCACGGGAAATGAAAAACTCCGGGAGTTTGCATTCCCTAGTTATATGATATTCACAAATTTTGCATCAAACAGCCAATTTTGTAAAATTGGTTACTTACAATCATATCGCTCAAAAGGGTCGATATGCTTGTGAAGACAAACTCGAATAGAATTTCCACAGCAATAGACGGAGATATGTTAATTAGTTAACAGAACTATGTTAAACAGCTGTTATATATGATGTATATACAAACTCATGAGTTTTTATAAATCTAAAAGGAATTTTAAAACAAATTTACTAAATTACCTACACCCTGAAAAATCTGTTTGGATGCAAATATATCGCTTGTTTGGCGCTTGTCGCAAGTATAGTATACTTGTGTCCAAACACATAGTGTTTGCTATTCAATATAACATGTTGGAGGTATAATGATTAATAGGTTGTAATATATGTGTTTGTGACCCAAGTATAGCTTCTTTGTAATACAAATACAACTGTGTTTACTGCATTATTTATTCTCTATTGAGAGCCAGAGAATAAAAGAGGTACAAGGACAGATTATCCACATTCAAAGTTGCTTGTGTGTAAATGGATTTTTGCATGGCAGTGATTCGTGAAAACCAAATTGCAGATGACATGAGTCTTTCTTACATCTGTTGCGTTTTAGTTTCATGCACACGCTGAAAAATCTGTCGCTTTTGTAGCTTGGATGCAAATATAAAGTGTGTTTGGAGCTTGTCGCAAATATTATATACTTATGTGCAAACACATTGTGTTTGCTATTCAATATTACATGTTTGAGACACAAAGATTAATATGTTATAACATATGTGTTTACGACCCAAATATATCTGTGGTTGGGATATAAATACAGTCGTGTTTGTTGCACTATTTATGCTCTCTCGAGAGCAAGAGAATAAAAGAAGGATAAGTGTGTATCTGTATTTTTGCATTATTCTCTTAGCGACTGATTCATAAATATTTCTGTTTGTGTGTGTAAATTGCAGTGTTTCTTAGTTTGGCTGATGTATTGCGTTTTAATTTCATGTTTCAGTCGTCAATGGTTCATCGGAGAGGGGAAAAAAGAATATACAGTGAAAAAAGAATATACAAACGCTCGAACGGGTAAATGGTTTGTGATGTTGCTTTGGTTTTTGTGTATGTGTTTCACTTATATTTATGTGTGCTACCAAAGTGAGAAACGATTTTGAGGAAAGAAACTGGAAAGGTCAACAATGTAAAACCATTTTCTGCCCGAGCCTCTTCTAAAAAAAATCGGAAGCAGATTCTTATTTCATAAAAAAGTAATGCATTCAATGCATGTAAATGTAAAAAGGGTAATTTTAAATATTTTAAATTTTTGGATTAATTATTTATAAATGTATAAATTTTTATAAATAATAAAATTAATTATAATAAATAAATAAAGAAAGAATAATTCGTTTCTAAATATTATTTTGTTTGGGAGAAAATACTCATATGTTTCCACGTAAGTATATGGAGGTTTGGAATGAAACACGCATATGTTTCCACGCAAAAGCATACCCATTTGTCAGTAAATATGCTAATGTTTGCATTTAAATACACCTGAATTTGGGACCTGCAAACATATAAATGTCTGAAGTGTATTCCAAATATATACATGGTTCCTGCAGTATATGTTTGGGAGAATATGTTACAGAGGCCGTTTTTTCAGTGTGTATTCAGTCGTAATCGGTTAGATGATAGCAAATGCGCTTTGTTGATTAAGTTGGCATGCTGATTTAAAAATTTATATTACACTCTAAAAAGTCGGTTTTTTTGTTGTCATTACTTATATTACATGTTGGAGTCACAATGAGAAAAATGTTATAATTGTGTGTTTGTGATCCAAGTATATCTGTGTTTCTGACAGAAAACAGATGTGTTTGTTGCACTGTTTATTCTCTCGAGAGAGAACAAGACAATAAAAAAGGAACAAAGAGAGATTGTTCACAGTTTTGGTCGTAAGTGTGTAACTGTATTTTTGCATTATTCTGTTAGTCAGTGACTCATAAATATTCCTAAATGTGTGTATAAATTGCAGATGAAGTGAGGGTTTTTTTTAATTTTGGCTGAGGTATTAGTTTCATGCATTCAGTCGCCAATGATCCATCGGATAGAGGATATCAAATACGATTGGTCGGGGCCTAGTAGAAAATAGTTAGTTTTTGTGAATGGCTTTCGAATATATGTCTGCTACTAAAGTGATAAACGATTTTAAGGAAAGAAACTGAAATGTCCGATAATGTGAAACCCTTTTTTTTGTCTGCCCGGGCCTTTACTGCGGCTATCGGACCGGCTTACCATTTGTGAAATTTAATAAAACACAATTATATAAAATGCACTTGGCTTGCATGATCGAGCTTTGTATACACATAAGCATATTGTTTTTGTACTAACGCATAATGATAATCGTGATTTGAAATGTTGTAGCGTTTGGCGGAATTGAAACCTTCTGAAAACAAAAACGTGAGCTATGAGAAAGAAATGAGAAGCACAAGCGCAGCAGATTCTCATTTCATGAAAAAAAAATAATAATGTATTCAATAAAAGTAAATGTAAAAACTGACTTTTTAAATCTTTTACTTTTGTATTAATTGGTTATAAATGTAGATTTATATTGATAAAATTATTTATAATAAATAATATATATATGTACATACATACATATATATCCACGTAAGTATATAGAGGATTGGGTGGGAACACGCGAATACTCCCACATACGTATATGGATGTTTGGGATGAAGCACGCATAATATTCCACGTAAAAGCATACATGTTTGCCAGTAAACATTGTAATGGTTGCACTTAAATACAAGTTTGTTTGGAACTTTCAAACATATGAATGTTTGGAATGTGTTCCAAACATATACATGGTTCCTGCAGAATATGTTTGGAGAATATGTTATAGTGTCCATGTTTTTACAGCGTGTAGAAAACATAATAAATTTCTTACACCAGAATTTTGAAGAACCCTGAATGGCTGCAATGCGTGTTATTTATGACCTTTTCCCCGATCTCGAACGAAAAGCTAATCGATCGAAAGTCAGTCATTAGCATTCGACTCAAATTGGGTTCGTTCGACAGACTCTATGTTTGTTCCCAAATTACAGCACATTCGAAATATAGGAACATAAATTTGTACTGAAAAGCTTTGATACATTTTACGTTTTCATTCGACTTGAAATAACAAGATTGTGGAACTTAAATCAATTTTCTTTCGACTAGGACACGAACGAAAGCGTTCGTTCGATATCGAGGAGCAGGCTGTTAACAATTCAAACTAATATATGTTTGGAAAGGATTTAGGATCGCTGACGCGAGTGTTGCGTCAATACGACCTAGGAAAAATAATAGCCATTGGTGTCTAATTTAACAATATAAAACCCACGGCGGGCTAACAGCATGTTGCTCTATCTCGACCGAAAAGCTAAGCGAACGAAAATCAGCCACTCGCATTCGTCTTAAATTGGTTTCCTGTAAGTCGAAATTTTCGTCGCCTGACTCTATGTTTGTCCCCAAATGACAAAACATTCCAAATAGAGAAACCAACATTTGTACTGACAAGTTTTGAATAAATGTATATTTCCATTTGACCTGAATCGACAAGATTGTGGAACACAAATCAACTTTATTTCGTCTAGAACACGAACTCTATCGTTCGGGATAGAGAAATAGGCTGTAGAGTGTGTTCATGGTGACCATATTGAGAAGGTTGCGTCACTCGGACTAGTATCAAACAATAGGGACTGAAGTCTTGTATAACAGTTCAAAACTCACTTTCCCCAAAAGCTTTTACAATATCGCATTTTTCGTAGAATATAACATTTTCCTATGCAGGACGGAATAAGTGTGGCCATGGTGGCCGTAGCGAGAAGTTTCCGTCCGTCAGTCTGCTGTGCGTCGAAGTCCCGTCCTATCTCTTTGATGCTGTAAACGAGAGTGTCGCAGAAAACCCGGGAATATCAAGAAGGCATCGCTCACAACAATTTCAAATTTCAGGAATTTTGGCGAAACACCGCCAACCTCATCGGTACAAAAAGAACGCAAGTGTGTGGAAAAAAATCGTGAGTGGCAGAGGACATTCATGACACAGTTGATCGGCTATGAAGTAGGAAATTGATAGAAAACAGAGTAGCTAGACGAGAGAGCCATAAGCAACCAGAAGCAAATCATTCAGCAAACTAAGTTTAAAAAACGTTTGATTTATACTAATGACGGCTAAATTATGTTTTATGTTGGTTGCATCGAACGAAAATAGTCATTCCCACATATTTCTGTCCATTTTATGGTCAACCAAAGAGAAAAATATACAACAATTCGAACTCGATGACATGACCTAATACCTCGTCGTCATCGAGAGAACGTAAGGAGAGGGATGACGACTCTTATCTATTGCTCTATGCTAGTGGTCATCACTCATGGACTCCGTCGTCGTGTGATTCGGACCAACTAGATTGATAGTTTGGTGTGGATTTTGGAGTGGTGGCATCATTGACCCATTTTTTCGAAAATATTACTGGAACTGCAATTACAGTCAAAGGTGAGAGCTACAGAGCCATGATTACGAAATTTTTATGGGCTGAAATGGAAGATATGAACTTGGATAATCTTTAGTTTCAGCAGGATGGCGCACCATGTCACACAGCTCAGCAAATAATCGATCTTTTGTGCACCAGGTTCGGTAATCGTGTTATTAGCTATTAGCTTTGAAGTTGCGATTTGACCCCTTTAGATCTTTCCTTGTGGGATGCCGTTAAAACCCGTTGCTATGCGAATAATCCAGAATCGCACCACACTCTTAAGGCTAATATTGTCCGAATCATTTGTGATATAGAGCCAGAAACCGTCACCAAAGTTTTGGGAAATTGGACTGGCAGGGAAATTGGAGCCACTATGAAGCCAGCCGCGGCAGCGAAACGAATGAAATCATGTTCCATAAGTTAGGGGAATATTTTTTATTGCTAATAAAGCCATAAATTGTCCAAAGAAATTAAGTTTTGTTAATTTTATTGCATTTTTAGAAAGATACTTGTGTTTGTATCACCCTGTATAAAACCGTTCGGATTCGGGTTAAAGCTGTATGTTCCGATCAGTGAATCTACATATAAGGAAGCGCACAATTCACTGATTGTTAAAAGCCCTTCTTTATCGCACCATTCGATGCAATGAGAAAACTAAGTTAAGTAAAATGGGACGTACAAATTTACACCGATTCTAGATGTCAATAGAGTCGCCGCTATTTGGCGAGGTAATCGGCAACTAATGAAATCATAGCTTGCGTACGTAACGTGTTGCTGAACAATTTTTTCTATTGTCTGTCACTTGAAATCCACGATGAAACACAGAGCAGCAATGTGCCCGCAGCAATAGGGCTAGTACAGGCTGGTACCTACCCAAATCTAAGGAATTGCAACCCTAACCATGTATGGTTTAAATATTCGACTGACACCTTTCTTCGAGAGTACTTTACATTATTTGAATAGGCCACCAGGGTCAGTGCTATCAGGCATTTTCATTGTGGGTACCTTTTGGATGAATCTTGTGTGATTGTCGCCGCTCTTTGCCATTGTTGCCGCTGCTCGTGTGTTGGGTGCCATAACTTTCAAGTGCATGAAAATGCATTTTCATCTTATCATATTGTAGGCTTATTGTGCTGTTGTTGCTGTTATTGCTATTACTATTATTTATGCATATAAATTTATTACAATTTCTGATATTCCTTTTCGTTTTCGTTTTCAGTTTCAATTTCATTCATCATCTTTCACTATGTATGTAGATATATCGCATACGATATCGTTGTACCTACAAACAGTCACAAGGCGTTGAAGTAGTTTGTTTATGATTTGTGTGATTTTGTGGTTTCATTGTTTTATTGTTTTTATTCGGCCAACGCCATCATCATCATCAGCATCAGCATTACCAGCAGCAGCGACAAAGTGACTGCCGCATTTGCTGAACGAGTGAAATAATTCAAATGCAATTACGTTGACCTTTCGCGCACTTTGCGGTCGCATATATTTGCAAAAATGTGTGATTTATAATCCAAAATATGGCAATTTTTCCATTAAATAATAATATTAATTTGTAAAAATGCACGACCAACTAATGCCATCACCGCAGTGTCTACCATCAGGAATATTAAATTAATGATAAACAATTGTTTACTTTGGTTTGCAATTTTATTCGTTGCAGGTTTGGAAAAATTTCGTGGGTGTTTTTTTGGCGACAAAATGTGAAATGTTCGCATTTCTAATAAGGGATACCATTAGGTCATATGGATTACAGTGTGATTTATATAATGTATTGTAAAATATATACAGCGAGAGCGCAAGGTTCATCTTCAGCGGTATTCTCCAGTCCTACAACCATGTGTTCAAAAGTATCGAAACGCCCGGCACATTGATGTCATCGGGATCAAAGTGAGATGTTTAATAAAACCAGGTAGTATCTATGACATAGCTGACCGACCATGAAGTAGGAATTTGATAGAAAACAGAGTAGGTAGGCGAGAGAGCGATAAGCAACCAGAAGCATACCATGCAGAAAACTAAGTTTAAATAGTGTCTGATTAATACTAACGACAGCTAAATTATGTCTTATGTTAGTTGCATCGACCGAAAATATGCTTTTCCTTTTGTTTCTGTCCGTTTTATGTCCAACCAAAGAGTAACATGCAACAGCAACTCGAACTTGATGAAATGGCCTACTACCTCGTCGTCGTGGAGAGAACGTAAAGAGAGGGATGACGACTCCTATCTATTGCTCTATGATAAAACTCATGTACGTGTCACCATTGTCCTTCGAAGCGGTATTAAAATAGGTAGATAAGTGGTTAGTATATGGATGGCTTGGAAACAAAACCCCCTTTCTCCACTTATCTACAATTTTCCAAAAATTTTAAAATTCGATTTATTTGAGAAAAATTAATTTGCTATAACTAAAAGTTCAGTTTGTCAAGGTAAACAACATTAGTAAACTACAATCGATTTTTGACCCTAAATTAGAGTGTCCAAAAAACCGGCATTTTTTAAAACCCGGTTTTGGGTTTGTTCGAAAAAACTGTTTTTCAAGAAACCGGTTATCTGTTTTTAATAATAGGTAGAAACCGGTGAAACCTGATTTTGTTTCGGATTTTTAATTTAAATTAAATTACACATGTATCACTTACAATTTATTTGTGTGGCCAGAATTTTGTATAATTATTCGTGTTTAAAACTCAAAATTGTACAAGTCTATTCAAATTTGACAATCAGGTTTTAATTTGAAATTAAAACAAAAATCATATTCCAACTTTGAATACAAAATTTAAAAAATTTATTCAACATCACATTTAACCGATTTAAATTCCCAAGTTATATTAACATTTAAAATCATATTTTAATGTATGAAATAATGTATAAAGCAATTTAATTTTTGAAATTTCAAAAAACTCTATTTCAAAACTCTTAACTAACAAGTCATCATTCATCATTTGAAATTTGAATAAAAAAATTGTTTGAAAATATCCTTTAGAATTTATTGAAGCATAAAATCATATTTGAAAATAGAAATTATGTTTTTATTTCAAAAATTTCATTTAAATTCAAAAATTTAATTTAAATTCAAAAATCACATCACATAGTAAATTGTTGAAGGTTATTTAACACAGGTTCAATAAAAACCGTTTAACCGACGTCAAATAACCGGATTTCGGTTTGTTCGAAAAAAAACGTTTTATACCAAAAAACCAGCACACGGTTAATATCAAAAAACCCGGTTTTGCCGGTTTTTCGGTTTCGGGTTTGGACACTCTACTGCAATCACAGAATAAAAATCTTGCAATCTGAACCTCCTATCGCCACCAAAAAAGCCAAAAGGACTTAAAATGGTCAAAATTGCATAAAGTGTACCAAAAGAAAGTACAAAAACATTTATCAAAAAAATTTATTTATATTATTATTCGACCTTTTTACCATTAATTATTTCTCTTCAAAAATTCACGCTTGTCGTCAGTGTTGCACACATTTTTAATTTTTTTTTTCGATATTTCGATCCCAGTCGAGGGTCATCTTCAGGAATAGATATGTATTTGAGTAAACAAAATACACACGCTGAAAAATGTCGGCCCCAGCAACATCTTGCAGGACACGAGTACATGTTTGCTAACATTGATTTCAAGATTTTAAGATCTGCTGCCTGTTTATGTCTTTGTTTTCTGTCTCGGTTGTGGTTTTATCGGTTTTCGAAACACAAAGCCATATTTTGGTCTCAAAAACATAGAATATAGCCTATTAATCATTGTGTCTCAAACATTTTATATTGAATAGCAAACACAATGTGTTTAGGCAGGAGTATAGTATATTTGCAACAAGCTACAAACACGTTATATTTGCATCCAAACATTAAAACATTTCTATTCTTTTTGAAAATGTTGGTACATTTTAGTGTACGTACGTACGTTTTTGGTAAGTACATAAAGTTTTTCATGTAGTACACTTTATGACAAACTTATGCCTACAATGTTCGATTAAAAGTACTACGCTCTGCAAAAACGGCACCTGTAACATTATTCAGTAACCATGTATACGTTTGCAAGCATTGTTTTCATGAATTGAAGATCTACTGCTTTTTTGTTTCTTTGTTGTCTGTCGTGTTTTTGTGTTTAGCCGTTTTCACCAAACAAAGCCATATTTGGGTCACAAAAACATTTATTATAACATATTAATCATTGTGTCTCAAACATTTAATATTGAATAGCAAACACAATGTGTTTGGACACAAATATACTATATTTGCGACAAGCTATGGGGTGTCTCGGTAAGAATGCACTTTTTAATTTTGAAATTAAGACACGTATTTTTTGAGATAGTTGTGATTTTTTTATTGGACTGTAAAGAAGATATATTCCAATTAGGTATGAAATAAAATATCCGTGAAATGACCCTCACGGCTCTGATGTAAAGCCATTACTCTTTTCATGGAATTTTCAATGACTTTTTCATAGAGATGTGGCTGTATCTCACCGATGACGCGTTGGATCACGGATTTGAGCTCAGCATTTGTTTCTGATTTATTTGCATAAACCCGAGATTTCACAAAACCCCAAAGAAAGATATCGCACGGCGTTAAATCGCATGATCTTGGTGAAAAATTCACACCCTGGCCAAAATCCACGTTGTTGGTGCATTGGTTTCTCATGGATTGCATGAGGATTTTCTGAGTCCTAAATTCGACAATTATGGAAATGCGCTTAACCGGAGAAGATGTTTTTTTTTAAATTTGGCATTGACTTCACTTTGCTCCATTATCCATTTAACAAGTTGCCAGTGCTTTCCATGGTCTGCTGGTTTGAGCTCCTGAGTAAGCTGAATTTTGCACTCATGAAGGTGGAGGTCTTTTGTCAAAATCTGCTGCGTAGTGCTTCGTGAAGAAGTTATTGAGTTATTGAAGTTATTGAGAACGATGCCGAATTGATGTTATCGGCGATACTCTCGATTACAGCAGCATTGTTTTGGAGAGACCGACCGGGTACGTTGTCGAACAGGAGACTTACTGCCCATAACCCATCCAGTTTCCTTGAATTGTTTGACCACTCTTCGAATGGTTGCCACATTAGGTTCACTTTCTCGACTGAAAATTCTTCGAAGTTTGCGAGCGGTCTCAGCAAAACTTTCCAAATTGTGTAATAAGTTTTCACAATTATAATGCGTTAACCTTTGGAAAAGCGATTTATTTTTAATAATCGGAATAAACATATTTGACATCTGCCAAATTTTAGAGTTGCCACTTGCACAAAAAATTACACTAAATTTCAAAAGTTTTTATTTTAATGAGGCAGCCTTTATAATAATATTCGTCGGATCCAAACTACATCAATTAAATTTTAAAGTTTGACTTTGTTTCATGGTTTTCGAATTCTGTTCTGTCCCTTCATGATATGTAATTGGGTATCAAAGAAATACGCATCGTCCCAGCGATAAAATACGTTTGTTGATATGTTGACATTGTTGCAATGAAAAGTTTCGTTCATCTGACATTTTTATCGTTGCTGCAACAAATTTCTACGTTATGGCGATGCATCTATACGTTAGGTCACTTGTGATGGAAGTATTCGCTGAGTTGACAAACAATGATTGGTAAGTGTGCGCGGCTCTTGTACATCAGCATGTAGGTTTGATCCCTGCCTACATTTCTTTCGACGACGGTCACTTCACTTAGTGACGGCGACACTATCGAGTACTTACCCATGAAAAAGCTTCTCAAAATAGCGTTCGGAAACGGTGCAAAACTGTAGGTCCCAATCAAAAAAAATTAATTTCCCATTACATCGAGTACGGCGACACTATCGAGCTTCTTAAAATACCATTCGTAAGCGGTGTAAAAATTTAGCTCCCAATCAGTGAGTATAAAACTAGAATGTGCAAAGTCCACTGGTTATGAGAAGCTCTCCCCAATCCCTTTGCGGAATAAAATGGGAAAGCTTTATTTTTTTGTGGAAACCTCACTGCATTATTGTATTGTTACTTGCTATATTTCAAATGAAGTTTTCAATAGTTAAGGTGTTTTTTTTTCCAAACATACTAATTTTAATTGTGAATTTCTTTACTTTTCTCTTTTCATGAGGTAAATATTAAATTTTTGTTGGAAATACAAAATCAAACTCATCCTCAACTTTTATGAGGTTTTTTTTTCAAATTTTTAAATTTTAGTTTAATAAATTTTTATTTTTATTTTAACCATTTTGTCTGCTAATACTTGACCGGCTTCTCTGATTCGTCCTTGCGGCTGCACCTTTTTGAGTTGGATACTTTTTAATGTTCTGTTTCGTTATTTTACTCCCAGCACTACTCCCAGTCTGCAGCGCACTCGTAACTTTCTTTTGTGGCTGCACTTTTCCTTGAACTTTATTGTTGGTATTCTTCTTCACACATTTTCTTATACTCGAATTCTGCTGCATGGGTTTTACAGATTTGCTTTGTTGTGCATTTACATTTGTTGGCCCATAATGATGATTTACAATTGTGATATCCTCATAGATCACATTGCCATTGGTCACCTTGGCGTGGTTATTCTTATACTTATTATCCATTACATTCTTTTTGGCTACTATGATTTGGCCGGAATTCTTGGATACCCTCAGTTTGCCATTTGGTGCTGCAGGACTAGTCAAGGACTCCGAAGGATTACCAAGTAATAGTAGAAAGGTAAACAGCAAATTATGAAGATTTTGTAATTGCATTTTTTGCTCCAGCAAAATAATTCCGCCAATTAACTGCCGTTAAGGTCTAGAGAACGTCTAAAGTAGTATTCTGGGATCTTGAACGAATGGGTGGATGGGATTGATTATCAGTTGTAGTATTAATAACATTTATGAATAAATTGTGGATTTTTTCTTGTGGTAGATAGGGATTACAACAACTGGGTTTTTAATAATTATAGAAAGCTCCATTTGATTAATGAATTCAAGAGAACTTAAATAAATGTGGCTCATATGGCGACGCTGCTAGGACATGCAACACGAGAACAAGAATTATGTGGACCGAAGTAAATACGGAGTCAAGTGGCGAGCGAGTGGGAGACGTTGTCGTAATAATAATTTTGTGCGACTTTCGGTTTCAATTACCGCACTGACCACTATTCTTTTTTTGACGGCCACCTAGCTTAGTGGTGTCGATACAATCGAAAAATAAGCCGTAACAAAAATCTTCTCAAAACCGGACGGAATCGGTGGAAAAATGTGTTCTAAAATAGATAGCGCCCCGCACATTGGTTTAAAATAACTTAAGTAAAGGATTGACGCACGATAAGTTGGATTGACTTGATTTAATAGACATACTCACATCTACAATGAAATGTAGTTCATGTGTCATTGAAGATTCCCTAGTGGTTACTATAAATACGCGTATGTTAGGGTGTCCCGTCGCTCAAAAAAAATGCAGTAGTAGGATTACGGACAAGATAAAACAAAAGGTACAAATGAACTTAAAGAGGGGAGAATCCCCTACGATGACAACTGCAATTAGCGACATTGTGAACAAGGCGGTCACTGTCCTAAAACTCTATGGCACTGATGACAAGAGCAACAAACTTTGAATCGATTGTCCGCCAAATTGAGTTGATATCCTGGTTCCTACTGTTTACATTTTTTCTAATTGCACAAAACCCTGATCTGTATAGCTCAAAGGAAATCGAAAATATTCTTTAAAGGGCTGTAGTTGGCATATAGGGACATTTCCGGAAGATTACTGGATCTAAACAGGGCTGTTCAGACCAATAATTTTCTATAGGCTTGTCGTGTGGTGACAGGTGTTTTAGAAACCAAGATATTATAAACCACTGACTGCACGCTGAAAAATCTGTAGTTTTTGTTGTTTGGATGCCAATATAACATGTGTTTGCAGCTTGTCGCAAATATAATATACTTGTGTGCAAACACATTGTGTTTGCTATTCAATATTACATGTTTGAGACACAATGATTAATATGTTATAACATATGTGTTTGCGACCAAAATATATCTGTGTTTATGATACAAATACAACCGTGATTGTTGCACTATTTATGGTCTCTCAAGAGCAAGAGAATAAAAGAGGGGCAACGAGTGTGTGTAACTTGTAAATGTGTGTCTGTATTTTTGCATTATTCTCTAAGCGAACGATTCAAAAATATTCCTGAATGTGAGTGCAACTTGCAGATGAAGTCAGTGGTTTTTATTTTGGCTGATGTATGCGTTTTAATTTCATGTATTTAGTCAATGGTTCATCGGGCAGAAGATATCAAAAGCGCTTGATCAGTGAAAAAAGAATAAACAAACGCCCGGACGATTAAATGGTTTGTGATGTTACTTTGGTTTTTGTGTATGTGTGTATGTGTGCTACCAAAGTGAGAAATGCTCTTTAGGAAAGAAACTGGAAAGGGCAACCACGTGAATCCCTTTTTCTGCCCGAGCCTCTACTGAAAAAATCAGAATATCGGACCATTTGTGAACTATAATAAAACAAACACAAGTAATTAATACACGCTTGTCTTGCATGAAGAGTTGAATATCAGTATATTGTTTGTGTACAATGAACTAGTGATAACCACCGCATAATTGAAACGTTCTGAAAACAAAAATGTGAGAGACAACAAAGGAAGGAGAAGCAAAAGAGCAGCAGATTCTCATTTCATAAAAAAGTAATGCATTCAGCAAGGAAACGCAAAAAGGGTAATTGTAAATATTTTAATTTTTTGTATTAATTATTTATTTTAATTATAATAAATAAAGAAAGAAAGAATATTTCGTTTCTAAATATTATTATGTTTGGGAGAAAATACGCATATGTTTCCACGTAAATATATGGAGGTTTGGGGGAAACGCGCGAATGCTTCCACATAAGTATATGGATGTTTGGAATGAAGCACGCATTTGTTTCCACGTAAAAGCATACCTATTTGTCAGTAAACATGCTAATGTTTGCATTTGGGACAAAACACAAAATATAATAATATTTGTTGCCGGTGGGCATCATAGGCCGGCATATTGGTCGTCGGTGGTGCAATGGTTATTGTGTGTGGCTCTTGTACATGAGAGCGTGGGTTCGATCCCTACTCTGACCACCTTACATTTATTTCGGCTACTGTCACCTCGCATAGTGGTAGCGACACTATCGGGTACTTAAAAAAAAACCGTTTCCCATTACTTCCCATGAAGGGATTGGGGAGAGCTTCTCACAACCAGTGAGCTGTGCGCTTTCTAATTTTTCACTCATTGATTGGGACCTACAGTTTTTACACCGATTCCGAACGGTATTTTGAGAAGCTTTTTCATGGCTAGATACTCGATAGTGTCGCCGTCACTATGCGAGGTGACCGCCCCCGAAGAAATTTTTTTTAAGGTGGTCAGAGCAGGGATCGAACGCAGGATCTCATGTACAAGAGGCGCACACACTACCCATTGCACCACCGACTAGCCATGAAAAATCTTCCCAAAATACCGTTTGAAGCCGGTCTAAAACTGTAGGTCCCAACCAGTGAGTGTAAAACTAGAATACGCACAGCTCAAAGGTTGTGAGAAGCTCTCCTCAATCCATTCATGAGATTTAATGGGAAACCATTTGTATTTTTTTTATATTGCTTCTAATACGGCATTTACACTTACCAAGATTAACGAATTTCGAGGGTTAACTCCGGTAACCCACGCTAATCCAAGAGATTACTGATACAATTATAATCTGTAAAATCTGAAGTTAAATTTTTATCTCATTTTAAACTGGTGTACCTTTTGATGCAACACTGTTAATTACTAAAAAAATGCAACTATAATAAAAACATACACCAAAAATCAACTATTCGACAGGCGGAAGCCGATCAAAAAATGTTCAACGCGTCGCCGCCAGCTACATATTTTTGAAACACACGCCGCCGCCGATATAATTGCGTGGTATTTGTTTAAAATGTTAGCCGATTTTATCGACTGTCCCGATTTGACCGACTATCCAATTCTAAAAGTTCAGTTATTTCAAAAATGTCAAAAATTTATACAAAACTGGCAAAACCAGTAGCCGCCAATTTAATTGATTTATTGTGCCGCCGTTTGCAATAATTTTGTCTCGGCGCGATGTTGGGTCTAAGCACATTGTTGCCAACTGAAATGCAAATTTAATCTCAAATTGGGTGGTATAAACGGCAAAGATTAGAGAACAAGTTTATCGCTACCAGCGATATACTGTGGAAAAATGCGGCATAAGTCTGCCATCAGCTTAGGGCATCTATCACAATGGGGCATGGTCGGAGTCGCTCATGGAACAGTGTTGGAAGGTGCTCACAACAATCTTGCCATACCACACTCTTATACCGAAAAGGGATTCCTATAACACAGCAGTTCCTGGTATAGCAGGTTGTGTGAATTTCTATATGTAATGAGCCGAAAACCAGTAAGTGAAAAATTAGAAAGCGCACAGCTCTCTGGTTGTGAGAAGCTCTCCCCAATCCCTTCATGGATGTAATGGGAAACGGTTTTTTTATGAACCAAAAATGAATACGATTGCGTCAGGACTGCCGAAGATCTCTTAACACCTCATATACACCTCATTTCGGTGCCAGGGTACAGGGGCATTCCGGAGAATTGCAGAGAAGATGAGCTGGCGAGAATAGGAACTAACTAACAGGTTTCAACGGAACTGGAACGTGTTGGTATGCCCCTAGCGACTTATAAGTATATCTTCCAAGAACGCACCGATATTATGATGCAGGAGAGATGGATGATGGGTACAGATTATGTACGCTCAAGATAAATCTGGCTCATAGTCAATAGCAGAAGACCCATGAGCCTTCTGCCTTTAGCCAGGCCTAAGGAATCAATGTTTGTTTCAAATCAATGTTCGGTTAGAAGCTGAAACTATGGGGAAGATGAGGGAGATTCCGCTAAACACATTTTGCACATGTCCAGCACTAGACGGCAGGAAAATGACTACACGCTGATAAATCTGTCGTTCTTTGTTGTTAGGATTCAAATATAACGTGTTTGTAGCTTGTTTCAAATATTGTATACTTGGATCCAAACACAATGTGTTTGCTATTCAGTATTATATGTTGGATACACAAGGTTTAAAAGGTTATAATATATGTCTATGTGACCCAAATATACGTCTATGTGACCCATAAGCAGTAGATCTTCAATTCATGAAAACAATGCTACCAAACATATACATGGTTCCCGCATAATGTTATAGGGGCCATTTTTTCAGCACATACTGTGAGATACTACCTATTTAGGCGTAGACGTAGACAAGATATTGAGGGTTTTTTGATTTTCAGGTAGGATTTCAGGATTTCTCGTTAACTTGTGTATCACAATGAACAAAAAACTGTTCACCCTAAAAAATACGGCCCAGCAACATATTGCAGGAAACATGTATATGTTTGCAAGCATCGATTTTATGAATTGAGGATCTGCTGCTTTTTGTTTCTTTGTTGTCTCGTCAAGTTTAAGTTTCCAGCAGTTTTCAAAACAAAAGCTACAAAACCATATATTATAACCTATTAATCATTGTGTCTTAAACATGCAATATTGAATAGCAAACACAATGTTTGCAACAACCTACAAACACGTTGCATTTGCATCCAAATAACACAAGGACAGACTTTTCAGCGTGCAGTCAAGGGATTATTAAGACGTTCATCGACTGGCATCCATACCTAACCTAGTGTCAGTTTATTAAAACCCTGATGTACTAAAAAATAATGTTTGCTCTTGAGAGTAAACAATGTTGATTGTTTATAAGCAGGCAACTTCTCGGCTGGTACTCCAAATGTACTGGCAGAACTGCATTGTTGATAAAATACCACACAGAATGTTTGCTAGAACAACAAACGGCGAAAAAGAATTTAGTTGGTCAGATAGAACCCACGTTCTCATGCACAAGAGCCGCGCACACTACCATTGCACCACCGAAGGCCACGACACAAACATATGTTTGCTGAAATGCAAACACATCAGTCGTACATCAGACTTATCGCTGTGTTTACTAACAAAGATTTTGTTGAGTGTAAATATATAGTTTTTACTTTTAACAAACAAAAATTCTGAAATTTTATACTTTTTGTTATTTTTCTTGAAATACTGTCAGACGTCTATAACAAACAGAGTAAATACACCTAGATGTGCCATCTATCTCATCTGACGTTTCATTTCACACTGTTTGGGGTGAGGTCGATGTGGTACAGACATGTTCGATGTAAATTGTCTTACAAGAGTTACAAGAATTGTTGATTTAAATTTATTATGTCGTTTTTGTGGAGAACTGTGAAATTTAAATATATTTTGGACTTTTTTGTTACCTTTAATTGTTCGTATACATGTGTGTTATATTTAAGACAAAAATGTTAACACACAGAACAAAATGTGGTTAATATTTTCTTGTTGGTTGTTTTGAAGTAATGTCTCTATCTGCTATTATTAAAGCAATACTTTTCAACATACGCAACCAAAGCGAATGTCGTAAATTTATTGAGAGAAGTGTTTACTTTAGGTGTATTTACTCTATGATATAAAATCTCAAAACTTTGAAAATAAAAGTAAAAAATATATTTTATATGGGATTTTTTTAATATGATGTGGTTTTTCCCAAAACAAACATCTACGCAACTGTTGATACCTATAAAGGGGAAATAAATTGCATTTGTTTTATTGAAAAATACACTAGGGTCACCCAATTCAAAATGTGATTGTGTTTGCAATCCTGGTTTTATTTTCCTGTAACCAGCTGATTCTTAAGCGTAATTAGATGTGTATTTTTCCTGTAACCAGCTGAATCTTAAGCGAACCACAGACTTGTCATACTTGAGAATGGTCGATAACTTTTTATCTGGCTAATTAATTTGAAAAAATATTAATAACAAATTTTGTAAACATAATAGTGATGCGAACAACTTCGATTACATTTTTATTTGGTATCAAGAAGGGCGGTAAACCGACAATATACATCAACAATAAATTATATTCATTCTCATGATTAACAAGTCTGTGGATCGCTTTAGGCTGCGTCTAAGAAATATAACTATAACAATTTTTGAAAAATCCCATTTTACGAGACACACTAATGTATGTATACATCTTTTTTTTATTATTTTTAAATAGATTAATGTATATACATCCAGCAGATCACAAATAATTGTTTGTATATAGAAATCCCAACAGTCTTCTAGAGAACATCAAGCGGTACGAGTATTAACGCAAAGATTAAGATTCTGCTTTACAGTTTCTACGTCATTCCTCCCTATGAATCGTCTAGTGATTATTACCTTATTTGTAATATTCATCATAACCCTCACCAACACATTGCCAAAATCATCTAAGAATGAACCATGGCATGGGCCTGTACAGGCCCATGGCAATTCTGGAAAATTAGTGGTAGCCAAAAGCAATCACATGGGTAATTCCTATCAAAACAACAGGGCCGAGGTGAAAAATGGCGATGTTATTCATAGGAAAGTAACAGTAATCAATCATCATTATTCACCAGAGAATGTTGGGACACAAACAGTTACAGCCAAAAGAGTTTACCCCAAAGCGAAGAAAAATCAGCCGCATAATGTGAAACCCTCAACAGTAAATGTGAAAACCCCTCGCAGGCAGATAGTGAAACCTCCAGGCAAGGCAATTGTGAAAAATGTAGCACGGCCACCTAAGAAAACCCCCATAACTCGGACCAGACAGAGTCAAAGCGTTTCGCACCAATTAAAAAAGGACAAACTCAGCAAAAAATTAAAACGAGAGTGAATCCGAAAGTGACAGCGACAGCAACGAAACAGTTTACTACACGCACATAAACATATTTATTTGAAATCGAATAAAAATTTTCTTAACTTTGTATGAAATAAATCTAAACATTTTCATCTAAAACTAGATTTCGTAATCGGTTGTTAATTGAGAGATGGAATGCAAACAAAGTGGAACGACGATTATTTTCGTAACATTAATGTAACGTTCTTTAATAACTGTTGTGCTTCATTTAGTTAAAAATTCAACCACTATTTGTTTAGGTGTGTTGTTTCTTTAAATTTCAAATTTTTCTTTTCTTTTTTTTCAAATTTTTCCCGATTTTTCATGTAAAGTGTTACATCGGACAAATACTTGCAAATTTTTAAATTATATTTTCCAAAGTAGTGTCCAGCCAAAAAACTCAACAGCCTTTATAGACAGCCAATTTAATTTTATGCAATTTTCAATATTAATCAGTATGAAGAAAAAGTTTCATCAAACTGTTACGATTTCGAGATCCAGCTTCTTCCGAATGTTAAACAAACCCATTGAATGAAAAATGTTAATTTCATGTATCTACACCATTTATCAGTATACCAAAAATATCAATTGAAATTTGAAAATTATATTTGAAATTTGAAAGTATTCAATTGAAATTTAAAAGACATCAATTGAAATTTGTAACACATCAATTGAAATTTGAAACACATCAACTGAAATTTAAAAAACATCAATTGTAATTTGAAAGGCATCAATTGAAATTTGAAAGACATCAATTTGAATTTAAAATTCGTCACTTGAAATTCAAAAATTATTAACCGATTTTATATATTTTTTATTTTTAAATTTAAATTGATGTCTTTTAAATTTCAATTGATGTCGTTTGAATTTTAATTGATGTGTTTCACATTTCAATTGATGTATTTCACATTTCAATTGATGTATTCCAAATTTCAATTGATGTGTTTTAAATTTCAATTGATGTGTTTTAAATTTCAATTGATGACTTTCAAATTTCAATTGATGACTTTCAAATTTTAATTGATGACTTTCAAATTTCAATTGATGTGTTACTAATTTCAATTGATGTCTTTTAAATTTCAATTGTGTACAAATGGTGTAGATACATGAAATTAACATTTTTCATTCGATGGGTTTGTTTAACATTCGGAAGAAGCTGGATCTCGAAATCGTAACAGTTTGATGAAAATTTTTCTAAAATTTTCTAATTTCAATTGATGAATTTCAAATTTCAAATAGAATTTTTAAATTTCAATTGATTTTTTCCAAATTTCAATTTGATATGGTGTAGAGTTTGAGTACCCTATATCTACCTTTTGCATACTGATTAATTCTCAATAACTGCACACTTTTCGTTGCACATAGCTTGATGATTTTATATCTGATGACGTATATTAATAGTGTGAAACATATGCTATGAACAAGTTTGACAGATGTTATGAACTTTTTCAATTATTTTTTCATAGAATCTCCGAAAGGTACGTTTCAAAAATTAGAGTCATTGATCCAATGAAATGTTTTTGGCTAAAAATTAATGACGAAACTCTTAATATGTATGGAGGCTTTAGTGCTGTTTACGAATAAATTATTACCAGTGTATATACAGTGACGAGCAAAATTGTAACAGGCTTCCCAAAATGGAAGTTTACATCTTTAATTTTTAGCACCTTAAACCTTAGAACTTAAAAGTTTTTTTTTTGGAGTTTTACTTTGTTCTTTCATAATGGATAATTAAATATACAATAATTAAACAAATACACGCTGAAAAATTTGTCTTTTTGTTGTTGTTTGGATGCAAATATAACGTGTTTGTAGCTTACCGCAAGTATAGTATACTTGTACCCAACCACCTTGTGTTTGTTATTCAATATAACATGTGTGTCCCAAACATAACCTATATTAATAGGTTATAATATATGTATTTGTGTTCCAAATGTGACTTTGTTTGTTGAAAACTGCTGAAAACAAAAACGTGACTGACAATAAAGAAACCAAAAGCAGCAGATATTCAATTCACGAAAACAATGTTTGTAAACATGTACATGGTTCCTGCAATATGTTGCTGGGGCCGTTATTTTTCAGTGTGTAAAGATCGTGATATGTAAATAAACTCCAATGTTACAATTACTCACTCTCTTCAATGTTACAGTCAGTATTGCACTTTCTTTAGCTCTTTAAGGATTCAGACGCTCAATAATAACCATCACCTAGGTCATAATTACATCTAAAGTAGTTGCAATCATGGAATTATCAAAAAATAATGATTCTGTTCGGAATGTTGCATAAAAAATTAATGGAAGTCATGACGACCCAGAGAATAAAGCGGAAGATAAATATTACAACTTTAACTGCTCCTCAACGCGGTAGAAAGATTGGCGACCGCACTTCCCGTCATTTGGCATAATTAGTGAAAAGTGACAATGCAATTACTCCAGCTGTGGGACTAAAAACTTTCAATATTGACGCCAGTGGGTGAACTTCTTGTCGAAGTTTGAAAAGATTGGGTGTTAAGACTGCAGTGAAGAAAAAGAAACCATTTGTACCACAAAAGAATATGAAGTAAAGAATTCGCCAAGGTCTACAAAAACTGGACTTAGGCTGACTGGAAAAAGGTACAGTATTAAATTTCACACGTTTTAAATAATAAAAATACAATTAATACTTGTGTTTAAGGTTATATGGTCTGATGAGACTAAAATCAATCGATTTGAGTCCGATGGCCGTGCTTGGTACTGAGCCAAAGATCCAAATACTACTACCCCGAATGAAGTAACACAAACATGGTGGTGGTTCCATAATGGTATGGGGATGTATTACGAAGAATGGAGTAGGTCATGTGCCTAAAATTGAACGTATTATGAAAAAGGAACAATATCTTTCAATTCTGCAAAATCATTTACCAGTTGCGATATAAAAAACTGGACTTTCGGCCAAAATCGTTAAAAACTGGTTAAACAGTCAACAATTTCCAACTATGAAATGGCCAGCGCAGTCACCGGACTTAAAACCAAACAAAACTTTTGGGGTTACATAAGCTCTAATCTCGCCAAGTACTCAGATGCACCAAACGGCAAAACGAACTGTGGGATATAGTAACAGAATCTTGGGATGCGATTCCAGCGGAAATGACGGCAAAATTTTGAAACAGTATGCCTCGCCGTATACTTATACAACCTCTTAAAAAAAAGCAAAGGTTTCTGGTCAAAATATTGAATTAGAGATCAATAAATTAACATAAAACCAGAGTGCAAAATTGTAACATTCGTATAACTTTATAATATTTACTTTTCACTTTGTATATATCAATATAGAATTAAAATTGTTTTTGTTTTTATTCACAAGAGAACAATAAATGGATTAATTCTTTGTTTATTGGTTTAATCAAATATTTAAAATATACAAATTTATGACCAAACTGTGCCAACCCTGTTATAATTTTGCTCGTCACTGTACGTGTAAAATGTTATTGAATGGCGTGGCCGAAGAAGGGTTTTGGGAGAGCTTCTCGCAATCAGTGATCTGCGCGCATTCTAGTTTTACACATACTGATTGGGGTCTACAGTTTTACTCCAGATCCGACCGGAATTTTGAAAAGCCGGACGGTCGTATGATGATCGTTCCGACGAGAATATCTCCGCTGTAAATAATGATGTCGCGGAGGAGTCTCCGCCGTCGACTAGACGTTCCACGTAATTGGCGTAATTGGTTAAGGCTTGAAGATGTTCCCTTATAAAGAGCTGTCATTACATCAGCTTCGTTCACGCGACGAGACCGACGAGGCCCGTTTCCATCTGAACGGAGAGGTATCCCAATACATCCCACGTAGAGACTGGGGAGAGCTTCTCACAATCAGTGAGCTGTGCGTTTTCTAGTTGTACACTCGCTGATTGGGACCTACAGTGTTACGACGGTTCCGATCCATTTCTGTCGAGAAGTTTCTTCGTATCTAACTACTCAATAGTATCGCCGTGACTAAGCGATGTGACAGTCGTCGAGAGAAATGTACTGTGGCCAAAACAGCGATCGTACCCTCAATCTGATGTACAAGAGCCGCGCTCACTAACCATTACTTCATCAAAGCGGCAAACAGATTCTTGTTATGACAGACAGTGAGTTTAAACAACATAAACTGTCCAGCTCATTGTTGGTGAGAAGCGCTCACTTATCCCTTTATACACTGAACCGAATAACTAAGTTAAGAAATTCATTATATTTACGGAGGATTTTGGTTTGGAAATTTGGTTTTTCGGATTTAAACGAATGAAATTCGTTATATTCGTAATGAAAGTCGTTACATTAAGACAACGAAATTTGTTAAAACAAAAATGTGAAATATTTATGAAGGATTTCGATTTCGTTTCAAAATTTATTCATAAATAGTAGGTACTTACAGACAAAACGGATTTTGCAAACAAACTCACCTGGAAAGAAAAGGAAAAAAGTTTTATTAAAAAATATTCAAAAAATATTTGTAAACTTTTATCAAAATATCTCTTCGATATAACTTGTTGTACAAAATTATGTTTTAAAGGAAATATTTAGTGAACATTTAAGGATATATAGTTTAAGCTGGGTTTCAGATTTAAAAATCAACATTTGTTTAAGCATTGAAAACAGTAAAATTATGATATCCATATCACATCCCAATACAACATAAACAAATATAACAACCAACCAAAACCAGAGTTACCAACTTTTCTATTTCGAAATTCCCCGAAATCGCAGATAGCTCCCCTGCCTTATCAATAAATCATGGAAAACTATTTCCATGTTTTGACAATTGTGACATAAACTTGTTGTAAAGCAGCGCGCGTACAAAATCAATGCAACCACAAAAAAAGATAAACCTCCATAAGTGGATTTGCTTCAATTTGAAATGTTAAAACGTTGCTGCAATTAGGTTGGTACGCATAGCTTAAATGGCTAAATGCCAGTGACAACAATCTTCACCATGAAAATTACTCTGTCACACGGCATTTTAGGCCAATAACCAAGTGACAATGACAACAATCCATATCTCCAATTGTATCTTACAACTTCATTTCGAGCGATTTTGTTTGGCCATTTAAGGAAGAAGCGATTTCAACGCGACGAGACAAGACAAATAACTACTCGCTTATCTTGGAATTGTTAAATTTAAAGTGACAATTGAGTTATTGAAAGGAATTAAATGGAATTAATAACAGATAAGTGGAAGAGTAATCGAAATAATTGTCAAGCCTCTCATTTTTTTTTTTGAATTTTTTTACATTTTCCTGTTGTGAGGAATAAAATCCAGATTGTGACGTTTGAAAAGAAAAAATTTAAATTGCTGTTTAAAAATTGTAAATGGTTGCGGCAGATTAGTTTTGTGACTGTTGGGAGAATGTGAAGTAAATGCAGGATACTCGGTCTTTACTGAGGTTAACATTTAAATTCGTCAGAAGGTAATGAAATATAATCAAAATTTTAAAACACTAATCTTACAAGCGTTCTGAAACCGTAAAATTTCGTAGAAAAACTGAAAAATCTTCTAATAAAACAAGTGCAGATTGAATCACATAAAAATAATAATTTTAAACTTAAACTAAACTTCGTCCACATTTTAAAACAAAAAACTCAAGTAAGTGGATTTTAAAGTAATTTCTATCCCGTTATAGAATTCAAAGAAAAACATGCGCCGTAAAACGGATGCAGAAACCAACGCTTAGTTTTCTATCTGTTTAGGCCTTTACCATCCCTATATACCAGAGGCGAGAGTGCATGAAATTTCACTTCGGGTCCAAAATTTTCCATATTTTTGTCTGATAATGAGATGGGGAAAAGTTGGCTTTAGAATCACTAATCTATACAAATTTGCTAACTACACCTAGTGGCCATGTTAGACAAATCAAGAAATCGTTGGATGTAAAAAAAATTTTATTTGCGGAGATCGGAAGGCATAGTCATGATGGAATTATACCAGGTGATAGCAGGAGGATATATTAGTTTTCTACAGTTCTGTCAAAGCCAGCTGATATTTCTATTTATTTTTTTCTTTCTTCATTTGAAAAAACAACTTTTCATTTGATTAACCAAATTTTGTCAAATTCGATTTATTTAGAATTTCGTGAAATTTTTTAAGTATTTATAAACTATACAAAGTAAACAAACTTTGACAGATCTAAAGCGAACCACAGACTTGTCATTCATGAGCATGAACAACAGCTATCGTTGATGTTTATTGTCGATTTGCCACCCTTCTCGATACCAAATAAGAATGTAATCGAAGTTGTTTGCATAACTATCATGTTTACAAAATTTGTTGGTAATATTTTTTCAAATTCATCAGTCAGATGAAAAGTTATCGACCAAGTTCATGCTCATGACTGATAAGTCTGTGGTTCGCTTAGAGCCCCGTATTCAGCTCTTGTGAAATTTGTGTCAGAAATTTTGTTATACATGTGTATGCAAAGAGTGTCTCAATAAGATTACACTTTTTAAATTTAGTGTCACTTTTGTTTGCACGAGTGGCAACACTGAAATTTGATAGATGTCACATGTGTTTGTTCCGATTATTAAAAATGAAGCGCTTTACGAAACAACAACGCGTTATAATTGTGAAAACTTATTACAAAAATTTGGAAAGTTATGCTGAGACCGCTCGCAAACTTCGAAGAATTTTCAATCGAGAAAGTGCACCCATTAATGTGTCAACCATTCCAAGAGTAGTCAAAATATTTGAAGAAACTGGGTCGGTTATGGACAGTAAGACTCATGTGCGTCAACGCCCCGGTCGGTCTCCTGAAAACATTGCTACAGTAAACGAGCGTATCGCCGAAAACCCGAAAACATCAATTCGTCATCGTTCTCAACAACTTCAAATTTCACGAAGCACTACGCAGCGAATTTTGACAAAAGACCGCCACCGTCATGTTTCTACGCATGACTCAGGATTTCAAACCAGCAGATAATGGAAAGCGCCGGCAATTCGTTAAATGGGTAATGGAGCA
Organism: Phaonia tiefii; assembly: GCA_963931995.1. NCBI lineage: Eukaryota > Metazoa > Arthropoda > Insecta > Diptera > Muscidae > Phaonia > Phaonia tiefii. The sequence goes on along the minus strand of OZ008369.1, from coordinate 98,243,904 downwards.
AAGTGGGGTCAATGCCAATTTTTCAAAAAAAGTCAGCTTCTCTGATGAAGCGCATTTCCATCTGAATGGCTTCGTGAATACACAAAATTGTGGAATTTGGGGCTCAGAAAATCCTCATGCAAATTATCTCATTGTATGGTGGGGGAAAAAGGTGTTTCAAAACTTACCCTGGTTTGGTTTCAGATGATTCCCAAAATATTTCGTGTCTAGCATTAAGATCCCGCGAACTGGACCGTTTTCAAAAAAGATATTTTTATATAGTTTTTCAAATAAATTTGAAATTTAGCTACAGACGATGTACAGGTGGCGCAAAAGTAAACTTCCGATGTTTTTTGGCTGTAATTTAAAAAAAAAATGAAAAACTTTGATTCTTCTTGTGGATTATTTTTATTTGGTCTTTTAATTTTTTTTACATCAAGTCGAGAATATGATGTCATGTAAATGGCCGCCGCCACAGTTGATTGTCATTTGAGCCCTTTTTATGGCATTTTCCATCACTTTGGCCAAAACTTCCGGCGATACGTCCTCACATTCTTGACGGATATTGTCTTTAAGAGCTGCAAGAGTCTGAGGCTTGTAGACATAAACCCGCGACTTCAAAAAGCCCCACAAAAAGAAGTCTGGAGCGGTCAAATCGGGCGATCTTGCTGGCCAGTGCAAATCGCCAAAACGGGAGATTAGGCGCCCGGGAAATGCATCCTTCAGCATATCGGTTGTGGCACGTGCAGTGTGTGCCGTTGCACTGTCCTGTTGGAACCACATGTTTTCCAATCCCAATTCATCAAGTTGCGGCAAAAAGAACTCGTTGATCATTGCTCTGTAGCGCTCACCATTCACAGTAACCGTTTGGCCCGCGACGTCTTCGAAGAAAAAAGGTCCGATGAGATCCTCGGCTACAGCAGCAATATTCTCTGCAGAACGGCTACTCCGGTCTGCCACGCCTGGCAGCATCTCGTGTTGTGCCAGTCTCTTCGAGGCGAGCGGCTAAACGTCGCAGTGTTTCACCAGTAGGCGTTGGACGGCCAGGAAATCTGCGACGAAATTCACGTTGTGCCAAAGTCACCGACCGATTATTGGTCAAATAAATAGTTAGCAATATTCCGCGTTCTGGAGCAGTGTAGCGTAACATTGTTTATTAACGTGTATTTGGCATGTGTTTACTACACAAATGTCAAAACAGAACTGACATTAGGGGCCAATCGCAAAATTTATAGCATTTTCTGATAGGAGGATTACTTTTGCGCCACCTTGTATATGAAAGGGGTTTTTATGGCGCGTTCACTGTTATATAAAACATGTCAAAGCCTGTCCTGACACGTTCTTTTATCGGGGATATTCCGCAAAATTTCGCATTTTATGGCTTTCAGTATGAATATTTTCTGATTTAAATGTCAGATTGGAGAAATTGTAATTATTCAAAATTTGTTCCAGAGCACCTCAGAATATGTTTGAAAAAACATAAAAAGTTTTTCTATACAACAATTATCTCCTTGTCCAAAGAAAAGTTTTGGTATCCATTTTTCCCTGTTTAAAAGGTAATGTACGCAACGTATTGCATTTTTGGTAGAAAGCGAACTAGTGCGAATTTAAATAAAAAGCTGAGACATGTATTTACTTAAATTGACAAAAGATTAAAATATGTCAACCTGACATTCAAATCGGAAAAATCTCCGTTTTAAAAACATAAAAATGTTTTTTTTTTGCAGAATATCTCTGAAAAATGGATGTGTCAGGACATGCTTTGACATATTTTATATACCGTTGGTCGAGCATTAAAAAGCCCTTTAATTAAAGTACAAAATTCCTTGAAGAAATAAAAAAAATTAATTTATTTAAAAATTGCCCAGCTCGCGCGATTTTAGTGCTAAACACGAAATATTTTGGGAATCATAATAAAGGAAATCAAGGTACACTTTGAGGGGTGGGCAAAATTAACTTTTTTTGCGAGTCGGTCTAATGTACCCAGCAAACCAAATTTTTGAGTAAAATGCAATTAAAATTCCTCCTCTGTGTTGTATTTTCATAGTTTATTATTTTATATAATTGCATTTTTACATTACTTTCCGATGTTTTTGAGACTTACGAGCGGTTTTATATGAAAATTTAAGGGTTTTTTACATACAAATCCGAAAAAAATGAATTCATGGAATTTGACACACTACATGCGTTTTCTTATGCACGCTCATATATGTATATCCCTAACCGAAAAATTTAGGACTTATCTCTGATTTACTTTGTAAATATTTTCTTTACACACTCCATTTTATTTTTAACGCATCTGGTGTTACTTTTCGTTGTTAAAATTATAATTATCAATTATTTGCTTTATTATTTCCAAAAAAACCAACCATTTTTCAATTAGAAAAATGTAGTATGAATTTCTCATACATTAACCAAAAACTAACAAAAATCGGTCATAAAAATTCAATTTCAGAACTAGCTCGGTCATCAAAAATGCTATACCACGGAGAAATACAACTCTGTGATATATGTAGATTAAAACTCACCTCAAAGCAATGCAACAATGGGAGAACGCATGAGGAAAAGAAGAACATGGTGAAAAAATTCTGTGCGTTCTTGTTGTTGGAATTATAGGCCTTTCAGTGTATGTTGATACTTAGGGTTCTCCGATCGATACCAATTCGCACATGTGAATTGCAGAATTTAGTTTGTATATATGTATACGATTGATGATCAACCGATGGTATCAATTCAGGCACAGTAGTTAGGCATCTGATGATGAACTTGTCACGGAGTTCGAAACTAGTCAATGCCAGTGAGTGTGTGTTGAACTGAATTGTCTATTATTTCCAACAAAAACCAACCACTTTTCAATTAGAAAAATGTTCATGACTTGTAAGCTTGTAGTATGAATTTCTCTCATACATTAACCAAAAACTAATAAAAATCGGTCATAAAAATTCAAATTCAATTAAAATTATAAATAAATAAATGGTTTTTCGTTACATCCCGTGGAGGGATTAGGGAGAGCTTCTCACAACCAGTGAGCTGTGTGCGTTATAGTTTTAGTCCCACTAATTGGGATCTACAGTTTTACACCGTCCGAACGTTATTTTGAGAAACTTTTTCATGGTTAAATACTCGATAGTGTCGCCGTCACTAAGCGAGGTGACCTCCGTCGAAAGAAATTTTAGGTGGTCAGAGTAGGGATTGAACACACGTCCTCATGCACAAGAGCCGCGCACACTACCATTGCACCACCGACCGCAACAGAATTATAGAAATGTCAAAATTACGGTCCCAAACAATTATCAAACAATTGTTTTTGTACGAAATAACTTTGGTGTCACAACCCTGGAATTGATTTTGCCTACGAAATTTTTGTACACGTACTTCGTATGGCAACGAAAATTTCATAAACACTGAATACCGGTTTTAACAGTATGTTTCTCGAACGAAAGCTTTCGTTCGTGTTCTAGATGAAAGAATGTTGATTTAGATTCTACAATTTTGTCGTTTGAAGTCGTATGAAAACATAGTACAATTTTTGAAAACTTTTCAGTACAAATTTTGGTTTCTCTAGTACGAATGTGCTGCCAGTTGGGTACAAACATGGAGGAGACAGGCGATCGAAAATTTCGACGTAGGGGATGCTCCATTTTGAGTCGAATGTGAGTGACTTATTTTCGTGCGCTTAACTTAAGTGGCGCATTCTGGAAGTCCAACTTTCTACCACTTTTTCAAGCTAAGCTTCCAAGCCATCTAAACTTTCCGGTTTGTTCGCATAAATCAATAACTTCACGTAACCCAGAGAAAATAGTAACCCGCATGAACTCGATGGTCAATTGACTGACCCACTTCTAGAAATACTTATAAAGCGCTCACCAAATGGTTTCTTCAATAAGTCAATTTGTTGACCCGCTGTATGGCACGTGGCGGCGTCCTCTTGGAAGCACGTGTCTTCAGTCAACATTCCATTCAATTGGAGCACGAAATAGCCAGCAATCATGGTTCGATAGCGCTCGCCGCTAACGCTAATGTTCTCGCCGTTTTCATTTTGAAAGAAGTAAGGACCAACGATTTCATCGGCCCATAAAGCACTCCAAACAATAAGCTTTTGTGAATGTAACGGTGCCTTGTAAATCTCACGTTCATTCTCTTCTCTCCGACTGCGGCAAGTTTGCTTATTGCCATGTCCATTGAGCTAAAATTTATGACGACCATAAAATGGACAAAGGGCACGGTAACATTCTCGATCTAAACCATGAATTTTGAAATAAATTTGCGCGATTTCCAAGGAGTGTTCTGCCGTTAGTTAGTCTATTGATGATGAAATGTCCTCCCATACTGAGCACAATTTGTAATAGCATTCCTAGACCTGGTCAATTTGTGACAGTTTAATCGTTATAGGAAAATGAAACCCCTAAAAAACACCCTTTAAATATTTTTGCATTCTTCAAAACTGATAGTGTAAATCGAAAGCACAATGATCATACAATATCTTTAAAATTGAAGAGAGTTTCATTCCATTTCCCTCTCCACGAATCGTTCTGCAGGGTGGCGCACAAATTGTGCTATAATAACAAATGGAAAAAACTTTTTTTAATCAATGTATTTCATTATTATTTTTTTGTATATAAAATTCAATTTTATTTTATATACGAGGGCGGATCAATAAGTCCATGATTTTTTGAGTGAAACACAGTCCAACGTTTCTCCAGTTTTTGTATCCCTTCCAAAAATTAGGATTTTTCGAGGTCCATCAAATAGTCATTTGTTTGATCAATAATTTCATCGTTGGAGCTAAATCTCTTTCTACCGAGCCATTTCTTTAGGTTTGGAAATATGAAATAGTCTCTGGGGGCTACATCCGGAGAATATGGCGGATGAGGTACCAATTGGTAGCCCAATTTATGGAATTTTGCCATTGAGACTACACACGTGTGCAGCCGTGCATTATCTTGATGAAAAATAACTTTTTTCTTGGCCTTATGGGGTTGTTTTTCTTTAAATCCTCGTTAAATCGGTCCAATAAGTTGGCATAATATACGTTTATTGTTTTTTCCCTTTTGAAGGTAATCGATGTGGATTATCCCGCGTGGATCCCAAAAAACTGTTGCCATCACCTTATTGGCCGACAAACTTACATTTGCCTTCTTCGGAGCCGGTTCACCCGGAGAAACCCATTGTTTAGACTGCTGCTTGGTCTCCGGAGTGTTGAAATGAATCCATGTTTCATCCACAGTTACAAAACGCCTCAAAAACTCCTTCGAATTGCAGTTAAACAACTCCAAACAATCATTTAAAGTTGTCACACGATTACTTTTATGGTCAATTGAGAGCAAACGCGGCACCCATCTTGCAGACAGCTTTCTTAAACCCATCCGATCATTTAAAATCGAAACCACACTGCCATATGAAATGTCTATGACATCAACAATCTCACGCACTTTTACTCTTCTATTGGCCAACAACATATCGTGGACATTTTCGGGTGTATTGACCTCAATTGGCCGTCCAGAACGTTCAGCGTCATTTGTACTTGTGCGACCACCACGAAAATCCGTAAACCACGTTTTTTACCATTGAAATCGATGGTGCAGAGTCCCCATAGTATTTATCAAGCTTTTACTTGGTTTGATTGACGGCTGTGAAACGCAAAGTAAATAATGAAACTTGCTCAAAATTTGACAGAAGTCCATTAACTGGTAGTACTTGATGGGAGCAGTGTTGCATTTCATATAACTACGAGGGAAATTCGAAAAATCACGGACTTATTGATTCGCCCTCTAACTTTTCATTCCATTCGAAGACGTTACGTCGTTTAAGAACTGCAATACATAGATCTTCATCAGCGATTGGTAGCAATGAGGCTATTGCATACTTCATCAAACTGACGGCAAACGAAAACTCAATTGGATTGAGAATTCTTTACCATGCAAATGCTCGACAAATATCGCAAACACAAAATCACACGAAAAATTCGGTAATCGTCGGGATATGTTTTGAATTCTTTGTTTGTTTTGAAGTCTTGTTTTGAATTCTTTACCATGCAAATGCTCGACAAATATCGCAAACATAAAATCACACGAAAAATTTGGTATTCTTCGGGTTTTGTGCTGGCGATATATCTGGAACATTTGTATAGTAAAGAATTCTCACTCCAATTGCGAATTGTTTGCATTTAGTTTGATACATTTTCCAATATCAAAAATCTAAAAGAATCGCTGATCAAGATTTGTGGTTAGATGTGAAATGTCAATACGGTTTACCAGAAATCATGACAACTTTTTGCGTCTTACATTTTTATAACTTTACTATTGAATGAAAAATGAAAAACAATTTTTTCTAATTGTATTAGTAGTTTTGCATACATGATTACATTTTTATGTGGTTTAGTAGCAAACGATATATTTTTGTGACAATAGTATTTTTTTTGGTGGAAAAAACTCCAACAATTGTTTTTTTTGCAGGAACGATACTTCAATTTCAATTCTTTGCAAAATTTGCATGCAATTGATTCTCAACAAGCACTCGTGTATTTTCTGAAGCCCAAATTCCACAATTTTAACGAATAACGAAGACTTCAAGATGAAAATGAGCGTCATCGCTGAAAATGATTTTGGTCGAAAACACTGTACTTTTTCTGCAACAACAACACTTTAGCGCGGTAATAGAGAGCTAGGTAGGAGAGAGGTAGGTATAAAAGAGGTTGGTAAGAGATGGATAGACAGGAGAGAGGTAGCTAAAAAAAGAGGTTGGTAAGAGATGGATAGGCAGGAGACAGGTAGGTAGTGAAGAAAGCACGAGAATGGAAATTTTTGTACTCGTATTACATGTTAGTGCACACAAGTTTTGATCTTACATCGAAAAAAAATTAAAATATTCCACTCTACCGAATCCAAAAATCCAATTAGAAGTTGCCATTGTATTTCAAATTGAAATCATTACATTTGACAATTTGTAACACATTGTATGACTACGAATAATTAATTAGTGATTAATTACACAAACGAGTTCAATATTTATTTTAATTATTTTAATACTTCCCTTGACAAAAAGAAAATATACAGGTTGCAGTGGTGCAGGTTGCAACATCACGAAGTGCAGGCAAACACCCCACTGCAACCACCTCCACCATCCACACATTTAGAGCGACAATCAAGAGGAAATAAATTATTCAGTTGGTTGGGGAAACCAGGGCTTGCTGGAAACCATTGCGCTACCGCTCCCAATAAAATACAATTTCTCATCAATATTGATATGGCGGTCCAACTAATGTGTTTGTTGCTCTGTCTTATCATTGTACAGTCTGTCTACTCTGTCTATCTGTTATGTCTATCCTGTCCATTCGTCTGCTCCGTTTGTGTTGTGGCATTTGCATGATGCATACATATTTCTGCTACTTCAACCAGTATCCAGGCAGCGGTATCACTCCAGATAAAATACCATCGTCATCAGTCACATCCACAACCACCACCACCGCCTCCAATCGCCACCGCACCGACTCGACTTTATTGTGGCAAACAAAAGACGACTTTAAAAGCGCCAACAACCGAAAATAAAAGAGACCTGTACAAATAAATACAAAACTAAACCGGAACACGAAACACGTTTCCGGTTAACAAGATCGACCTCATGTGTAATTTTTTTTAATGACATCTACGCGAATCTAACGATTTCACACCAACCGAAAAGTTTCAAAAATAAGTTGTACAACAAACAAAAGCAGCGAAGTAATTAAATTTGTTATAAATTCGGCGCCGTGTTTTTGTATTAAAGTCCCAAAAAGGAAAGAAAACCAATTTAAAATAAAGATATGTAAGAAATAAAATCAATTTTGGTGGAGAAATGTAAGAGTATGGCCCTCGGCTATAATTAATTTATGATAGTCTTAATTAATTATTTATTAATGATTACGAGTCGTATTCAATATCGTCCGGAAATGCAGAATTACAGAGAGTAGCCCCATCAACGAAAGACGATACACTGAAAGAAAAACTCTTCGTCATAGGAATGAAACAGAACACTAATTCTCTTATAAGGGCTGGTACAATTTCCGTCCTAAGTGAGTCCCATTCAAAAGAATTAAATTTAAAGATAAATTCATATTTTTCATATTTTATTCATATTTTTTTTTCGCGAAGACCAACACTCAAGGATGACTGTCCCCTATAAATGCAGTGCATTGCATTGGACTTAGTAAAATGGCATAGGAGTAGGGGGAAAGAGAGAGAAGTACTTGTTAATATTTGACTTATACACTTGCCGGAAGCTTATTCCATATACCGACTGTTCGGCTGAAGAACGAATTGTTTCTGTAGTGCGCAGTTCGATCCAACGGCCAGGAAACAGAAAAGGGATGAGTTCCACTTGAAAACCGCGTCGTACGGTTAAATACCCTAACTTATGGAATGAGGCCTTGTAACTTGGCGGAACACTTTCCATGGGAATGCCTATAAAATACCGAGACACAGCTAACATTTCGTCTATGCTCCAAGGAGGCAACAGTGCTGGATACACTGCTGTCGCCTATCAGCTTCAACGCTCTCTTTTGCACGCGTTCTAGAACCTCCAAGGTGGACGCTGGAGCCCCAGCCCAAATATGAGAGTTGAATCCATTTTTGGCCGAATATACGTGGTTCTCTTTTGCACGCGGTCTACAAGCTCCAAGGTGGACGCTGGAGCCCCAGCCCAAATATGAGAGTTGAGTTCCATTTTTGGCCGAATATACGTGGTGTAGATATTGAGGAGATCGGGTGGGGTGAACAATCTTTTACACCACTTTAAAAAGCCCAGGCACTTGAATGCTTCTTTCGACACGTTGAAAATGTGCTTATACCAACGAATGTCACATTGTATCTTCATGCCCAGAACATCAAGAGCTTCCGATTCGCCAACATCTAAACCACCCATTGAAATCATTGGCAGGGTCGAGTCACCAGTGTGGTTGTGCGATATTCTGCAACATTGTGTTTTGCGTGCATTAAAATCGACTCGGTTTTCCCTGCCCCACTCACTAATCAGATGCAAGTCATGATTAAGCGTGTCATTCATTGTTCGTCTCCTTCCTTGCACATAAATTACTATCGTCAGCGAAGCAGTATATGAGATTGGTAGTCCGATCCAGAAGGTCGTTGATGAAAATAAGAAAAAGAGAAAGCACAGAGCCTTGAGGTACTCCAGCATTAATTGTATACTCATCGGAAGAGATACCGTTTATTACAACTCGTATGGAAGGGTCTCTGAGAAATCGAGAGAAGTTTCTACCTAAACCAAAAGCATTAACCTTTGATATGAGTGTCTGGTGCCAAACTCTAACAAATGCTTTAGAAATATCTAAGGCCACTATTTTGCTCTCACCCCGTCTATGCACGGACCGATTCCACTGTTCCGTGAGAAACGCCATCAGGTAACCAGTTGAACGGTTTCTGCGAAACCCATTCTGAAGATCACTGAGTAGACTGTTAACTTCCAGATAACTCACCAAATGGTAATTTACCATGGTCTCCATTAACTTTGAGAGCGTAGAACATATCGCAATCGGTAGTTATCGGGATTAGTAGCCTCTCCTTTTTTGGGGATCGGCTGGACATTTGCAACCTTCCAGCGAGTAGGTAAAATACCTGTACGGTATGACAGGCTGAAAAGGTTGCGCAGTGGACGAGCAAGCGTCGAAGAACACTTGCTCAAAACTAGTGCCGGAATTCTATCCGGACCCGGAGACTTTCCTACGTTGAGCTCCTTAAGGACCTTTTATTCATATTTTCAATTAAAAATCGATGAAGAAATTTCAAAAAACAGTAATTAATAAAAACGCATTCCAAGCGAAATATTTTTGCTGTACAATCTAATATATATGCAAGCAAATCCAAAATATTGCCATATAAATATGTCACATATAGTGGAACTATTAAGTCAAAATATGGTCATATGAAGAAACCTATGCCAGTCGACAGCCTCTTCGTCTTCGAAATGTAAAATCTAGAATTTCCCAAGGACCTTCAGATATTCAAAATTTTAAATTTTTTGTGTAAGGTCCCTGTGAAATATTTTGCCCCACTGTGGTCAAACGAAGAATTCTCCAAGAACTAACTATATGCAGCTGGGTAGTGCTTGACACATCCTTTCAGAATTTGTCACCCACATATGTCACGACGACCTTCCAGGCATAAACAAACACCGATAAGATCCGATAAGGTGTGCGACAAACGGCTTTAGTTTTTCATACATTACGCTCAAGAGGATAAAAGGTTTATTCAGGGGTTATCCATGACACAGCTGATCGAGTACGTAGTAGGAAATTGATAGAAAACAGTGTGGATAGGCGAGAGAGAGCGATAAGCAACCAGAAGCACACCATGCAGCAAACTAAGTTCAAATACTGTTTGTTTGGTACTAATGACAGCTAAATTATATTATATGTGGTTGAATCGATCAAAAAAACGCATTCCATTTTGTTTCTGTGCGTTTTGTGTCCAACCAAAGAGTAACATACAACAGCAACCCGAACTCGATGAAATAACCTACTACCTCGTCGTCATCGATAGAACGTAAAGAGTGGGATGGCGACTATTATCTATTTCTCAATACTCGTGTCCAACACTCCTGGTCGCCATCATCGTGTGGTTCGGACCACCGAGATTGACAGTTTGGTATCGGTTTTGGAATGGTGGTGTTTCGAAAATGCCGCTGGAAACTCCATATCAGTCAAAGGCGAAAAGTGGCAAAAGTTTTAGTAGTTTCATACAATGGGTAAAAAGATTTAAAATCTACTATAACACGGGAACAGTAACTGCAAATTTAAAAATTTTTTTTTTACAAAATTGCTTGGAATTTATCCGTCTTTTCATCACCGTCTGTGCAGAATTAGATTTTAAATTTTCATAGAAATTTTAAAAGTTATAAAGCGTTATTTACAAAAGTTATCCAAAATTTACGAAAAAAGTTAATATGTACATGGGGCGTAGCGAAATAACTCCCACATGAAATAACTCCCACCAGAAAAATGAAATAAGTCCCAAAAAATTTCCATACAAAAGTGGGAGTTATTTCATATGAAATAACTCCCACTTTAGTAGGACTTATTTCGTTTTTTTGGGAGTTATTTCATTTTTCCTGGTGGGAGTTATTTCATAATGAAATAACTGCCAATGTTATGACAATGAAATAACTCCCAAAAACAAAATGACCGTTTGTACAAGGCCCATATAACAAGTGCTGTAGGAGAAGTCTTGGGACTTATTTCACTTTGCTATTGGGAGTTTTTTCATTTTTTGTGGGACTTATTTCATTTTTTCGTTATTGGAAGTTATTTCATTTTTGGTGGGAATTATATCGTTGGGAGTTATTTCATGGGAGTTATTTCATGGGGAGTTATTTCGCTACGCCTGTACATGGTACCTTATTGAGGAAAATCATTGCCAAATCTGCTGGTTTATGGATATACAATAAAACTTTGGAAGTTTTTCTTTAAAAATGTTGACTTACAAACTAAGAAAATCGCGATTATTGACTGAGTTTTAAGTAAAATTCAAAACTCGTACGGAATATCCGATTTTTGGGTGATATTCAACTTGCGCAACCACTAAACCTCTTCCGAAAAATCTGAAAAATACTTTGCTGTATAAGCTTTCCAATTAAGCTTAAGCAACCATGAAAATCGAAAAAGAAAAACTTTTTGGGGCACCATAACGACTGAGCGGACAAAAGGAAGGACGTAAACCGTCTCTTTAGGCGTAAGAAACGGCAGTGGAGAAAGCGCGAGAGTGAGAAAATTGAGACATACAGAAGTAAGAACGAAGCCCGAAAATTCGATCAAACAGTCAAAAACGGAACTAATAGACATGGTTCAGGGCCCCCTTCTGTAAAGACAAGGACGGAAATCTCATCGCAGATGTGCAGAGTATGTTGGGAATATGGAGAGGTAATTTATCTGCGCTATTGGTACCTGAGATATCCAATGACGATGAAACAATCGATCACAATTTGGACGACGACGTCGATTGCCCCCTTCTATTGCCCCGATTGTCAGAACAGCTATTGCCTGGCTTAAGAACAACGAAGCCGCATGCGCTGATGGATTACCGGCGGAGATATTTAAGGCTGGCGGCGATGACTTGATTGGGTGCATGCATCAGCTCATTAACAAAATTGGGTTAGATGAATGCATGCCCGGCGATTGGAGTCTCCCCGTGTTTAAAATTTGGAGTCTCCCCGTTATTAAAAAGGGTGACCCGAGTCTCTGTGCCAACTTTCGTGGAATAAACCTTTTATCCATAGCATATAAAGTTCTATCAAGTATAATGTGCGAAAGACTAAAACCAATTATCGCTGACCTGATTGGATCACACAAGTGTGGCTTTAGGCCTGAAAAATCGACAACCGACCAGATTTTCACGCTACGCCAAATCCTGGAGAAGACCCAAGATAAACAAATCGACACCTATAATCTATTTGTCGATTATAAGGTGGCATTCGAATGCCCGATACGGGAGAAACTCTATGAAGCAATGTATGAGCTTAATATTCCTGCAAAACTTATACGTCTAACTAAGCGAGGCCTCAGGCAAGGCGACACCCTATCGTGCGATCTCTTTAACATCTTAATAGAGATTGTTATGAGAAAAGCTGTAGTTAACATGAATAAAACCATCAGCAGCAAAAGTCACATGCTGCTCGCGTATGCTGATGATGGAGATTATACCAAAGCGTGAACGTTGATAACCGTTATAATTTCGAGGTGGTGGACGAATTTATACACCTCGGATCTGCCGTAAACAAAAACAGCAACGTCAGCCTTGAGACCAAGCGGAGAATTGTGCTTGCGAATAGATGTTATTTTGGGCTAAGGAAGCACTTTCGAGATAAAGTCCTCTCGAGAATAATGAAAGTCCAACTGTACCAGGCTTTCTTACAACCTGTCTTGCTTTATGGCGCAGAATCCTGGATCATATCGCAAGAAGACATCTGTAGGAGTCTTCGAGAGGAAAATATTCCGGAAAAACTAACAAAGTTATTATATTTGCCCCGATTGTGAGTTATACCCATTTTTTATTTCTGCGGTTTTCATTTTTTTTTGTTTTCGATTGGACGATCCGTTTCCGAGATAACATTGTAACGATTTTTGATTCGAGAAATTTTAATTTAGCGATTTTTCAACAAAAAAGTGATGCCGTATTCAAGCCATCCATAGTTCTTTTTGTTACGATTGGGTGCACCGTTTCCGAGTTATACCAATTTTTTGTTTTAGCGATTTTCTTATTCTGGCGATTTTCTGAAAAAACAAATATTCCTTGCGAGTTGGACCACTGTATGAAAAAGCCCTATAGACCACCAACAATTATTTATTTTTTCGATTTGACGCTCCGATTCCGAGATATAGACATTTTTTCTAAATTTTTTCGATATTCGATCAAAAATGGGGATGGGTTACCCTGGACAACCCATTACCTGTCGCCGTGGGTAATGGGTACAGGCCGCTTACCCATTCACCATTTGTACTGTATATTCGTGCAGGGTAATTTTCCATCGCCGTGGGTAGCTAACCATATTTTTCCCCATACCCTGTGGGTAACGAGTAAACGTGCATTGCCCATTCCCCACAGTGATGTGTATGGGTTACACTTGGTGGGGGGTGATAAATACGATCTCTGTAACCACATACAAACAGTTATAATTTAATAATATCATATGTATGTTTAAGTTAATTTGTGTCGTCCACAATAATTATTCCTCCAGACAAGTGTTCAAGTGTTCAAGTGTTGCAGATTCAACGATTGTGTTTAAATGTCTCACTTCACCTCTATTTATGGTAATGCTAGTAAAATAAAAAAAATACAGGCGATTCCGAAGTTAGTGTGGTGAGATATATCAACTGGACATTTTCGTCTTAGCGATAACAGTAAAATATACGTGGACTGTAATGACCTTCTTTTGATTTCGTATAGATAAATATATTCCAACCGTTGTTTTGCCCAAAGCCTAACAAATTCTGGGCCTATCCGGCGCAAAATGTGAATATGTATACTTGTCATATTTTTGAAGGCCACTTGCCACTTGGAGGCCGCAATTGGACGCGTTATTCGTGACATACGGTCGGCAATGCTCGAAATACTGACCCAAAATTGGACGTCTAGAATGCACTTTGTCATTAAGAACCGCGTTGGCCTAATGCCTGAAATCATTTTCAAATGTTAATGCCAGGGTAAGTAAAAATTCCGCCAGCGAGTCGAAAAATTCAGCTCCTCCTCAATATAAAACTCTCACTCCGAGTTTAAAAAAATTTAAATCTCTAGCGAATTTAGTTTTTAAAATTGTTGCTTATTTCAGTCGCTCCCGAGTGAATCAAATATAATACTGGAGTTAATGTCGATGTCGTTGACGGCGTCTCAACGCCGAAATTGTGATGTTCGGCGTAAAATTTAATTTTTCTGTTAATGTCAACGCCGTCGACGACGTTAACACAGCTGTGTACTACTGCATTCTTACGGCATTGAGATTAACTGCTCCCATACAATTTCATACGATTCAATTTTTTTTTGACATTTGACGCCGTCGACGACGTCGACATTAACTCCAGCATAAGGAATAAAAATTCGATTTGGAGTTTAATTTTTATTTTACTGGGAGTGAGAGTTTTATAGTGAAGAAGAACCGAAATTGGATGTTTTTTTTTTTTTTTTTTAATTTGGATATACAGAAGATGCAACTGCGACAAAAATCGATTGGAATGTTGTGGAATATTAAAAGTCTATCAGAAAGGGCAGAAGTATAAAGTTCCTAACTTTTTCAAACGATTTTCTAGTTTTACCCTTTTCGGCGGCGCCCTTTTTTAACCACATTCACAATTGTTGCCACATTCCTAACCTATCCAAACATATTTTCTCGCATTTTAAAGTTTTACCCTTTTCGCCTCCAATATTACCCTTTTTACCCCCATTCAATAATTTTGCACACTTTGCAGACTTTCCAAAAGAATTTTCTCGAATTTTGAAGTTTTACCCGTTTTGCACATCCCCCCACCCTTCCTTTCCCGTTTTATCCACATTCACAATTTTTACCACATTCTTAATTTTTGCAATACATTTTTCTCGCATCTTCAACATTTACCCTTTCGCCCACTTTTTTACAGCATTTTGAAGATTTGCATTTATAAGCATTCGATACAACTTTTGTCGCATTTTTAAACACCATCCCATCCTTTCAAACACTTTTCTGGTATCATCAAAGTTTCACAATTTTTTTGCCCGCTTTTCTATTTTTTCACCCATATGTAAATTTTTCCTATCCATTTAATAATTAAAAAATATTTTGAAATTTGACTCGCGAATCATTCTTTTTGAATTAAATCGGGAGCGAGCAATGAAAATAAAAAAAATCAATGAGTGTTCGAACTCACGGGCAATGTGTTAACACATTTTTGTTATGAACACATTAGTAAATGTTACATTGCAAAATAAAAAAGTGCTGAAGGCTCTTTTGCTATTGCACTTTCTTTTTTCTTACATCTGCTTTAACATTAGATGTAATATTGTTAAAATAAATAAAGAAATATTTACCTCACTAAAATAATTGTTCTTGTTTTGTCATAAACTGAGCGACAACATAAAGTATTGAATAGTATGGAGAACTTATTGCACTCTTTTTCCGCTCTCGGGTAGAGAGTCTGAGTAAAAGAGCATACAAAAATAAATGGTTTCCCGTTACATCCCATGAAGGGATTTGGGAGAGCTTCTCAAAAACCAGCTCACTGTTCAAATTTTTATACTACTGATTGGGACGTACAGTTTTACACCAACGGTATTTTGAGAAGCTTTTTCATGTCTATATACTTGAAAGTGTCGCCGTCACTAAGCGAGGTGACCGCCGTCGAAAGAAATTTAAGGTGTTCAGAGCAGGGATCGAACCCACGTTCTCATGCAAAAGAGCCGCAAACTCTACCATTGCACCACCGTGAGCATAAACGAGTCTTATTCTCTTTATAGAATAATTAAATATAAATGCACCGTTTCGACAATGTTATTACATAAAACAATACAAAAAGCACAAATGATTCAAAAGGCATCAATGTTTCACATCAAAATTGTGAATGGACCAAGTTTTGACAAAAGAGAGTATTACGTTTTGACTCAATCGCCAGTGCTTTTGAGGCATACAATTCGTTCCATGAGTGCTCTATATTATTCAATACTCTTTGGCGACGACGACCTGTTTGTTTGTTCGCTGCCGCTACATCAATACCATCATACTTATTTTTAGGCAGAGACTATAGTTGTACAACAACCTCGTATGTGATTCTAACGCTGTGTGTTGTTTGCATGTATTCACTTTGATGGATTTTCGGCTCCCGAGCTTAAAAAAAACTCGGGAGTTTAAAAGATTTAAATCTTCAAAGAATTAAAAATTAAACTCCCTTGCGGTTTAAATTTTTGGAGTAAATTTGTTTATAATTCTTCGACCTTTATTTTATTAATTATTCTCGACTAATTATTCCAGCTTAAGGTCTCTCCAGATTTCATAAAACTTTTTGGTTTTCTCGATATTTCGATTTCCTTTGGTATATAATTAATATAATTAATATAAAAACTTTCCTGAAGAAGATTTCCAAATTTCCTTATGGTGGACAAGCCTTATGGTGGACAAGCGGCTTCAGTTCTTGCGTCAATTTGATCTTGTAAGGATGTAGGCCAAGATCTTTTCGCAAAATTCGCCACAACGACGTCACACAGATGCCCAACGCTTGAGAACGACGTGTGAGAGACACATTTGGGCTTTCTTGAACTGAAGCCTCAGCGGCAGCAATATTCTCGACACTACGGGCACTTCTTTGTTTCACTGGCACGGGAACATTTTGTACTGTGCCTGTGGATTAAAATTTTTCCACTAGACGCTCAATTGTTGATCTTGTAGGACGACCATAAATTGAACGTAGCGCTCTTAAAGTTGAGGCCACTGACTCCAAATTTCGGTAGTAAATTTTAATAATTTCGACTCGTTGTTGGCTCGTATATCTTTCCATGATGAAATGGCAAACCTTACTGAAGAGAAATGTCAAAAGAGCGGGAAAAAATATGGCGTCGTTTGCTGTCCCTATCGATTTACTTTTGTAGCGTCTCTGCTGAAAACCCCTTTATTATTGTCATTTACAGCAAATGTCTGCGATTTAAGAATTCATAGAATACTGTAGTTTAATAAATATGAAGGAGAAAACTCTGAAGATGCTTGATGCAGATTATTGGGAAAGAATGGGTACAATCGCTACGTGATGCAATTACCTGAAAGGTTTAAGAGACGTCGCATACTATTCCACATCACATCATGAAAATATTAAATTCCCATGTAATGGTTAAAACTAAATCCACGTAAATAGGGAATGTATGAATAAATATGAAAACTATGCAAAAAAGTTTGTAACACTCTACTTTATTATTTGACTATCTAAGTTATTTTCTTGCCTTTGTTTTGAAATTGTAGGTAGTCTACAAAACTAGTTTCAGTACAGACATTAATACAACAAAAAATCCCCCAGTAAAGTTAAGCTGTTGCTGGAAATAAGTAGCGAAATTCCAATTTAATAAGAAAAAAAATATATACATGTAGATAAAATGCAATGCAATGTCTTTAATTTGTAGTAATAAAACTTAGAGAAGAAAAAAAAAATAACCAACATTGTACATTCCAAATACCTCGATGAAGTTGAGAAGAAAAAAAAACAACACGATTTTAAAAAGTGAAGTAAAAAGTGCTGCTACAACAACAACAACAAAAAGAAGCAAAATGTATCTTTATGAATACGAGTTATAATGTCAAGAGAGCCATTAACTTTGAGGTTTTATTGGACCCACATTGGCTGCTTGAAGTTAACAGCGGCAATAACAGCAGCAACAACCACAACTAAAGAGACAAATTAAAACAAGTCCAAGACAAATGGTTTTTATGGCCACAATGGTCATATTATGACGTTGGCCACACTGCGTTTGAGATTTGAGGCATTTGCCACATTAACATTACATACTACTTTTAATTTAGCGCTTTTTGTTTGTTTCTTCTTCTTCGCTGTTTTCCCCGGCAGCGACATCATCAAGATCGTCGTCCTCTTCTTCATGTTGAACATTTTATTGCATTTACTCTACATATGACATGGGCAAACTTTCGATTTAAAGTGATGTTTGTAACATAATTACTTGTTTTGTTTGAGCCGATATCTTGAATTGGCCCAAAAGTTGCCCCATCTGCACTGGTCACTAATGCGGAAATTACATATTTATTGGAAAATATCATCTGCCCGCAATATTCTGTAAAAGTTTTGCAGGGTTTTTCCGCCACATGCACTCACAGAACAAATTGTTTGAGAAGAGGTGACCGCAGCAACAGTAAATTCTACTGTTGCCACCGAAACTTGATGTTGCCACGACTGAATATGGTACCCATAACTGCAATTCAGTTGAAGCAACCTCGTTTCATACTTGATTCGGGTGTGACAACTAAATTTTCAATACTAATTAGGGATTAGATTACCGAATCGATTCAATCAAATTTTTATAATTCGATATGGTGATTAATCTCTAATCGAATAATGAAAAATTCTTATTAATCAAAACAATGATTAACCAATTAATTTCAAATAATATCTGAATAATTTTAATCATCATTCAAATAATTTTTGGAAAACATACAAACACGTACTTTTCAAACTCAAACTCAAATATCCCAAAAACATGAATTGCACAATTATTTAAATTTTGATTAATTAAATTTTAGATTAATCAATTAATCAGAAACAATGATTACTCAAAATGAAGATTAATAGATTAATTGTAAATATGATTAATCAAAATGTATGATTAATCAATTATTTGATTAATCAGGATGTCAACTAATTAGGTTGCCTGATTAATCAATTAATCGCACGTCCTTAATAATAATTATTGTATCAATTACAGCTTCTATAACTTCCAATTCCGTTGCAACCATCGAATTTGGTATCTATTAGCTCGCAGCAACCGAATTTGGCGATAATTCGCTTGCAACAACCGTATTAATGAACAATTAGGTTGCTGCACATGAATCACTCATGAATTCTGTTGGTACAATCGAATTAATTTTCAATTCGGTTACCACAACGAAATTCTATCGTATATATTTGAAATCTGACGTTTCAAATAAAAACAATAATTATAATAGAACGTAGAATAAGAACTGTCGTGGTTTCAACAAGATTTTTTTGTGTTTATTATGACCGGTAAATAAAAATATTGCAATTATGAATTTTGCTTTAAAACGTTGTATTTTGAAGATAATGTCAATACTTAGCAGCGTGAAGTACAAGGTGTTTCAAAAGAAGTCATCCGATGTTCTTTGGCTCTCATTTTTTTTTCTAAATGAAAAACTTCGATTCTGTTTTTTGATTATGTTTATTTGAACCGAGCCTTCAAGGTCAACATTCTACACGAGTGCGAGAATCGGTCGCCCTAAGTTCTCGCCGAAGTGATGAAAAATGCCATAAAACAAGCCCGTATGGTAATCAATTGTGACGGCGCCCATTTAACCGATATCATCTTCTCAACTTAACCAATAAAATTCTAAAGGTTCAAGTAAATATAATCAAGAAATAGAATCGAAGTTTTTCATTTATAAACACCGGATGACTTCTTTTGAAACACCTTGTACAAGCAGTTGCCACCAGTTCTGAAGATGTTCACGATCGTTCGTGTGATATGTGCTCATAACCACGCCAAAGATGCAGTAGTATAGCATCATCTTTATATAGAATGATCTATTCGGTTTAACACCTAAGTCGACAGACACAATACATTATAATTGGGATTGTGACTATGGGACTTCAATTTGTTTTCCTAAAGATTGCACCAAATAAAGTGCATTAATTCCTCGTTTTGTACTTATTCATGAGAATATATAAAATGAAATTATCCATAAAACATTAAAAACTTCTCAATAAAATCGTTTTTAATTCGTTTAAATGTTGATTAGAAAGTTATAAGTTATAAATTCGGTTGTAACAAACTCTAATTCGGTTGTAGAACCTCTGATTCTGTAGTGACAACTTATATTTCGGTTGTGACAATTTCTACTTCGGTTGTGACCTTTAGTTCGCTCGTGACAACCTGTAATCCTGGTTGTAACAACCTCCAGTTCAGTTATGACAACCTCTAAATGAGCTTGCAACCTCTAGTTCGGTTAAGACAAACTCTAAATTCAGTTTCAGGCCAATTGGGTTGTCTCAATAGAAATTGCTGTGAGTGTGCGCCTCTTCGATATGTCTCCTGTGAATCACGTTATCGTTAACCCATATTGGGTGGCACATAGAACCGCTGGGCCAAAATCGATGAAACTTCTAACTGATGCTTTTTAGGCAATTATAACACAAACACAGCAAAGTAGTAGTTTGACATTTGCGAAGAGGAAGTCAGCTGTAATCCTGGTATATGCATACATCTTGCTGTACTGGAGAAACGCTATTGTGCATACGAACCGACGAGAAGTTGTTTTACATTTTCAGCCACCGGCACAGGGGGGTGATCGAGTATTCCCGTAGCATTTTCGTCATCAAATATAAATTGAATAATAGTTGGAATGAGAGGACTAATTTTTTAGCCGACTGCAAATATTTTCACTGAATTTTTGTGGGGAAAAAATTTAAAATCGCGAAAATTGCCCCGTTTCTAGGCCCGAACTACCATGTAAATGACCGAATCGCGCCAAACCAAATTTCATGTGAGTCGACAAAGGACCAAACCAGCATATTCGCTGCGGTGCCAGGTGATACCACTCTCAGGCTCAACTGGGGAAAAGTCGAAAGTTGCCCAAAATGGGTTAAATATACAAATACAAACACTTACTACGAGTAGGGACATAAATGCTGTTACTTATATTTTGGACTATAAAACAAAAATTAATGAATGTTTTTGGATCAATTTTTTAAATATTTATTGATATGTATTGCATACAAAAAGCTAAGTTTCATTCAAAATGACCGCCCTTGGCCTTCATCAATTCGTTGGCCAATCATCAATAGCTGCACCCACCTCATCCATTGGAAAATTGGCTACAGCACGAAACCCGACCTGTCTTAAGATAATCAATGTTGAGGTATCTTTTGTTGCAGACCATATCCTCTGAAACGTTCCACAATTTGTAATCCGGAGGGTTCAGATCAGGGCTGCCAGAGGTCCATTCTTCAGAGCATATAAAAGCTGGAAAATTGTTTCGAAGCCCGGTTTGTGTCGTTTTAGCCTATGCTGTATCTTGCTGGAAAGTCCACGGCTAGTTTTGGAACAGGGAACTTGAAGGCGGCTTCACAACTGCTTCCAAAACGGTTTCTTGGTAAACTTTGGCCGATGTTTTGACCCCAAGTTCACAGAAATGCAAGTCAGTTACCCCATCGTAAGAGACACCCCACCAAACAATGACTGCTGCTGGATATTGAACCATTTTGACCCGTGGGATGAGCTCAGATGTTTCTTTAGATGATCGTGCATAAACCCTATCAATTTGTTTGCTAAATTTTTCCTGTAAGATAAACATTTTTTCATCCGTATACACGATTTTTCTATGCAATTTATCAGCGTACTTTACCAAAAGACGTTTGGATTTTCCTATCCTATTTTTTTTAAAGTCGCAGTCAACAAATGTTCTGTACGCCAGGACACACTTCCACACTTAAAAAATTAATGCTATAACTGCGATTCGGTTTTCCTAATTTTTTAAAACAGAAGCGAAAAATCTTAACATTACAAGAGCTGGTTACTTGACTGGATACACAATGAAAAATTGGTATTTTGTTGTTGTTTGGATTTAAATATAACGTGGTTGTAGCTTTTTCGCAAATATTGTATCATTGTGTCCAAATACACTGTCTTTTCTATTCAATATTACTTGTTGGAGACACAATGTTTAATAGGTTAAAAATATATGTTTTTGTGACCCAAATGTAGCTTTGCTAGTTGGAAACTGCTGGAAACAAAAACGTGACACACAACAAAGAAACACAAAACGCAGTAGATCTTCAATTCATGAAAACAATGCTTGTAAACATATACATGGTTCCTGCAATATGCTGCTGAGGCCGTTTTTCCAGCGTGTAAGTGGAAAAGAGAAAGATTAAATGTTTTTCGCAAAATTTTGTTCAGCAATGAGGCTAATTTTTGGCTTAATGGGTTTGTTAATAAATAAAACTGACGCATATGGAGTGAGACCAATCCTCAATAGCCCGAACAGACTCTATTACTTCTAGAAAAATGAACCGTTTGGTGCGGTTTACGCGTTGGTGGCATCATCAGACCACATTTCTTCAAAAAGTAGGCCGGACAGTAGCCAAATCGACCGCAACCATCGATTTATTGCAATGAAAATTTGGTCGATAAGTTGCTTTCGAGAAATGAAGTAGGCCTTACAGGTCGTGGTCGTGGACAGCTCTCGACTATTTCCTGTGGGGCTACGTGAAGTCACTGGTTTATGCTGATAAACCAGCAACAATTGACGCCGTGGCTACAATTGTTCGTATTATTCGTGACTTACGACCGGCAAAGTGACCCAAAATTTGATTTCGAGAATGCGCTTCGTCATGAACAGCCACGGTGCCCATATGTCCGAAATTATTTTCAAATGTTATTGCCATATGTATATTGATCTTTCAAATAGAAACGTTTTTTTGATTCAAATTTAATTTTTGCATTATTTTTAACAATTTCAATTTCTATCGGCCTTAAAAAACCACCCTTTACTTACAACAAGTAACCATTGGACTTTGTTTAAGAACATAAGTGCCTTCTTCAATGAAGGGTTTCCTAAATTTAAGTTCATTCGTACTAAATTTATGTAACAAATGATTTGAGGAAATTATGAACTTGTTAGGAAGGCTTATTACCACTTTTGAAAGAAAATTGTACTCCTATTGAGAAAATATGAATATTGAAAATTAAATAGGAAGTGAAAAGGAACAAGAAAAATGCAAATTTCATATCTTATGCACACAACAACGCTAAGCTTATTTCGGACACGGAAAACCCCGACATTTTAGCAGAAGCATTTGCAAAATCTAAGGGTGTCTCAGTAAGAATGCACTTTTTCAGTTTAAAATAACAACACGGTCTTTTTGAGATAGTTTTGATTTTTTTATTGAATTGAAAAGAAGACATGTTCCGATTAGGCATGGAATCTAATATGGCCCCACTGCTCTGATGACAGACCAATACTCTTTTCATAAAACTTTTCACGACGTTTTTTATTTAAATCTCGGATTTGCGCTCAGGAATTGTTTCTGCTTTATTCGCACAAACCCGAGATTTTACAAAACCCCAAAGAAAAAAATCCAACGGCATTACATTTTTTGACCACTCTTCGAATGGTTGTCCAATTAGGTCCACTTTCTCGACTGAAAATTCTTCGAAGTTTGCGAGCGGTCTCAGCAAAACTTTCCAAATTTTTGTAATAAGTTTTCACAGTTATAACGTGTTGTTCTTTGGTAAAGCGCTCCATTTTTTAATAATACGTAAAATCGATGGCGGCGATGAGCTAATAAGGTGCATGCATCAGCTCATTAGCAAAATTTAGTTAGATGAATGCATGCCCGGCGATTGGAGTCTCAGTGTACTGTGTCCCATATTTAAAAAAGGTGACCCGAGTATCTGTTCCAACTACCGTGGAATAAGCCTTTTATCCATAGCATATAAAGTTCTATCAAGTATAATGTGCGAAAGACTAAAACCAATTATCGCTGACCTGTTTGGACCATACCAGTGTGGCTTTAGGCCTGGAAAATCGACAACTGACCAGATTTTTACGCTGGTAGATGATAGGTGTCTATTTTTAAAACAAATAGACACCTATCATCTATTTATCGATTATAAAGCAGCCTTCGATAGTCCGATACGGGAGAAACTCTATGAAGCAATGTCTGAGCTTGGTATTCCTGCAAAACTCATGCACCCTTGCAGGATGACCTTGACGAACCCCAAATCCGCAGTGAAAGTTGGCAAGGATCTTACCGAACCTTTCGAAACTAAGCGAGGCCTCAGGCAAGGCGACACCCTATCGTGCGATCTCTTTAACATCTTAATGGAGATCATTATGAGAAAAGCTGCAGTCAACATGAAACAGCAAAAGTCACATGCTTCTCGCGTATGGTGATGATATCGATATCATTGGGCGCACAATTAGAGAAGTTACTGCGGTGTTTTCGAGAATTGAGAAGGAGTCAGGAAAAGTGGGTCTGACGGTAAATGACAAAAAGACAAAATTAATGGTTTCAACGAACAGAGCCTCCACGCGATTATACCAAAGCGTGAACGTTGATAACCGTTATAATTTCGACGTGGTTGACGAATTTATATACCTCGGATCTGCCGTAAATAAAAACAGCAACGTCAGCCTTGAGACCAAGCGGAGAATTGTGCTTGCGAATAGATGTTATTTTGGGCTAAACAAGCACTTTAGAGATAAAGTCCTCTCGAGAATAATGAAAGTCCAACTATACCAGGCTTTCTTACAACCTGTCTTGCTTTATGGCGCAGAATCCTGGGTCCTATCGCAAGCAGACGAAATATCTGTAGGAGTCTTCGAGAGAAAAACACTCCGAAAAATGTATGGCCCTATAGTACACAACGGTGAGTATCGGCGACGCATGAATCATGAGCTGTATGAGCTTCATCTTGACATTGACATAGTTAAGCGGATCAGAATAACGCCATTGCGTTGGCTAGGACATTTCAGTAGAATGGATGAAGAGGAACCGGCACGAGGGGTTTTCGAAATCGAACTCGAAGGAAGACGAAAAATGGGAAGACCAAGACTCCGCTGGAGGGATCAGGTTGACGAATCCCTGCGTAAACTGGGTATTGCCAACTGGAGAAATAAAGCAAAAGATCGAAGTGGTTGGCGAAATATGTTATTTTCGTTTTGTAAGGTCCCTGACCCCCCGGGGTTGTCCGAGACCGGATAAGTAAGTAAGGAATTAATATATGTGATACCTGCCAAATTTCTTGTTTTATATGACAATTATAATTTGTAGTTTAATTTTTAATACAAATTCCAAAAAATTTAAATACCTTTGGCATTGTACTTATTTTCGAAGCATTTCCTTCATATTGGCAGTTTTGGTTTTCAAATATTTTATACAGTACAGGTTTATGAATTTGAAAGTACTACCAGGTAATGCCTATCGAAACCACAAACCTCTACATACAAAATACTTTAAAAACAGAATGTCAACAGTGAAATAAATTCAAAATATCAAAAACATTCCCATATTTCTTTACAATTGGCATCCGATTCCACAAACTACATTTGTATTGCCTGAACAAATGCAAATTCAAAATTTTTTAATTGTCATTGCACTTGCATTAGATAAAGTAATGCAAATTAAAAAAACCCAGGTATGCTTTTACTAAATTTTCATTCGAATTTAGTTATTTATGTTTGTTAGTGTATCTACCAGGTTCGGGTTTCAAAGATTATCTTCGCTTCTATGTTATAATGTTTCAAAAACCAATTTGGTAGGGTACCCCGTTGTATTGGAATTTTTCATCTTGTACAAAATTATCAAATTGACAAATGTTACCAGTTTGTAACATGTCTTCGTAACATCTTCGTCGCTGCGTATTAGAGAAAGCCTATAAAACATATTTTTCATATAACTTCAACAAATTGTTTTAAATCGTAATAATTTTTCTTCAATTCGTATTTTCCGCGCTGTTCCAACGTCATCGTTTGGATCGGCTATAAACAAACATATTTTGCTCATTTACGATTTGTGCGATGGCAAGAAATGTAATTTCGAAATGGGTGTTATTAAACGCATATCTTATAAATGTTTATTCGCACAAATTACCTACACGCTGTTTGTTTTCATTGGTTAACGTCGGCCACAATCACGGGATGGGACTCGAAATTCCACAGTGCCCAGACGCCATTTGGCCGGCCGGCCAGTTAGCCAGCCACCATGGAAAATACTCTCTGCCACGCGGCGTTGAAAAGGAAACGCGTAGAAATCAAAACGAGGCCGTTGCTACTGATTGTAATTTTGATAGTTTACATTTTTCTTTCAGCTAATTTTTTATATTTTAAATATTTGAGTTATCGTCATACTGGAGATTTAAAAGTTTATTTAAATCATAATTATATTTAAAGGCCTCGTTGAAAAGGTGAACTGAAATACAGTTAAAAGTTATAATGTAATATTTGAAGAAGAGATAACACACCAAACGATATATTAATGCCAGACATGATTACTCATGCAGGTAGCAGGAAATAAACATCTTCCTTATTTAATGCCCGTTGGTAGTACAATGGTGCGCTACTCCTGTACATGAGAACGTGGGTTTGATTTCTGCTCTGAACTGCAAACATTTTTTACGACGGCGGTCATCTCACTTAGTGACAGTGACACTATCAAGAATTTAGTTATGAAAAGGCTTTTCCAAAATAATTTTCGGAACCGGTGTAAAACTGTAGGTCCCAATCAGTGGGTCTAAAACAAGAAAGGGCACAGCTCAGTGGTGGTGAGCGGCTCTTCCTAATCAATGGGAAACTATTTTTTCTTATTATTTAATCTTAATAACCTTTCTACTTCTTATCTACGAGTATATCGACTAATCTACCTAATCAAATCACTAAACCATACGCGCAAAGAAAAAAAATTTTAAAGATCTTTTGGTGCAAAAATATTTCGTTTGCCCCAATAATATTTGCTACTCACTCTCATGGTTAATCATGAAAATTTATAATTTCCATCAAATAAAAAACTGTTGCCGTAAAAGTAGTTTCATTTATTTTACAAACGAACTTTCATTTACCCCAAAAGTTATCCAAAATTACTTTCGCGGCAAATAAAAAAACCTTTATTATAAACAAACAAATGCATAAACACACGTATACACTCTAAGGTACTCACTCTCATGAACTGTTTTTCTCTTTTTCCAGAGAATGAAGATTTTACAAACACACAAATACACTACACTGTTTCCTGAATTAAGGATGTGTTCTTTGAAAAAAAAAAACATGTAAATCCTAATGTTACAGTTTTGTTCGTCTTAGCACAAACGTATGCGATGGCTCAGAGGAGATACTGCCGATTTAGTTCCAGTTCAGGGAAATCGTAAGTAATATAAATTATTATTTAAAACTCTTCCATTACTAAATCCTAATGTATAAGTTATAGCTCGTTTGCGAAAGCAGTTTGTTCCAAATATTTTTCGTTTCTCGTAAGTTTCTTTGAGTTTGGAGTTGCACTGAATCTGGCATAATAAGGAGAACTTGCAAAAGATTGAATTATAAATATTCATCTCCAATGTCTAGTTCGTACTGTTATACGGTTGTACTATTTCTCTCTGTTCTCTCTGGCAAAGCATAACTAATAGCCCTGTTGAAGTCAATGTAACAGGTGGTTCAAAAAACAAAAAATATTTTATAAATATTACAAAGGGTCCGCCATCTAACGTTTTTTTTTCAACTAGTGCTTATTTCGTGAATGGTAACACTTAGCTCATGTCTGATTTGACAGATAATTAGTTTTATCCTTCCGCTGAACGAATATGGTTGTGTATACGATTGAACAACGCTGGGAAATATTGCGACATTACTTTGAAAATCATTGTAATGTTGCAGAATGTGTGCTACACTCGATGTTTTGCGCGCTGTTTTTGAAGATCGCATTATCAGCCGCAGAGCTGATGTCATTTGACCACCTCGGAGCTGCGATTTGACACCGTTGGACTATTATTTGTGGGGTGCCCTCAAAGATAAGTGTTACGCCGACAAGCCAGAGACAATTGACGCTTTAAAGGACAATATTCGTGAAGCCATTAGTGAAATACAGCTGCACACAATCGATAATGTACTTAAAAATTTGACCGATCGTGTAGGCTACTGTATGGCCAGCCGAGGCAGCCATTTGAATGAAATTATTGTACTTTCAAATAAAAAAAGAAATTTGAGAAAATATTCAGTAGTTTTTATTTTATAGCATTTTCAAAAAAAAAGTTATTTGGCGCACCCGTTACATGTTTTAAGTTATAAAACATGTTTTAAGTTTCAAGACGCCACACAGTGGTTCAAATATCACATTTAACGCGAATTTATTAAAATTTCTTACATATAAAAATTTTGGTAAATATCGTTTGTATCTAATATTTAAAAACCAAGCTATATTACAGCGTGCAAAAGTTGTCATTTAAATATGTATTTTCGTGGTCTGGTAACAGCAAATTGAACGAAGTACACACGAGAATGTAATCAAACCAACACTCAGGGGATGCCCCCTATAAATGGAGTGCATTGTGTTGGCGAAGGAAAATTGAGGTAGTTGAGGGTGAATAGAGGGAGTTGTGTCTGTTGACATTTGCCTTGAATGTTTGTATGTCACAATTGGTGGGAAATACACTAGCCGGAAGTTTATTCCACATACGGACTGTACGGCTGAAGAACGAATTTTCTCTATAGTGTGTAGTGCGGTCAATGGGCCACGCGATAAAAAATGGATGAGAGTTCCTGGAAAGCCGCGAACCTCGGCTAAATATCCTCACGTCTGGCATAAGTTGACGGATGTCCGAGGAAATATCGATAGAACAGCGACACGCAACCCACATTTCGACGATGCTCAAGGGAAGCAATAGAGTTGGAAACCCTACTGCCCTCTATCAACACCATTGCTCTCCCCTGGACATGGTCGAGATGCTCCAAAAAAGTCCTAGGAGCACCTGCCCATATAATATATGTATATATGGGAGTTATACTCCATCTTTGGCCTGATGTAGGTGGTGTAGATATTGAGAAGATCAAATGGAGTGAAGTATTTCTTGCACCGCTTTAAAAAGCCTAGACACTTGAATGCATCTTTCGACACTTCAAATACATATTTTGCCCAACGGACATCGCATTGTATTTTCATGCCCAGAACATCATCAATATCCACACCATCCATAGACAATGACGACACACCTGTGTCAGCAATCCGTTTATGCGACAACAAACAACACTGGGTCTTACCCGCATTAAACTCTACTCTATTCTTTCCACCCCATTCAACAATGGACACCAGATCCCGGCCGAGTGTTTCATTCATCGTCCGGCGTTTGACTTTAATCTCTTGAAGACTCGGCATACGAGCGAATGAATAAAAATGACTGTCATCCGCAAAAGAGTAGATTGGATTCACAGTCTGACCCAGGAGAACGTCAATGAAAATAAGAAAAAGAGAAGGAGAAAGAGAAAGATTCCAGATGACAGATTCCGTTAACTTATTGAAATGTAATTTATTTTTGTCATCGTTCATAATTCTGTGGACTTTATTTATTACGTCTGCTGGAAAAGACCATATGCACATGTTGTTTATTACCAGGTAGGACCTCACCTTAAATTCATAGAGTTTTTGATGAGAAACATAAAAATAAGTGGGCCTACAAAAAATTGCAGGTGATTGCAGGCTAAATAGACTATTGTATTAGTTAGTTCATATATTAGTATTACATACTAAAACGAAAACCTAATCCCCGCGTTACTCCAACGTTATATTTTTAAATTTTTCAGAAAATGCTGCTGGAATATCGTATTTGGAGTTACGAGTATTTCAAGAATGGTTTAAGTTAACAAATTTAACTAGGGTTGAAATTGGTCCACTGCTGTTATTTAGGCAAATTGTAGAAGCATACAGGTATAAAAACATTATAATAATGCCAATGTTTGCCATTCGATGAATTACAGTACCACCTGTGTGCAATTCAACGGCAGAAATTCGATTTATAATTTTGGGACCTAACTCAGGCCGAAGACCTCCGACTAGTACAAAAGATACCAAAATGCGAAAGAGAATTTTATTAACTTTTTAGCTGCATTTCTACTTTTTTGAAGTTGTTGAAGAAAAAATAGTTATTCACGTTTAGACACCGGAAAATCATAATTTTTTCATTAAATTTGCATTATCTTGTTTGTGTTCAATCGGGCGGCAGCAAAAGTTACCCTGCGATATTGGGGAACAGATCAGACTTCCCAACTGTGTATCATAATCATTGGACGCTTTTGAAGCAAAGAAGTTGTGTTGGTCCAAATTTAAAATTTTATTCAAAAACGATATTTTTTTATATAATTAGTACCACTGAACAGTAATTGGTATAAACAAAAGTTAGCCACTATATTAGAGCAAAGTACCCACTCTTTATAACAAAGAAACTTTGAGTGCAATATATCTAAAATTGAATGCGATAGAAGAAATTCAAGAAATTCGAAAAAAAGACGTCAACATTTTTCGATTTTTAAAATTCGAAAATAGTGAACATCTGTATTTAAATTTATTAAATTTAAATTTTTTGAACGCATTATGAACAATTATGTCAAAATATGTTAAAAAATAAATAAAAAGAAAAACCCAACATTTTTGTTTTTTTGGATATCGAAAAAAGCAAATAGTAGGCAACTGTGGGCATTTTTCTGAAATATACCCAGCGATTTGCAATGTTCATATATCGCCGTATTCCCTGGCTCCATGCCTACAATTGGTTTTTTACAGAACTTAAAAATTGTTACAACATCAAAAGATATTGAATTTTTTCCCGATAGAAATCGCTCCTGAACCACTGTGCGCCACGTCGTTTAGTATTTTTATTTGAGCCATCAAAAGTAAACGATCTCAGTGAATTTGTAAACATGGAAAAAATTGGTCACCGTTATGTAAATCCAATATTTCCATTTGAAAGATCCTCAGTCCGAGCAATATTAAAGCCGAGCTAGATTCTACTCTGAGTTGTCAAGACGAAAACCGCAGTGGTCGACCAATTGAGGTGCCCACGTCGGACACGGTTAAGAAAATCCACAAAATGGTATTGGATGACCGTCGGCTGAAGGTGCGTGATCTAGCTGAAATGATACGCATTTCAAAAAGTGCTATACATCGTATATTGACCGTAGATTTGAAGATGAAAAAGCTGTGCGGAAGATGGGTGCCGCGCTTGCTTCCAACAGAGCCAACACAACATGTTTCAGTAGAGTGTTTAGCGATGTTTCACCGCAATACTTTTATAACCATGGGTAAAACATGGGTCCACCACTTCACACCTGGGACAACGGAACAGTCAAAGCAGTAGACCGGAATGGGAAAATCGTGTCCAAAAAAGGCGAAGACGGTACCATCTACAGGCAAGGTCATGGCGCCTGGTTAACTGCGCCATTAATTAACTAAAGTTCGAATTACTTCATCACGCACCGTATTCGTCAGATTTAGCTTCCTCGGACTTATTTCTATGTCCAACCTTGAAAAAAACGGATCTGCGGTTGATGGCTATTTTAAGGATTTTGACAGTTTAATATAAACAAGGTATCGAAGTTCTTGAATATCGCTGGAAAAGTGTATCGAGCTAAATGGAGATTATGTTGAAAAATAAAGAAAATTTTTCCCAACATTTTTGTGTCTTCTTTGTTAGGTCGGCTAGTTTTGGGACCGCCTCGTATATATTTAAATCATATGTTATTTTGACACTGATCAATTTTTTCTCTTCGAAATACTGAATATCCCTCAGTATCAAACCTCCGCGGGTAAAACTGGACATCGAATTTGGCCGAAAAATCATATTTTCTGACATTTCCATCTCGGCGGATATGTCAACGAACAAAATTGCAGCAGCTGGGGATCGGAAAATCTGCACATCATTGTCGTGCAGCCAATGCATCCACAGCGAATGACAGTTTGGTGTGGATGTTGGAGTGGTGGCCCAAATATATTTCAAACATGCGGCTGGAAATACCACTTCAGACAACAGGAAGCGCCACAGAGGGAAGGAAGATATAGACTTGGATAATCTGTGGTTTCAGCAGGGTGGCGTAAGATGTCACAAAGCTCATCAAACAATCGAACTTTTGCGCATTTAGTTCTGTAATCATATCATCAGAAGTATTGGCGATGCCAAAAGGCCACCTCGGAGCTGCAATTTGACCCTTTTACACTAGTTCTTGTGGGGTTTAGTTCCAGAAACGTTCTACACACTTAAAGCTAACATTGTCCAAGCCATTCGTGAGATAGAATAGAATCCGCAAAGTCCAAGTCTTGGAAAATTGGAGTGGCAGGATGAGCTACTGCGAAGCCATGAACAATTCCATAAATAACAGGAATATTGGTTATTTATAATACTTACTTGGGTAGCCTCAAACAACGCAGAGGCGTCTCCTCCAGTTTGTAAGACCAAGCTATCGCAGGCAAAATTCCATCTACTCTTTCCCGCGAAGTCTTGGTCATCCCATTATTCGAGTACCGTTCGCACTTGTTCATTCTGATCTAATCTATTGACATGGCCTAGGCAGTGTAAACCCGCTACGCATAACTACATCGATGTCGGGAAACGTATAATACAGATCGTGGTTCAGCCGTCATCGATACTTGCAGTTTTCAATTATAGAACCATATATTTGTCAGAGTATTTTTCTCTCGTAGATTAAATTAAAATTCTGCATGCGATATGACCCACGATTCTGCACCATAAAGCAGGACAGGTTGTATGAGAGTCTGATGTACATAGTTGGATGTTCATTTCTTGAGAGAGGGTCTTATCTTTGAAGTGATTGCTTAGCCCTAAATAACACCTGTTTGCAAGCACAATTCTCCATTTGATTTCTAGGCTGACGTCATTGCTTCATTCGTCATTCATGAATTTTGTCCTGTACGCTACTTCTAAAATATTGCGCACTTTGTTCTGCTACCTGAAGAATTTCACAATTTAAACCAAAATCGTGGAGTTGCTTTTATTCCACGGTGATAAAGTGGAATCAAGACACTTAAAAACGAAAAAGTGGCACTGTTGATTCCATGTTAACTACTTCTATTGTTTGACCTTAACTTTGGCTATGATCTCAACTTTCTCAAGATCACTGGCGTCATCGACCATCACAACAACTGGCCCATTCAGATCAGCGGAGCAACGCACCAGTTTGTCATTGTTATTGTTACCATTACAACTTTTTCTCAAGAGAATTTATGTTTTTTTTTTTATTTTTTGCTTCAACTACATCTGGTCAAGGTCACCATCATCATCATGATCGTATGCAACACATTTCGTATAGAAACAGCCACAAAAACTGCAACAGAAAACTGAAATCGATTTCAGATGGTAACACAGAAACGAAAACGTGAAACAAGCGATTTCACTTAAAAAGGAAATTGAACGAATACCACGATCAAGAAAATACAACTATGTACATATGTAGTACAAACAAATCTTGCCATAAAATGAAAATAGCAACTCATTGCGTACGTACGATGAACATATGACTGGGTGAGTACATGATTGTAAAAATCCAACGAAAAATGAAAAAAATATGAACCAAAAATACAATTATTGAGGCCAGAACTGAAGCCACTACTATGATACTGACTGCAGGTAACCGCTACATTCATCATGCAAAATGCGAGGGCTATCGTGGAAAGTTACACGACAGAGGGAAGTTTAAACTTTTGAATTCATTTTAGAAAAAAAAAATCTTTTGTGAAAATTTTTTATAATTCCACCTGTTGTAAGCCAATTTACGTCGAATAACTCTCTATCGCACCGACCGCACCACGAATAGTGTGAAAGGAAATGTCAGATGAGAAGAATGCAAGTCTATATGACATTACTCTTTTACACATAAAAAAAAAACAAGTTTTAGAGTTCGTTTGCTGCAAAAATATTTAGTTTGCCCTAAAAATATTTAATTTGCAACTTAGACTCATGCTTGACCGCAAAAGATGGTAGTTTATCCGCAAATAAATAGCAGCTGTGGTAAAAGTAATTTCTTTTGATTTTAGAACCTTCATTGACCAAAAAAATTTAGTAATTCCAAAAATTGATTCAATTCATTCTGGTAAAATGCAAAACCCCGATGAGCTGGGCTTGCCTTCCGCCATCGTTATATTGGCAATGAAAATACGAAATGAGAATGATAAAATTGTTGACGATTATAAGGAACACCATATATACTACGAATGTTAGAACTCTATACAGATCCGGTGGAACCCACTACCCAACTGGAGCTAATATCGATTCGGGCCCCTACTTGGTTGCAGCAAACGTTCGCACAAGAGTAAGCAGAGCGAAAGTTGTCCGAACCCAGAGATATACAGACCTGGACTTCGGAAAGCTGCAAATACCATCGATAGCCACGGCCTGTGCAGAGAACGTCACTCAGAAACTGGTGCAGAAGGGACCCTTGCCTCATGATCCTGAAGCGCAGTGAAATTACATTTCCCACTCTTATGAAAACCAATTAAAGATAAACTATAGTACGATGAAGAGTGTCGCATGGTAAGTGATGAAAAAACGCTGCTCATATGGCAACGCTTCAGTCAGATGCAACGCGAGCCGCGACAGAGCAGTGTAAGGTGAAGAGGAGAGAGAACCTCCGTTTGGTTAGGAAGAAAAAACGGTTGTGGAGAAAGCGCGAGAGTGAGAAAATTTAATCTTACAGAAGGACGAATGAGGCCCGAAAATTCTACAGAAAAGTACAAAGTCAAACCAACGGAAGTGAATCAGGGCCCCCATTTTTTTTTAGAGATAATGACGGGATTCTTGTCACAGATGTTTACTCTGGGAATATGGACTGATCACTTCTCTGCTTTACTTGTCCCAGGAGTCTTCACTATAGATGAGATCACATACGTTGGCGTCACCTGGCTCCACCCAGCCAAAGTGAAGTTAGAACAGCAATTTCCCGGCTTTAGGACAACAAAGCCGCTGGTTCTGATGGACTACCGGCTGAGCTGTTTAAGGCTATGGTGCATATGATATGGGTTAAAAAGGTGCATACATCAGCTCCTATAGACGATTGTAGTCTTAGCATAATGTGTTCTGTGTCAAAAAAGGCGGTCCGAGTATACACGCTGAAAAATTTGCCTTTTTATACAGTTTAGATGCAAATATAACGTATTTGTAGCTTGCCGCAAATATAGTATACTTGTGTCCAAACACATTGTGTTTGCTATTCAATATGCTATTCAATGATTAATAGGTTATAATAAAGTATATCTATTTGTGACCCATATGTGGAATTGTTTGTTGAAAACTGCTGCAAAAACTAATGTATGTCACAATAAAGAAACAAAAAGCAGTAGATCTTCAATTCACGAAACCAATGCTTGCAACCACGTATAAGTACATGGTTCCTACAATATGTTGCTGGGGCCGTTATTTTTTAGATACATACGAACTATTGCCGAATAAGCCTTTTATCCATTGAATACAAGGTCCTCCAGAGCGTAATGTGCGAAAGACTAAAGCCGTTTGTTGCAGACCTGATACGACCTTATCAATGCGGCTTTATGCGAGGAAAGTCAACTTTCGACAAGATGAAACAAAAACAAATCGACACCTACCACTTCTTTGTAGATTATAATGCTGCCTTTGTAACCCGATACGGGGAAACCTGTACCACGATATGTCAGAGATTGGTATTCCTGCTAAGCTGATACGCCTTTGTAGAATGACACTGACTGACACGAAATCCTCAGTAAAAGATCGGTAAAGATCTCACCGAACCATTTAGTACGAGGCGAGGCCTCAGTCAGGCAGGGAGTATACTCAGTTTCATCCAAATTATTCCTAATTTTCTATCCGTCTTTGGAATAGGGTTGTCAGTTAAAGACTTCGACAAGTAGAAAGGACACAATTCATTTCAATATTTCACTGTTTTAATCACCTAATTCGGGGCAGTCTCCAAGGAAGTCGCACCAACCAGAATTTTCAGTACAACTAGTCAAGATGAGGAAGGGAAACTTGACGAATACACCGGTGAATTTTACATAGTTTTGTCATTGACCGCAAAATACTTTTGATTTAATAACTTTTCAGTACGATTTCACCTGTCCATTAGCATAAAGTGTATCCAATCTTTACAGCAGAAAGTATAAACTAAAGCTAATGTGTAATGTTTATCATTATTATTATTTGCTCGATTACCAACTTTATGTCAATCGGAACTCAACACAGGTACCTTGATTATAAATGGGGAGACAACATTGGGATTGGATGCACTTGTGACACTTGTGACAAGATAGTCAGACACAAAAACTATTCGTCTGACATATAGCACTTTAGATGTAATGAAAATGTGCATTCCTGTACACTAGAAATCAAGACAAAGTGCAGCATTGGATTTACTGTAAAAGTAAATCGATTTTGTTTTTAATAATTTGGTAGGAAAAACGGAATAATTTCGTCCGTCCCTTCTGATTCAATTAACCTGTCAACATTTTTTTTTTTTGAATTTATATAAAACTATAATTTAGTTTTAGTTTAGATTGCTTAACTGGGGTTTGGTAAAATATTATGAAATTTTCAAGTTTAACGCAATATAAATTTACCCGAATGTCTAAATGCCCAAGTTAAAATATAACACCAAGACAATTTCATAATATTTACTTCCATAATGTTCAGATGACATGGTGGGAAAATGGTCATCAACAAGTATGTATAATGGGTGGAAACATTGTCAGTTTACCATTTTCTTCATTGTGTCAATCATTGCGAAAACCTACCTACCTAACCTGAACAGGTGATGTTTACTTTTATGACACTGCCATAACAGCTGTTGTCATTAAATTACATTTACTATTTCCTAACGTCCGGCCGTTTGATGGCTTCTTTTTAAATTTTCGTTTTTTTCTTTTCTTTGCTAATAAAATATTTTAATATTTCTTCTGAAAACGTTAGCAAATAGTATTCAAAACATTAGTTGTTTGTGTGTAATACAAATTGCAGCATCTTTATGAACTTGAGTAGGTACTTTATTTCCAACTGTAACATTGACAGCAATCATCAAAATAAAAATAACAATTTGAATTTTTCATCGAAGTGGAGAAATGAAATGAATATTTAAACTGAACAAAACTGATCGTAGATTTTAATGTTCATACATCCATCATAAATGGATGTTTCAAGTTTCTGTAACACATCGAAGTACCACACGTTGAAAAATGGCGGTACCAGCAACATATTGCAGGAACCATGTACATTTTTGCAACTATCGTTTTCGTGAATAGAAGATCTGTTGATTTTTGTTTCTTGATTCTCTGTCACGTTTTTGTTTTCAGAAGTTTTCAAAAACCAAAGCCACATTTGGTTCACAAATTTATATGTTATAATCTATTAATCATATTGTCTCAAACATGTAATACTAAATATCAAACACAATTTGTTTGCGCACAAGTATACTATATTTGCGACAAGCATAGTGAAGAATTCGTCACAGTGAAGAATTTGTTGCAATTTAATAAAATCATTTTTGTTCCAACGAGGAATCTGTACATTAGCTTACTTTCAGTGACAAATTGATGTTAGACGAGATCTATGACCGATGCACGGGTCATGGCATTAAACTTGTTCTGAGTGATTTTAAAGCCAAAATTTGCAGGGAAAGTAACTTTCAACCAAACGGCGGTAAATTCAGTCTACATGGTAGCACTTCCAATATGGGAATGAGACTGATATATTGCGATGCAGTAAATAACAAGATTGTCAATAGCACAAGATTTTATCGTAAGGACATACACAAAGCAGATTAGTTATTTCCTGATCAAAAACTAAAGGGCCATCCAGACATTCATTACTCGAAAATTTTTCATTCCAGTATAGTGGACATACGTGAGAATAGAGGAGCTAGTGGTGACTCGAAACATCAACTGGTTGCAGCGACGCTACGCACAAGTTGAAGTACAGGGACAAACATACGAAACCATAGATGTGGAAAGCTAGGTATCGCGAAGATGAATTTACTACACGCTGAAAAAAAAAACGGAACCAGCAACATATCACAGGAACCATGAAGATCTTCTGCTTGTTTGTTGTCTGTCACGTTTTCGTTTTCAGCAATTTTCAACAAACAAAGCCACATTTGGGTCACAAAAACATATATTGTAACCTAGAAGCACATCTCATCTTCAGTGGATACTGCTGCAATACCCGTCCTTGGTTATAAAAACCACCTGAAGTTCAACCATGGCACGATAATGCATTTTGGGTGGTATCTGACGAAAAAAGGTGGCCGGTGGTGCAATGGTTAGTGTGTACGGCTCTTGTACATAAGAACATGGGTTTGATCCCTGCTCAGACCAGCTTACATTTCGTTCGACGACGGTCACCTCGCTTAGCCAGTATTTAGCCATGCAAAAAAGATTCTCAAAATACCGTTCGGAATACCGTGTAAAACTGTAGGTCCCAATCAGTGAGTGTAAAAACTAGAAAGCGGGCATCTCACTGACTGTGAGAAGCTCTCCCCAATCCCTTCATGGGATGTTATGGGACACCGTAATAATCTGAAAGAACTCTGCATGTATGACAACGCTGCAGTCAGTTGCAACGCTAGCTGCATCGGAGCGGTATAATAAGGAGAACCGCCATTTTAAGGAACGTAGAACATTTGGGAGTGTGTGGAACAATTGCGAGTGTGATAAAAATCTTAATGTACGGAGAAAGAAAGAAGCCCGAAAAGTCTACCATACTATTAAATGCTGAACTTTTGAACTTATGCATACTTTATGTAATTTTACTTCAACATAGTTGGAATTTGTATAGTTATATCCAATAACAATATAAAAAATCTGCTCGTGTATTGAAATATTCAATGAAGAGAGTAAGAGAGAGAACTGAGAATGACTAGGGTTTCACTCATTGTATTTGTTGGCATTTGAGTGAAGAGAAATTTTGACTGTCTACTTGTACATCGTTTTTGTCCGACCGTTAAACAGTTGATTTTTTGTGTATATTTTTATTATGGTTGAATTTTTTGGTACTTAGCAGTGTTGCATCAAATGTTACACCAGTTGAAATAGGGTTGACAATTAAACTGCGCCAATATTGGTCGGTGTAAATGTAGTATAATACTTAATGATTGGGATCTACAGTTTTTCACCGTTTCATCCTCTTCACATATAATTACTCGATAGTGTCACAGTTACTAAGCGAGGTGACCGACGTCGAAAGAAATGTAAGGTGACCAGAGCATGAATCGAACTCATGCTCTCATGTACAAGAGTCGTGTACACTACCATTGCACAACAAAAGCTGTTTTGAAGCTTGGTGTCTTAAAACCAAACCCTCAGTGATGATCTTACCGGACCGCTTGTTACCAGGCGAGGCCTAAAGCAAGATGGAAACCTATCGTGCGATCCCTACAATGGCTTAGTGGAGATCATAATGAGAAAAACTGAATTTCACACAAATAAGACCATCACCAGAAAATGTCGCATCCTGCTCGCGTATGCAGTTGAACATTACAAGAAGTTACTAGAGTATTTTCGAGAATAGAGAAGGAATCAGGATATAGGGAGTTTGACAGTAAATGAGTACTAAACGGTATTCCATTACATTGTAACTGCGAGGCAGTGGACTAATTATTTACCTCGGATTTGCCGTAAATTAAAACAATACGTTAGGTTGAGAAGGACGATTCGATCCATGGTCCATTACTGTGCTAACATATAACCTAATAGATATGCCTGATGTGCGATACCCGCTCAATTTTACGCAAATATGGACACTGATTGATGTGCCCCGGTACGACATCCATGAATCAGTTCAAGTCGAGTCTGTCCAGATTTATCAGCTCTCTGGTCTGGTTATCATCTGGGTCGGCATATGGAAACTTAACCGTCCTGCTTTCGACTGATGCGTTTCATAATAATCTTATGTGGCATATTCTTGCCCATTGTTGATGTTCGTTCTTTACTGCCTGGACAAGGTTTTGCGTTTTCTATATTCACAGTTGGTGGTGTAATGGTTACTGTGAGCGGCTCTTGTACAGGAGAACGTGTCTTCGATCCCTCCTCTGACCGCCTTACATTTCTTTCGACGACGGCCACCTCGCTTAGTGATGGTGACACTGTCCAGTAGTTAGCCATGCAAAAGTTTCTCAAAATACCATTAGAAACCGATGTAAAACTGTAGGTGCACGCTAAAAAATCTATCTTTTTGTTGTTGTTTGGATGCAAATATAACGTTTTTGTAGCCTGTCGCCAATATATTATACTTGTGTCCAAACACATTGTGTTTGCCATTTAATATTACATGTTTGACAGGCAATGACTAATTGTTTATAATATACGTTTTTGTGACACAAATGTGGTTTTGTTGGTTGAAAACTGATGAAAACAAAAAAGGTGACAGATGCTGGAATAAATGCTTGGAAACATATACAGGTTTCCTGCAATATGGTGCTGGGACCGTTGTTTTTCAGCGTGTACCAAACAGTGAGTGTAAAACTATAATGCGCACAGCTCACAAGTTATGAGAAGCTCTCCCCAATCCCTACGTGGAATGTAATGGGAAGCAATTCGCCGGTGCAACACATCCTAGTCCGTACATCTGCCTTTTCGATTCCAAAGATTTCGTGGTGTCCTGGAGAATTTGCTTATCTCCTCATTGCACTCCAGTACCGTAAGCGATCTATTTGATCGCATTGATCTCCGCTTGACTGTGTGTGAATATCTTCACATTTGGGTGCCATCCTACAATTTCCATTATCTGCCTGCCTGAAACACAGTGTTGTGAAGGCAAAAGAAAAGAAATTATAAAGAATGAGACGAAATAACCGTTCAAAAAAAATTAAAGTCAGCCTTGTGACTATACGGAGAATTTCTGCTGCTCATGTCTTGCAGGAATTTGGGAGAGTATTCTCTCTTTCGGAAAATAAAAATCTAGC
Organism: Phaonia tiefii; assembly: GCA_963931995.1. Classification (NCBI taxonomy): domain Eukaryota; kingdom Metazoa; phylum Arthropoda; class Insecta; order Diptera; family Muscidae; genus Phaonia; species Phaonia tiefii. Next base: position 98,203,275 of record OZ008369.1, on the reverse strand, counting down.
TTTATCCAGCTCGTAATCTTGATATCTATCGCAGAAGCAGTACTGGAAGTTTTTGAGAGGAAAACGTTCCGGAAAATATGTGATCCTATAATCGAACACTGCGAAGCTCGATTTCGTTTAAGCCACAAACTGTATGATTTCTATCCCGACATCGACGTAAGCCAGCAGATCCAAAAAGAGACAATCCGTTGGCGTGGACGTATCAGTAAAACGGATACTGATTAACCAGCGCGATAGGTATTCGAAGACGCACTAAAAAGAAGACGTGAAATAGAACGGCATAAACTTCGTTTGAAGGATCAGGTGGTTAAATGGCTGCGAAAGCTCGGTTATAAAAACTGGAGAGAAAGTGTCGATGTAAAACAAATAATAGTTATATCAACACGCTAAAATATGACCCCAGCAATATATTTCAGGAACCAAGTATATGTTTGCAAGCATTGGTTGCATCATTTGAAGATCTGCTGCTTTTTGGTTTCTTTGTTGTATGTCACGTTTTTGTTTTCAGCAGTTTTGAACAAACAAAGGCAAATTTAGGTCACAAAAACATATATTATAACATATTAACCATTGTGTCTGCAACATGTATTGAATAGCAAACACAAAGTGTTTGGACACAAAGATACTATATTTGCGACTCGCTACAAAAACGTTATATTTGCATCCAAACAACTAAAAGACAGAATTTTCACCGTGTAAGGACGGCTCTATAAGTATATTCTGAAGAACTTAAAAGTACATTAGTAATAGAACACGTCAATCAAATATGCATATTGTGAATTGTTGCATATTGTGAGATGCATTTATAATTTATGAGACTGAGGCTGAGGTGGTGAATCAATTTTAAACAAATTTATTTTGTTTTTTGCTTCTCCTGAACAATTTTGAAAATGTTAGTTACGGCCTTTTGCATTTCAGGTGACGATATACAAGATTTTGAATAAATGACGCTTTGACACTTCTTCACGGCTGAGAATCCAACAGTATATGAAATGTCATGTCTTTAAAGCGGGAGAGGGGACCATCTGAAAATTGATTCTTCATATGAGAGAATGGAGGACTGGGTATATGTAAAATGGAAGCGGTGGCATCTACGGCGGGCATAGAATGACAGAAGATATACATACATACATATGTTTGAAACCCACAATTTAAACTTGAAAATATCAGTTTCCCACATAAAGCGCACATTTTTCCTTTGAAAAATGCAAATACAAATTACTAACTTAAATAGCCAATATGAATAATCATTTTTCGTAACATCCAAAATCGACGGCTTCACCAAATTGAGGTGTTTCTGCATCGAGTTTATGCTGAAAATTAGCACAAGCGAAAAAAAAACAGCACCATGACCACATGTTGTTATTAAAATGTGTATGAAATACGCGAAGAGGGGGTTGGAACCTCAGCATATGCGTTTCATAGCAACAACTACACACTCAGTACATAACAAACTCTGGAAGTTCACTACGATTATTGTTATTTTTTGAGGAGATTTATGTCGAACACGCTTTTGTGGATGACTGACAGACGTTTTAATAAATATGTAGGTAAGTAGCATGAAATGTCTGCAATGATTTGGAGAGAAAATTGATTAGATGGAATGATGAATAATTAAAGTTCGTCCAAATCGCGTATAAGTTGTATGCTGTGTTGCCATGTTATTGATTAGAATTATGTATGTGTCAAGAAAACAAAACTTTCAGGCCACTTACTTGATCCATTAAGACATAACCCAGTTGCCAGTGGAAATGTTTGTATCGCTGCTAGGGGTTTTTGGGAGTTGTCTAGACCGGTTCAAACTCGAAGTCCTCAGAAAAATTTAGTCAAATGAAATTGAAATTCTCCATTTCAAATTTATAATTGAAACTAATGGTTCTTTGGGTAATTTTCACAATATCTAGTTAGAGCTAACTAACAGTTATAATTTTTAAATTTCATACGATATAACAGCTAAAACTTGTAGTTAGCTTTACCTGTCTGATAACTGGAGATGGGTAAACTTGAATGATAAAGAAATTTTACCAAGGTTTTCCTGTGATGATGCTTGCAGTTTCCTTCGAGCATTTCCATACTAAGTAATTCTCATTAATGTAATTTGATTCGATAATAATTCACCAAATGGCGTATCACAAATGTCGGCTCATAATGAACCGGCTAAGATCGAAAATGACTATACAGACATCCTTGGTATCCTTGGAAATCTTTTTTTTACAATTTTTTTTTTGAAAGTGCAAAGCTTACAAATAAAGAATTGCATTAAAGGTCTTTAGTTGAAAAAAATCCAAATAATTCAAGTTAAAACTGAGAATTTCTCTTCGAAATTGCAAAAGTTTCAAATGAAAAGAAGAATCTATGTTGGGGTTTGCCGGTTAAATCTACAAATCTATAGGAAATTTACAAATTTGGAAAATCCAGGTTCCATTTTCAATTTTTCCATACTAAATTAAGAAAGTTGTAAATATATTTAAGATTTTCAAATTTAAATTCAGAAAGTTTTATAAGGTACATATTTCGTATATTTGTTTACAGTTGAAAACCATAAAGTGATCGAATCATAACTTTTTTTCAACTTTTTTTCAAAAACATTATATTTTCCTTCTTTTAATGTTTCCATGGTATCTGATTTTGTTTTAGATAAGCAAAAAGTCAACATCTGCGATTTAAATTATTAAAATTAAATTTAAAATTTTTTTTACATTTTTTCTAAAAAAGGTTAGTTAACACTATATTGTCCAACACCAAAGCGGTAAAACCGGTTAACCAGTTTTTTGCTATTAACCGTGTGCAGGTTTTTTAAAAAGCTTAATTTTCGAACAAACCGGAAATCGTTTATTTGTCGTCGGTAACCGGCTAACCGATTTTTTCTCAATTACTGTTAATATCCTTAAATAAAAGTAATAATAATTTGATTTTCGAATTTTAATGACATTTTGGAATTAAGAAACATGATTTTATGCTTCAATAAGTTATAAATGACATTTCCAAATCATTTTTGTATTCAAATTTCAAAATGATTTTATAACGAATAAGAACTTATTCAAAATTAATTAAATAAGTGACGATTTATCCGACCGTTCGTATTGTATTCAAAAAATAAATTGCTCGAGCGTTTGGTCGTATTTTTTAATTAATTTTATTCTTCGATATTTCGCTACACTTTGGTTAGCATCGTCAGGAAGATAAACACAATTATTAATTAGAAATCAAAGCAATTGATAAACAAAATTTGTTCAACTGTTCAATTGTTTTCATGTCTAAACAATTTAATTTTTGAATTAATTAAGTTTTTTAAAATTTTTTTACAAATTTCAAAAATAAAATAATTTTATAAATAAGTGTTTCAAACTTAAAAAGATTTTCATACATGAGAATCTCTTTCAAATTAGAATATGATTTTCGAATTGAAATGAGTTTAATCTGAGGTTGAATAAAACTATTAAATTTTATATTGAAATTTAATATAAATTTTTTATTTAAAATTAAAACGTAATTGCCATATTTTAATAGAGTTGAGAAATTTTGAGTTTTAAATACGAATAAGTGCAATGGTCGCTACACAAATACATTGTAAGCACTACATTGTGAAATTTAATTTAAAGCAAAATAAAAAACGAAAATAAACCGGTTCCACCGGTTTTTGTCGAAATTAAAAACCGAAATTGTTTTTTCGAACAAACCGAAAACAACATCTTCTTCCATCAAGGGCTTCAATACTAGGGTTGCCAAATTGCGCCGGTTTCTTCTTCTCTACTTGTACACGCCCTTTGTTTGGAGCTTTGAAGCAAAAAGGCCGTACAAGTAGAGGAGAAACAACCGGCGCAATTTGGCAACCCTAGTAGAAGAGAACCAAAAAAGTCGACGCGATTCAGTCAAACGCATTTCTCTCTCGCGGCATAACTTAATTATTTCATACTTTTTACATACTTTATGTAATTTTATTTAAATCTGGATGGAATTTCTGTAGTTATATAAGAATAACATAATCAGAAAACTGCTCGTGTATGGAAATATTCAACGAAGAGAGTAAGAGAGAGAGATCAGAGAAACGACGCGCTTCACTCATTTTCTTTGTTGGCATTCCACTCCATGAGTAAATTTTCTTCTCTATACCATAGTTGCTTTATGTTTGGAGTGGACAGAGTTGTAAAAAAGGTAGTGGCGTTCGCAACCTAGTTTTATAGGGTAGGTAAATAATAAAATTTCGGAACAACACACCTTTATTTCTTCTGTACACTCTTGATTTTTCCTAAATCGATTTGTTTTGTGCTGTGTTTCTATCATACTTTTATCAAAGCAAAATCGATAAAATATCCGGGCATGGGGCCAAGCTCCAAAAAACCGGACTTGGAGAAAAATATAAGAAACGGAAAATAACAAAAAATTCCCCCGGACGGACCCATGAGGGAAACAAGGTTCAAAAGCCCCGATTACACGTAGGTACACGTAGGAAAAGGCAAGTGCGGGTACTCAAATGAAAGGTATTCTCCTGACGAATTCAAAGGTGAGTACGGCTTTCGTGGGACATCTACGTGACCAAATAACCCTATTTTGGCATATTGTATAGTTGCACGCATGACCGGGCTTGAGTATTTGTTTCTCTGGTGTAGACCCCACACCGGCTTCGAGGCTTTCGTATGGGTTTTTATGTCTAAAAGCTTTCGGCCAGACTTAGGTATTTTCTGCTCTGGGGTGGGTTCAACACCGGCTTCGCGACTTTGACATTGTTTTTTGTGTTACAAAGTTTTAGCATCGGCGGTCTTAGGGCTCACTTTTCTGGAATGGGTTAAACAGCGGCTTCGGCAGTTTTTTAATGTTACAAAGCCTTCAGCGTGGCCGGCCTTCGAAATTTTCTACCCTGAGAATGGTCAACTCCGCCTTGGGGGCTTCGATAGTTTTTTAACATTCAAAGTCTTCCGTGTGGCCGGGTTTAGGGATTTTCTCCTTTGGGGTGGGTCCAACACCGGCTTTGCGGATTTGACAGTTTTTTGTGTTACAAAGCCTCTGTCATCCCGGCTTTCTGCAGGTCTTAGGGATTTTATCCTCTGGGAAGGGTTCAACACCGACATAGGCAGTTTTTTACGTTACAAAGTTTTCAGCGTGGCCAGCGTTCAGAATTTTCTCCTCTGGCAATGGTTTAACAACTGCTTCGCGGCTTCGATAGGTTTTTTATGGTACAAAGCCTGCAGCGTGGACGGTCTTCGGTCGGGCTTAACGATTTTCTCCTCTGGGGTGGCTTCGCGGCTTTGGCATTGGTTTTTTTTTGTGTTACAATGAAATATATTCAACATTCAACATAGTAGGTATCCATCGGTGGCCGTCGGTGGTGCAATGGTTAGTGTGCGCGGCTCTTGTACATGAGATCCTGGGTTCGAACCCGGCTCTGACCACCTTCAAAAAAAAATTCTTTCGGCGGCGGTCACCTCGCATAGTGACGGCGACACTATCGAGTATCTAGCCATGAAAAATCTTCTCAAATTACCGTTCGGAATCGGTGTAAAACTGTAGGTCCCCATCAGTGAGTGAAAACTGGAAAGCGCACAGCTCAGTGATTGTGAGAAGTTCTCCCCAGTCCCTTCATGGGATGTAATGGGAAACCATTTATTTTTTTTTTTAGGTATCCATACTAGTGTTTTTCAGGCAGACCTCCATTCCTTGCTACAATGGGGTTGTCAAGGCTCACAGACCCCGCACAACAAAAATAATGGCATCAGTGAAATCGTGGGTAGAACATCGTGGTAGAATAATCGTGGGTAGAGTTCCCACACTTGCTTATTTCTACGTGTCCCTGGGTGTAGTGGGTTATTTTGGACTGTGTGGGCCCCATGGGCCCGTCCGGGATAAATTTTTGTTATTTTCGGGATAGTTTTGGAGATCGCCCCCATGTCCTGAAATTTAAACAAAACATTCCCAAACTTCAGCTCCAAACCTCGCATTAACATGTAATATAAGAAAGTGCGTTCGATAAAAAAGGCAAAGTATGTAAAGTTAATGCGAAGAAAAGAAGTAACAAAGTGGAAAGAGGAGAGTAAATAAGCTTAAATCTAGTTTAAGTAGAAACATGACTACTAACCTGTTCCACATTTTGTTTATTTGGCCAGACGATGAGATTCCTTCTAAAGTTGCCATTGCTAGTGCTGTTATGGCCATTGGAGGCTGGATAATGATTGATAAGTTTTTGATTAAACTGTTGCTGTTGTTGTTGATGATGTTGTTGTTGCTGCTGGTGTTGTTGCTGCTGCAAACTTACATTCACCGGCAAGATTGATGTATTAGAATGACTTAAAGCCTGGTTAAAGGCCTGTTGGCGTAATTGTGTCAACGAAGATTGTTGTTTTTGCGGCACAACATTGTTGGCATAGGTATGGCCACTTATGGGACGTCTGGCTGGCAAAGCTGGAGGCTTCTCGTCGCCATGTGCAGCAGCAGCAGCAGCAGCAACAAGAACATAGTCGTTGGCCTCAGCAGCCTCCGAGGCGTCAAAAGCAACCGGTTTAGTGGCGGCCTCATTCTGACATCCGTCTAGAGTGGTACGTTTTTGGGGAATAGGTGGCACTAAATCCCGTTTCACCGGAGTCACGGCTGAATTGTTATTAATGCTGTTGTTGTTGTTGTTGTTGTTGTTGCTGTTATTAATCAGTGTGTTGTTGTTGTTGTGTTTAGAACGTAAAATATCATACTCCAAAGATTTGCATGGGCTATTATTATTATTGTTGTTGCTGGCATTTGTCAGTGAAAGTGATCGAGCAAACGAGCTCTTGAAGAAGCGACACGGCAAATTGAAATCAAAATCAGGCGGTGAGGCATTAGCCGGCGATGTCACATCCAACGAATCCATTTTTAAGCACTTCCACACTATCCAATTGATAATTCCAAACACGTCGCAACACTATAAAAGCCGGCAAACTATTTAATTTAGCAAAGAAATTTCAAATATTTCTCTATATGATTATCTGTAATTATTTATTTTTTTTGCTTGTACAATATTTCTGACACTTTGTTTTGTTATTTTATTTTCTTTATTATTATTTTGTTATGGTAACACTAATTCACTTGCTCTTAATCCCGTGATATGTATATGTACTATATACATACATACAATGTATGTGGATATATTTAACAAATATATATGTTTTCTTTGCATTTAATTAAACTGATCGAGTGATTCATTTAACAATTTTTAACATTTATGTTTTATTTTTTTATTAATCACACAGTTGTCATTCGTTCCATGTCGCACATACATACATATGTATCACTTGTCCATCACTCACGCTCTTCGACACGTCTTAACCACTCGCACGTTGTTTGTTAACTAAACTGGAAAATTGGATAAAACAAAGTTCTTTGGCAAAACTTTTATGAAAAGCGCTCCTCAACATTTATCCGCACTCATAATGTAACATTTTCTCCACCTAATCAGATACTCTCACGATTTGGCTCCATTCATCACAGGCAGTAAGGCAAACAAACTCTCTCACTCTCTCTATGAATGTTATTTTATTGTATGCGAACGATAATATGTATTTATAACAGGTGATAGCAGTATATACAACAAGCACATTGTTTTTGTTTGCACTACTGGAACTATCAAATCCAATACACAAATCCATTCAAACAATAAATGTAAACAACAATGGACCAAGCGAAATATGTACATATGTATAAGTGTGACGTGTGCAACACCGAGCGAAAAGTTAATTCAGCTGTTCTTATATCACAACCCGTAGTAGTTAAATCGTCTCCAGTCATCTCCATGGAAACTTGTTGAATGTTTAGTTGTTGTGTTTGTTGCTTAACAGTGGCGGTGTTGTAGTGGTGATCTTATGATTATGTTCTCTTTCATTTACTTTTTGCTTCGGGGTTTCTCAAACATTTGTTATGTTATTAAACGCAAACAGGTATTGTTCCAGTGTGTTAACAGATCTCTCACACGTTTCTCACACGCTCTTTTTATGGGAAATAACACTAATGTCGGTTACAAAGACAGGGGTGGGAATATGAATTCATTAGCATTTAATGCTAAGTACTTTCTTAGGGCAACTTCATCGGCATTGTTCGACTACTACATGATAGGGAATTTAAAAGTGTTGTTTTAGAATCATCAGTGGTGCGTGAGAACTAGAGTATTGACAAACCGAAAACCAGTCAACCGGTTTTATGAAAAATTAGCATTTTCGAACTGGTGAATAGAGTGCCCAAAACCGAAATCGAAAATCCGGTGAAACTAGTTAACCCGTTTTCTGCTATTAACCGTGTGCCGGTGTTTTAAAAAACTTAATTTTCAAACAAACCGGAAACCGGTTATTTGTCGTCGGTTAACCGATTTATTTTCAATTTGTGTTAATATCCTCAAAAAAAATTAATAATAATTGATATGATTTTCGAATTTTAATGAAATTTTTGAATTCAGAAATATGATTTCTATTTTAAAATACGATTTTATGCTTCAATAAGTTATAAATGACATTTCCAAACCATTTTTGTATTCAAATTTCAAAATGATTTTATTACGACAAAAAAACTAATTCAAAATTAATTAAGAATTAATTATGCTTTTTAATTTTGGAACGAAGTTCCTTATCGCACGTTGCGGGATGGGGCCTAAATGAAACAATTTTAAACAACTTTTTTTTAACTATGTACTTTATTACAACCCATTATTATCAACTATGTTGGGTACTTTTGGTTTGGTTTAAAAGGAAGTTTTCTAGGTGGAGCCTGTTTATTACATATTGTAGTTTTTAACCCAATAAAAAGTAAATTTAGAAAAGCCAAAGTGCAAGTCTGGCAAATCCATGAAGTACAACCCTGAGCATGGAATTACATTTGGCAGCACACTTACTCTAACACTCGTACTTTTGGGTTGGTTTGTGTCTAGACCAGTGGTTCCCAAACTATTTTGGTCGTGGAACCCCCATATTTTTTTCCACTGATCGCGGAACCCTGAATATATTTTAAACAACGACTTTTCAAAATGTAATGAGATATTAAATGAAACAAGTATTATTTTAATATTTCAGATTTTATTGAATTAAACAAAACTTAAAAAGAAAACAATACATCATAGAAATAATTAATAAAAATGCAATATATTAACTAAAATAAATGAAAAACCCTTAATGTGAAGAATGCACCTGCTTCTTTGATTCCATGATTCTTTTAAAATTTGGCGTTATGTTTGATAACTGAACTCGCATATCTGGTGCAGCATCAAGTTTGTTTCGATATTTGGTTTTTGTCGCAACATATTTAGAAAACCCAGCTTCACACAAATAAGTGGTTGCAAACGGCAATAAAATTCGAATAGCCTGTTTTGATAAAGTTGGATATTCATCGAACACATCTGACCAGAAGATTGTTAATGAAACTGTTCTAAATTGTCATTTCCAATTCCGCTAATGTCGCAACGGACGACACACCCGATTTAGATAGGAGTGAAAAATCATTAACTGGTAAATTTCTTTAATGTTTTATTCAAATAATCTTCTCCATAAATAATACCCGTTTTTGACGTAGACGGTAAGACGTAACCTTATGGTATGAGGAGTCATGTCAGGTTTTTATTGTTGTAATCTTTATTTCACTGAATTTGAGGAAACGGCTAGATGATTTTTTTTTAAATTTTTTTTGTAGGTAAATGAAGATGTTGCCTTTCGTTTGATATACATTTCATATTGGTTGATATATTTCTAGTATTTTAATTTCTCAAATGAAAATTGTTTAAACACATACACTCAAACATATGTGTGGTGTTTGGTTGAGTGTTTTTGGTTGCTCAACATTGCTTAGGAACATGTATCTAGTAAAAAGTGAAACGAACAGCAAGCTAATGTTGCTTGGCAACATGTATCTAGTAAAAAGTGAAACAAACAGTAAGCTAACGTAATAAAGCTTTTTTGCGAAAGCTTCAATAAAGCTGTTGTAACATTAATTTTGAATTGTAAAGCGTAAAGCTTTCACACAACGCTCGAATGCTAATGCGAAGACTCGATAAGGTAAACCTTTTTTAATATTAGGCCGGCCCTCTCAACATTCGCAGAACTGATTTCAATAAAAATATTAATTAAAATACATAAATCAAATTAAGTTTAAAAAAATTGAGCATAATATTTTTTTTTTTTAAACGGACTTGAATCAAATGCCGTTGGTAAATATAAAAATTACAGCAGACAGTTGTCCGAGGCCTTCGGCCACGGACTGTCCCTGCAGGCTGTGTCAGAGACACGGCCATTAAGTTTAACGTAGAATACGCCATCCGATAAGAGAAGATATATAACAATAAATGATAAATTATATAAGCAAATGAATTTATTGTTATATATGTTTTCTGTCTTATCGGATGGCGTATTCTACGTTAAACTTAATGGCCGTGTCTCTGACACAGCCTGCAGGGACAGTCCGTGGCCGAAGGCCTCGGACAACTGTCTGCTGTAATTTTTTTTATGTAGGCCTCATATTCACCAGTGTATGTCAAAGTACCGAAGCCAATAATATACCTGGGGTAACCACCTGAGTGAAGGAGGCTTGTCAAAACCAACTGATGAATTTATGGTGCATATGCAGGCGGTTCATAATATTTTTCAAAAAATAAACCAGGATGGCCTTTTTCTCACCAAAGGTTTTATAAAAAAAACATTTGCAGTAAGCTAATGACATTAAATGCAGTGAAAAAGTCAAAAAAAATTCTATCGTTCTCGAATGTTCTTCCTAATACGAAAATTAAATCAAGAAATAATTGTATTAGCGAACCAAAGAAAAAGAAAATGGAATAAAACATGAAACTAATATTTTTTTGCTTAATCATGGGCAAAAGTGTCTTTCATCTGTATGGGTTCTTTATAATCACTTTCTTAAAAAAGTATTGTTCTGTCTATAAACTACTCTTGCACTAAATGCCTGCAAAAAATATTGAATACCCCGACATTTTACTCTAACAAATATGTACATAAATATTCATATTTATTACAAATTTTAATTATTTTCCTAACAGCCACATCCTATTTTTTCTTAACCTTTTTTTATTTTGAATCAACGTTTTATTTTATTTGCTTTCAACAACAATTTATTTTGAATTTTAATGTTTTTGCTGAATCTCCATACATACTTCACAATTTTCTAAAGCAAATCACAACTGTGACGTACATGCGCAGAGAGAGGACACTTTCTGAGTACGATCCGCGTAATCGTATTATCTTTCATTCATGATACATACAGTATTTTTTCTAAAACCGTTGCTTTGCTGTCAACGTCATAGACTCTATTTTTTTGCATCCCAACTACTCTTTGCCGCTTCCCAGAATTGATTTGTATTAGAGAAAATCTTAAAATACCTTTAAAAAAAAATTTTACTGAACAAGCTCAAACTTTGAAGTTTCGAATAAGTTGATTCGTTAAATTTTAGGATTTTTTTGACATCAACGCTAAAATATCGAAAATTTCCAAATTTCAGGAGGGTGGCTCGACCTCAAAAATTGTTTATTTTTCCCTTATTAAGGATCCCAAACTACATCTCTTTCTCAGTGTGAAATTTTCAAATTCAAACAAAAAGTATATTTTCAGTCAACCCTAGTGAGTATATTAAACACCATTCTTATTATTTTTTTTTAATGAAATAAAATTTGTCACGCGGTACCCCTAAATTTTTTCGTGGAACCCCAGGGTTCCGCGGAACACACTTTGGGAACCACTGGTCTAGACTAACGTATACGAGTAACATATGGGGGGATATTTCTTGTTTCATGAGAAATTTTCTAGGTGGAGCCTGTTTATTACATATTGTAGTTTGAACCGAATAAAAAGTAAATTTAGAAAAGCCAAAGTGAAAGAAGTTTAAAAAAATAACATTTTCTTAAATAAGTGGGTTTTCCTAAAAAAGTAAATTTTCTCAAAAAAAAAATAACTATTCATATTCTTAAACAGACTACCTTTACTTAACAAAATACCTTATTTACCTTATTATTTATTACCTTATTTATTATTATACATTTGTTTAAAAAAGTAAATTTTCTTACAAAAAGTAATTTTTTAAATAAGTATCTTTTCTTGCTAAAGTGCATTGTCTTACAATAAATTGCCTTTTCTTAATAAACTACCTTGTCTTTAACGAGTACCTTTTTTGTAAAACAACATAACTTTTCTTGTACCTGTTCTTTCGTAAAAAAAGCTTTTCTTAAAAAAAAAATACCTTCTCTTACACAAAAAAAAACCTTTTCCTACAAAAATTCCTTTTCTTAAAAGTACCCTTTCTTAAAAATAAAATAATACCTTTTCTTTTCTTGAGATAAGAAGCCTTCCTGAAAAAAGTAAATTTTCTTAAAAGAATAACCTTATCCTAAAAAGAGTACCACTTCTTTAAAAAGTACCTGTTGTTAAAAAAAAGTATTTCTTTGGAAAAAAATGCATACTCTTAGGCTTTTTATTACAGCAAAGAAATGACATGACAATCATCAAAGAAATGACCTTTTAGGGGAAATATAGTACATATTCATGCAAAAGGGACCAAAAGTATACTTTTTTTTAAAAATACATTCAATAAACAAAAAAATTCTTAAAAAAAGTGTATCATTTTACAAAAAGCATCTTTTCTTAAAGATCTATTTCATTTATTTTCAACTGGCGCCTTAGGCGTGTTGGAACTAACTAGTACATAATAAAGGCTTATCCATTTTGCGGTTTCAAAAATAAACGTAAATAAAAGACATTTAAAATATTTTTTTTCATGATATTTCTTTTTTATTACAAAGTTTGAACGTTGACATTATGTGTGAAACACTACATCATTTAAATGACCACCACGCGAAGTGTTGCAAGCATTGATTCTTTTGAGGTAATTTTCGACCACTTTTTGGCACATATTGGGCGGTATCTCAGCCATAACTTGACGAATGTTGGTTCTTAAGTGCTCAAGAGTTAAAGGTTTATCTGCATAAACACGGTCTTTCGCGTAGCCCCACAAAAAAAAAGTATAATGGTGTCAAATCGCATGATCTTGGTGGCCAGTTGATATCGGCACGACGAGAAATTACGCGGCCACGAAATGTCTCTTGCAATAAAGCCATATTCGCTCGAGTTGTGTGGCATGTGGCACCGTCTTGTTGAAACCACATATTGTCCAAGTCGTATTCTTTAATAGCAGGCAAAAAAAAGTCGGTAACGCTCCGAATTGACGGTGACAGTCGTTCCATCGTCGTTTTCGAAGAAGTAAGGTCCAGTCACATCTTCGGACCAAAGAGCGCACCAAACAGTGACTTTTTCGGAATGTAATGGCCTCTCTTCAATTACTTGAGGATTCTTAGAACCCCAAATACGACAATTTTGTTTATTAACATACCCACCGAGTGAGAAATGTGCTCCATCGCTGAAGAAAATGTTGTTCGAAAAATCACCGTCCACCGCCTGTTGTTCAAGCACCCATTCCCCGTATCTACGACGTTGTGAATGGTCAGCTGGCTTCAGTTGTTGTGTGAGCTGGACTTTATATGGATGTAGATGTAGATCTAAATGCAAAATACGCCATAAAGTGCCGTAAGACAGTCCTAATGCCAGAGAACGACGAGGAATCGACACATTCGGGTCTTCGGCAACACTTTAACTGATAGCAGTGACATTTTCAGCGGAACGAGCGAAACGATGATGCACAGGCCTTACAATATCTGTAACCGCTCCAGTCTCTTCAAATGTCTTCACAATTTTGCCAATTGCTTGCGTAGTTGGACGATTATGTAAACCATAATCTCCTCTTAAAGCACGATATGTGGCTGTGCCAGAATCACCATTTCTGTATTTAGTAGGTTTTAATAATTTTTATGCGTTGTGTGATAGTTAAGCGATCCATTTTCGTCAATGTCAGACTTTCAACTGAAAAGAAAAAAAATTGATTTAACAACTTAGTTTGACAAATGTCGAATTCCAACCCTGTACTTTTGAAACCACGAAATGGATAACCCTTTATATAGCGAAAGGAACTTCGTTCCAACCGGGTGTCCACTGACACCTCATGTAATGTTTTTTTTTCCAAATTTCAAAAATAAAATAATTTTATAAACAAGTGTTTCAAACTTAATAAGATTTTCTTTCATACATGAGAATCTCTTGCAAATTAGAATATGATTTTCGAATTGAAATTAGTTTAATGTGAGGTTGAATAAAACTTTTAAATTTTATATTAAACACGCATTCCAAATTGGAATTTAATGTAAATTTTTTATTTAAAATTAAAACATAATTGTCATATTTTAATAGAGTTGTGAAATTTTGAGTTGTAAATACGAATAATCGTCACCCAAACCCTACACTGCACTAATCGTCACCCAAAATGCAAAAGGCCGTAACTACACCTTTTAGTTTTTTTTTACAGGAGAAGGAATAACCGTTGTAAACATTTCTTAAAAACAATTTTTTTCCATTAATTTGTTTTTCAGAAAAAGAATACGTCTTTGTTTTCTAAGCTTGAATCTAAAATTTGGATATTAAATTTTAAGTTGTCTTTAATTTATATCGTTTATTCCTTCTCCCGCAAAAAACTAAAAAGTGTAGCTACGGCCTTTTGCATTTTAGGTGACGAAATGTATTGTAAGAGCTACATTTGATTTAAAGCAAAAAAAAATAAATATAAACCGGTGCCGGTTTGTAGAAAATTGATTTTTGAATTGACGGGTTTTGGGCACTTTACAGGTGAAAAATTTTTTTAAATTCATTTCGTTCCAAAATCTTATCTAAAAAATATAATAAGTTCCACATATTCAGTTTTTAAAAGAAAACTGCACAAATTTGAAGTTTGAATTTTGAATCTTTTCACGGAAACTTTAAGTTTTATAGTAAATTTTGTAAAAGAAAATAGAAACCACAAATTGAAATGTTGAACTGTTTCTATAGAAATGAAAACTGTAATTTCCGAAATCAAATTAAAAGTAAATAAACACTATAATTGGCACCACTATTTTTAAATAAAACTTTAATAAATTATTAAAAAAAAAGTTTATAATCATTTTGTATTGCTCATCTAAAAAAGTGTAGATAGGATTGGATCTAAGCAGACCTAATTAGATCCGGAAACTGATCTTCGTAGACCTATTTAAATCTCATTAGATCGGAAAAATGTTTATATGAAGTAGGAACAAACTCGATCAGAACTGATTTATAACTATCTAATTAGTTACAATTATGTCTAACTTGATCTCAAATTTGTACCTATCAGATATAATTGGATATTAGCTGAGGTATAATTAGATACGGGGAGATATGTATAAGGTTATATCGAGGTATAGATATTGCACATCTCGCTAGATATAATCTGTCATTTGGCTCATCGCCCCATAGTCATTTGGCTATATCGCACCACACCGAACTATGATATATCTCCCCTTAAACCTAATTTTATATCACGCTAAATTCAATTATATCTGGCCGTGACAAATTTGAGATACAGTTAAGCAGTGTTCACGCATACCAAGATATCGACATTGCAACCCATCGAACATGTGTTTTGTCTTACAAATATCAGCAATTATAGCAATTCTATCCCGAAAACTGAGAAATATCTGTATATTAGAATATGGTTTCAGATACAATTATCTACTTACTTAAGTGACATCAAGCAACCCAGAGACGTCAAGGGCCTTACCAAATGAGGATAACATGTTTCTTCAATCGACTGCATCCTTTAGTTTATCTCCTCAGGTTGGTAACACCAAGCTCTCGCAGGCAATATTCCACCTGGTCTTTCCAGCGAAGTCTTGGTCTTTGGTCGTCCTCCTTTGCGATGTCCTTCGAGTACGTCTTCGAAAACCTTTCCCACTGGTTCATTCTGAACCATTCTACCGACATGGCTTAGCCACCATAAACGCTCTATTTTGATACGCATAACTATGTCGATGTCGGGATGCACATTATACAGCTCGTGGTTCATCCATCGTCGATACTACAGTCGATATACACAGGAAAATATTAGTTGGAAATCAATTCAGGCATTGGAAATTCCATGATAAAGTCTATATTTTGATCCGAATTCGTTATTGTCTAACATCAGAATTATTTGTCGATGTTATTGATAGACTAAGAATAGGTCTTACTAAATACAAGTTGCTACCAACTATGTAGTTGTATTGTTGTATTAACCAATTTGAGTATTTCGAAAACCTCATTCATCTGAAATGGAAGATACAACTAATAAAAAGTACAATATAAGAATTCGTTTTCAAATATTTGCCACTGTAATCATAATTTAGTTGCTGTCACAAAAACACTTGTTACAAAGTTATGTATTTGAATTTTCACAATAGGAAAGGAAGGAAAACTACATATATTTGAATGTTACGCGAGGACTTTTCAGAAAAACTATTGTTTTAAACAGAAAGTGATAAAAAAAAGTTGTGAAAAACAATAAAGTGTATAGATATCATCCACTGAAGAATATGGGAAGTGTACATGTAAGCAGTTTACGTCGTATAGACCGAGAATTTGATATGCTTGAGAAGCTCTCCCTAATCCCTTCATGCGATGTAATGGGAAACCATTTTTCTTTTTGGACAAAAACGATGGTTGACATATATTTTTTGCTATACGAAATCAAAAGGCCATTAAAGTTATCGACAAGACGAATATGCCCAGTTGATAAGGGTTTTTCAATAAGAGCGCTACAAAAGTTTTTTTAAATAAAACAAAACCGGTTTTAGATACCAATGAAATTCTTTATACCTGTGAAAGTACGACGACGAGCACACAAATATGAGATCAAAACAATCAAAATCAAAGCCCCCAATGCAATGCCCACAGCAATGGGTGCCGCCACATCTGAGGTCTCCGAACTATCACAGTCACTAGCAGTAGAGAAACCAGAGGCGTTGGGTGAACGGAAGGCTTGAACCTGAACATCATGCACTTTAACGGCGCCAACAACATCATTATGCATTATGGTTTCAGTTAGGTTGAAATGTTGTGGACGGGTGCAGTGATAGGACATTTTTTCAGGAGTACTGAAATCGCCGCCACGGTGGATCAATTGGACAGTTTGGTTTTCTTTAGCATCTGGAAAACTATCACTCATCAAGGACAAAGTGAACATCAACATGGATATATTGGTGACACCACTGACGCGATCAAATTGCAAGACCATGGTATGTTGAGCAGTTGCTGGACCCCAGTTCACTTGCAAGAATTGGGTGGTATTCATGTCATAATGGGCATCCTCGACAACAGCATTCTTGGGAATATTGTACAAGCCACGAGCAGTTTTGTTATCTTTGGTTTCGTAGGTGAGGTTCAACTGAGCTGCCATTCGTACCAAGATGCAACTAGAATTCCAAGTTCCAACTTCTGGTTCTTGGAAAGGGTTTGGAGCTGGCGTTGTTGTTATGGGAGCCGCTGTTGTAGTATCGGGTTTCTTTGTTGTTGTAGTTGCTTTTGTTGTACTACTAGAAGTCGAGGTGGTGGTGTTGGGGGTTGTGCTGGATGTGGTGCTAGTGGTGGTGCTGGGGGTGGTGCTACTTGTGTTCGAGGGTGTTGATGTAGTTGCTGGTTTGGTAGGGGCAGCAGTAGTAGTTTTGGGGGTGGTTGTATATGCGATAGTAGTTTCTGCTACTTTATCGGGTATTATAGGTACAACTGTTTGCGGTTTATAGGTACAACTGTTTGTTTCATTTGAGAGCCTGTAATCAAGCAAACTGTCGATAGTATAAAAAGTACATCAGTTGAATGTTTCATAATAAACATTTTAAATTGCTAATTGGTTGCGTTGCACTTAAGAAAGGTTTTATTCTTTTCAGCACAGTTCTTGCTGAAATTCCACAGCGAAGTTATTCCAGAAGTTAGTCGATGTTTTTGCGTTGTATTTGTTCTTTTGCGCTTTTAACAAATTCCCACGTTTGTTTTTTTCATTTATTTTATTTTCATTTATTTATTTCATTTATTTCTTAATATCACAACAACAATACGGCGGACGAGCAAACAACGCACACGAATTGCAGCAGAGGAATCGTTTAAATAACGACACTTTTATCTGAAATACATAAAATAGGTTAATAATTTTTAAATTTCAACTGATGTCTTTTTAATTTCAATCGATGTCTTTTAAATTTCAATTGATGTGCTTCAAATTTTAATTGTTGTCGTTTAAATTTCAAACGATGATTTTTTTAATTTCAATTGATATCTTTTAAATATCATTGATGTCTTTTAAATATCAATTGATGTCTTTTGAATTTCAATTGATCTTATTTCAAATTTCATTTAATGTACATACATATGTATTTCAAACTCGAAATTGAATTTTTAAATTTCAATTCAGTTATTTTAAATTTTAATATAATTTTTTAACCAAAATTCAAAAATAAGCAAAAGTAAATTGCTGTAATTTATTTTATGGATTTATGAAAATTCGTGTACAATAAAAGAAGTAATTATTACGATAATTGAATCATAAAACTTAAACCATAAAACTAAATTGGCAGATAAAATGAATTACAAATCTTTTAAAACATGATATAAAGTGAGTTTTTTTTAATTTCCCGCTAAACTAATTTTTCGACGACTTTGTATGGGGAAGCGCTTAAAATCGCTTAATATCGCTAAGCTGCCTCCACAAAGTTGTCGAGAAATTAATTTAGCATGGAATAAAAAAAAACAGGCCTATTATGACTTATGTCGATGTATTTATTCAAGTTTGCTGTGTTCACCACTATTATTTTGACCGCAGCTGTACATGTTCCTTTCTGGCTACTGTTAACAGAATGTATTTATGTACATGCGTTAGACGCTACACACTACCAGTTTATTTTACATTAAATACATTAGTATTCATAGTATACCTTCAGGGATTTATTTAAACTAAATATTTTAAATATCAACTAAATACTGAAGCATACTTGTAGGAGTGAGTGCAATATAATTGTTAACCCATAAAAGGTATATAGGTTTATAGACCGACACACATTGTATGTTGGGAAAAAAGTATTTTTTGTACCCCCCCCCTCCCTAAAATTTACCATGGTTTGTTTTATGATGATTCCCAAAATATTTTGTGGTTAGCATTAAAATTCCGTGAGCTCAACCGTTTTTAAAAAAGGTATTTTTTAATTTTTCAAAGAAACTTTTTATCTGAAAAATATTAGTATCACATGATAGGTTTTTTTAAAGGTGCGTATATAAAACATGTCAAAACATGTCCTGACACATCCTTTCATCAGGGAAAATCTGAAAATAAACGCATTTTTAAGGTTTTAGTGCGGATGTTTTCTGATTTAAATATTAGATCTGACTACACACAGAAGAGATTCGTTGTCAGAACTATATTTACGGCCAACTAAAATTTGGCGGTTCCTTGGACTATCACATTATTCAGTTGTGTACACCAATAATTGTGTTCAGTATCACCACATGTTGTGCATATCAATTGATTTGTAATTTGGTTTTGGTTGCAAGATCTGAAATATTTAGTTGAATCCACAGCAACAATAAATAAATGTGATCTGGCAATCAAATTTAAAGTTCTAGCAATCAAATTATACTGTAGCAATCAAATTATTCTATTAGTTGGATGAACAAAAAATGTAAAAACTAATTCGGTTGTACCAAATAATATATTGGAATGCTTAACTAAATGTGTAATTAAATTTAATGGCTGTCACAACCCTTTGGTGATGCTTTAACCCATTATGATTTTATAGAAAAATAATTTTTTATTAAAATTGTGTATTTCCTATTTAAATATAAACAAAATTATTATTATTTATAACCAGGGTTCGTATTTCGTGCCCATTTTTGATCCAAAATTTGTAAATATTTGTAGATCTCGAAAACGGAGCGTCCAATCGTAAAAATAACAAATTTTTTCGCGTTTCTAAGAGTTTCTCACAAAGTATTCCCATTCGCATAAAATATTTTTTTTCAAAAAATCGCCACAATAAAAAAATTGCTGAAATAAAAAATGGCTATAACTCGGAAACGGTGCGTCCAATCGCAAAAATAATAAATTGTTTACCTCCGCTTGAGTTTATATTATTCGATCTTTTGAGTTTTTACCTCTATAAGAGACCTATGGATGCCTCTCATACGGCATCACTTAACATCCGTTAAACTAAAATTTTTCAAATAAAAAATCGCTAAAACACACATATGTATGTGTTAGCGATTTTTTTTTAAATAAGTGATGTCATATTAAAGACATCCATTGGTTAAAATCTCTTATAATAGAGTTAACAAAGTTATTATTTTTGCGATTGGACCCGGTTCCGAGTCATAGGCATTTTTTATTTCAGCGATTCTCATAGTTTGATGATTCTTTGAACAAAATATCTTCCATACGATGTTGAAAATTCTTAGAAACTCGTAAAAAATAGTTTTGTTTTCGATTGGACGCTCCGTGTCCGAGATATTGGCATAGGGGCGTTTTAGCGATTTTTGATGCTAGAAATTTAAATTTTAGCGATTTAAAAAAAAAAATAGTGATGCCGTATTGAAGACATTCACCGGTGAAAGCCTCCCATAGAGGTAACAAATTTTTGACGTAGAATACGTCTTACCTTACGGTATAGGGAGTCATGTCAGATTCTAACTAAACAGACGGGGAATAGAATAATAAGGGAGAGAGAATTGCGAATTTTCGAAGTCAGCTGTTTTGCTTTATGACGTTTGGTTTTGGTTCTTAAATGCAAATCATTTTATGCAAATAAAACTTAATTAACAATCAAAATAAGTGAAAATGTACACCACAGCCTTGAGAATGGCAGCAGAAGAACGACCGGGAGCAGGAGAAGCAACAACAAACGTTTGCAAGGAGATAGTTACGCGATGCGACGAGTTCACTGGAGCTGCCGCAAACTTTATAAGTAAATATGGGAACGTACATATTTACTTGGCTAAACTCTAGTTCAGGGGCATTTCTTGGAATGGAATAAAAATTTTATCATCAATATAGATTTTTAAGGTGAGCTGAAGTATATATATTTTTTTGTTCGATCGGCCCATCTTCTTGAGATATGGGCTTGCAAAGCTTGAGTGTATAGTCGGCTATATCTCTGAAACTACTTTTCAGACCTTGTTGAAATTTATGTCATTAGAAAGGCCTTTTTAAACTCCACAAATGAGGTTAAAAATATTTTACTTTTTATTAACCCATTGTGGAATAATTTAAAAAAGAAGATTTTATAACCTCACTTTTTTCTTTAAAATCATTCTTTTTCAAAAAAAACCGTAGTGTTGCTACATTTTTTCTACATACCGGTAATAGAGAAGATTTCAGGCTTTCTTTCAAGGTATAATACGGCTCAGTAGCCCTTGAAAGACCGGGGATATAAAAAGTTCAAATTTTGTTATCAAACTTTCAACATAATATGAGGAACTGTTTTCAAAAAATTATTTTAAAACAATCGCGCGATTTTACTGATTTTGCCACACATCGTCTTAAGGTACAGAGGGAATTTGTACCCCCTGCCTGAGCCAAGGTGAAATATAAATTTAACGATTTTCAAAAATTTATTTCCATTTCCACGTTACGCAAAAGAGATTAAAAAAAGGGCGCTCTTTCATATTTTCCGAAATATAGACCTCCAAAGCTTGAATATTTCATCGGGCATAAGTCATCCATTTATTATCCGATCAATACCATTACAAAGGCCTTTTTAAATCCTATAAATCTGTGTATAAACATTTTTATCTATATTAACCAATTGGTGTGAGTGCGAGTCCAACACCCGATTCGTGGCTTTGGCATAGTATTTTTATGCTAAATCGCGTGATTTTTTGAAAATAATTTTTTAATTTTGGTGCAAAAAGTGGCAAATGTATTCAAAACTTTCAACTTAAATGTCTCCGGTCCTTGAAGGGTTATTGGTGAGAATTATACATTAAAAAAGGCAAAAGTCTTGTCTATTATCGGAGTCTACCAAAAAACTACCAATTTTTTGAAATAATAAATTTTTATTAAAAATGGGAGGTTAACAACTATTGCTTTTTAATTAACGCCCAATGGATTAATAAAAATAAATATGTGCATACACAGATTTATAGAATATAGAAAGACCTTTGTAATGATACTCATTTATACTAACTTTGATAACCTCTTTTAAAACTTTTGAACTCAGTGCAGACGCTTTTCTCGGTGGTGGTACATTTTGGTATAGATCTGAGAGTTGGTGCTAAAGTAAATTTATTCCATAGAATAATGCCATAATATTGATGAAAATAAAAGTCATTATTTAATTTTTTATAGAAAATATTAAATACTTACATTTTTGGCGGAGCACTCCCTAGCAATTTGTTGGCGGAATTACTCCCAAAAGTTGTTTTCACATTCTCCATTTTATTGACATTTAGAATACCTACTTTTTTCCCTGGGAAAAATTTCCCTTTTTCGAAGTTCGTTTAGAATAAGGGAAAAGGGAATAGGGAAAAAACTCCCAGGGAGATTTTATTAAGAATAGGGGAACAGGGAACAGGGAAAAAACTCCCAGGGAATTGCTATTGAGAATTGGGCTGGTTATCTTTCGTTTGATATACATTTCATATTGGTTGATATATTCCTAATATTTAAATTTCTCAAATGAAAATTGTTTAAACACATACACTCAAACATATCTGTGGTGTTTGGTTGAGTGTTTGAGTTTGTAGCGTGGACACAAACTATGCTGCTGTTTCAGTGTGGACACAAACCTTCGGCTGTTGTTTTGATTGATGAAATATTGAAATTTCGTATATTTACTTATGTATTTAAGTGAAACAAAATGTTAAATGTGAATTTGAATTTAACATGGATATATAATTATAAAAAATATAAATCAAATTGATTTGCGTCTGATATTTATCATTTATGCTTACTCTTTTAATTTAAAAACATATCCTATTTTTCCTACCATAAGCTTATGTATATTATCAAAAGTAACTATCAAATAAATAAATTCATTTGCTTATGTTATTTATCATTTATTGTTATATATGTTTTCTGTCTTATCGGATGGCGTATTCTACGTGTCTCTGACACAGCCTGCAGGGAATGTCTGCTGTTTTTTATTTTTGCGATTGGACGCACCGTTTCCGAGATAAAGCCATTTTCTTAGTTTGGCGATTTTTTTAAAAAAAATTATTTCATGCGAATTGGGACACTTTGTCAGAAACTTGTGAAAAAAATTTGTTAGTTTCTGGATTGGTCGCTTCATTTTCGAGATATAGACATTTTTTCCAAATTTTTCATATTTTCGATCAAAAATGGGGATGGGTTACCCTGTTTATCATATGAATGTTTAAGTTAATTTGTGTCATCCAGAATAATAGTTCCTCCGCAGTGTGCCAAACGGATCAGTTCCGGATCCGCAACGGATCCACTTCTTAGTACTTTCTATCCGTAACGGAATCAGTTACGGATCCGTTTCGGATCCGCAAGCGGAAGAAATTCCTCCCAAAAAAACGGATCCAAAATTGGATTTTATCTCCGTTTTTCGGATCCGTTACGGATATCATATTAGGATCCGTTGCGGACCCGTGTATTTTAATAAAACGTATCCGTAGCGGAATCCGTTACGGATCAGTTTCGGATCCGCAAGCGGGAGAAATTCCTCTCAAAAAAAAAAACGGATTCAAAAACCGATTTTATGTCCGTTTTTCGGATCCGTTACGGACTCGTTGCGGACATCATATTAGGACATCACATTTTGGTGAGTAGTATTTTACATAAGTGACATATTGTACTTGTTTAATTGGCCAATATGCTTTAAAGTTACAATTTTGTATAATAAATGACATGAAATGAAATTTGACTTTCAATGCTTTCTCCTATTCTAAAAAAAAATAGATTTCAATTGAGTTGTAATTTACGAAAAAAATTATTATAAACTGATTTTTCTGGGTCCCACATAAGGACCTTCCTTTTCTTAAAAAAAAACTCAATTAGCGATTACACTGATTCCTTTTCTTACTTTTTTACGGAGACAAATCGGGATTGAAATGGATTATTCAATTCGCGGTTACACTGATTCCTTTTCTAACTTTTTTACGGATCCGTAAATTCGCGATTACACTGATTCCGTTTTAAAATTGTTACGGATCCGTAAATTCGCGATTACACTGATTCCTTTGTTAAATTTTTTACGGATCCGAAACGGGTCTGTAACGGATCCGTAAATTGGTGATTGCACTGATTCCTTTTTTTTAAGTCTATTACGGATCCGGAACGGATCCGCATCCGTTTTTGTGAACATTGGGTCCAGGCAAGTGCCCACAATTGTCTGCATGTGCTTGTGAAGGCTTCAATAGTGGCATCATATTCAACGATTACGTTTAGAAGTCTCATTTCTCCTCAATTTATTACTATATGTGACGCGCCACGACAAAAGGGACCTTATCTTGCCAGGGGTCATAATTGAGTTTTTGATACCAATGGATAAAGGACAAAATTCTGAACAAAATGACACCAAAATCATGCAAATATCTTAAAAATTGACGAAGTTACAGAATTTTAAAGTTTTTATTTCAAAAAAGGTAGTTTCGAGATAATTGAGGTTAAAGTTTGACTATGTTTTTGAACATGTTTCTTAGGATATTGCCTACCCTATGAAGTGCCTAAGTGTTTATTGTGTTTTCGTTTGGGACTTTAACCCACTCCATTTTTGAACTACCCCTCCCCCAAGTGCTGACCACCCCCACCACCACCCCCAAGTGCTAATCCCCCCCCCCCCCTCTCAACCGTTTATTTTTCGTGACTTGTTTTTTCATAAATGAAATGAAATAGTGTAACATTTTTATTAATGATTTTTAAGTATACATGTAACATTAAAAATCTTGTAAAAAAAAACTACAATATGTATGGGCAAGTACCAAGTAAACATATTTTTTATAGAACAGAAAAATCTAAAAAAAATGGGTTTTAGGTAGCAAATATTTTCATTCTACTTTGCATTTTTCTTTCTCAAGGTTCTTTTTGATCTCTTTGGAGCATGGGCGCTGTCTTCTTCGGAGGCGAGATGTAGATCTTCACTTTCGGACTGGTGCTCAGCAATAGCTGTGGGAGGCTTAGGGCATAGTAAATCCTTATGCTCGTCCCTACAATAAGGTCTAATGTATTTATATAAATATTTTTTTCTCTGAATTGATAAACCATGTGGAATGATTGGGTCTGGAAAATCTGAAATGTCATTCATCACGTTGGTCTCGGTTGCAACTACATGTCGCATGGGAATGGCATCTAAAGTTGTTCTTGTGAGAACAGCTCCTTTATCAGTAGAAGAAAAATCAAAATGACTATTTATTGTAATATTTGTGATTGTTTTCCACTTTTTCTTGTTGAAATAACTCTGCCAGTCGTACACTGGGACTAAAACACGCTAAATACACTTTTGTAGCAACTCAATTCACTTTTAACAGTAATATTTTGTGGTTGGTTAAAAGTTCTAAAGTGTCAAACACACAGGTGATCACAGCAAAGCAAAGTGACATCTTGGAGGTTTGGAAAATTGACTTTTACGCCATCTTGCGGTTAAAAGATCAACTATAATTCATCTTGAGATATGTAGGTAGCGTTAGGCGTCAAAAACCCAAAACGTGAAATTTATACTTTAATTCACATTTTGGCCTGTACTGAAAATTTGACTCTGGCAAGTTAAGGTCCCTTTTGTCGTGGCGCGTCACATATGTATTCATCGCTGGCTGATATCTAAAAGTGTGTATACACTTTATTGTTTTTTCACAACTTTGTTTATCATTTTCTGTTTA
The DNA here is from genome assembly GCA_963931995.1 of Phaonia tiefii. Taxonomy (NCBI): domain Eukaryota; kingdom Metazoa; phylum Arthropoda; class Insecta; order Diptera; family Muscidae; genus Phaonia; species Phaonia tiefii. Next base: position 98,177,577 of record OZ008369.1, on the reverse strand, counting down.
AAATATTAATTTTTCTGTAAAGTCTTCGTGTAACATTCCAATATACGTAGTTTCGCTTTAACAACAAAGCCTCGTGTGAAAAATCGAATACATAACTTTGTAACAAGTGTTTGTGACAAATAATTCTGATGTTTGACAATTACGAATTCGGATCAAAAAATAGACTTTATCATGGAATTTCCAATGCCTGAATTGATTTCCAACTAATCTTTTCCCTGTGTGTAATTGTAAATATTCAAAATTTGGTCAATATCACCTCGAAAAATGTAGTATAAAATAAAAACGGTAGCTATATAACAATGATGTCCTTGTCAAAAGAAAAGATTATATACCCATTTTGTACTGTTTAGAGCGGACTGTGCGCACCGTATTGAATTTGTGGTAAAACGCGATCAAGTGCAAGTGTCAAAAAAAGCTGAAACAAGTATTTACTTAAATCGGATAAAGATTAAAATATGTCAATGGGACATTTAAATCTGAAAAATCTCCATACTAGAAACATAAAATTTCAATTTTTTTGCAGAATATCCCTGAAGGAAAAGGATGCGTCTGGACATGCTTTGGGATGTTTTTACCGCTCCCCCTCCCCACCTGAATTATCTTCATATGTAAATTTTAAAAACGCGAATACATATAAACCTTTTTTTAACCACTCTACCAGAATCCGTTTCCAGAATCTTTTAATTTTTGAAAAAGTTTGATTTTCTTCCACAGTCTAATTAAAGTACAAAATTCGTTGAAAGACTATTCCTCCGCAAAGAAGTGAGAGAAATGTTCAATTGCTGCGAACGTTGGCGAGTTGATGTAGATGACTCTTCCAGATAAGTTTTGCAACAACGGCAATATTTTCCATTGAACACAACGGACGATTTTAATTCCGAAGTGGTGAGAAGCTCTCCCTAATCCCTTCATGGGATGTAACGGGAAACCATTTATTATTTAGATGAATTTGCCTACCTTGGATCCGCCGTGAACAAGGAGAACAACGACAGTCTGGAGATAAATAGGAGAGTTGTGCTTGCAAATATATGCTATTTTGGTCTCAGCAAGCAGTTTAGGAACAAAGTCTTCTCTCGACAGACAAAAGTCCAGCTATACCAAACTCTCATTTTAACTATCCTGACACATTGCTCCGAAACTTGGGTCATATCACAAGCGTATGAAAACCACCTGGGAGTATTCGAGAGAAAAAATCTACGTAAAATACATGGTCCTGTTGAAAAAAACGGCGAGTACCGACGTCGTTGGAACCAACAGCTGTATCTTCTGTATTCTGACTAGGACATAGCTAGGCGAATCAAATTAGGCCTGCTGCGTTGGATAGGCCATGTTATCAGAATGAATGAAGATGAGAGCCAGCGTCAAAGGTTTTCGATAACGTACCCGATGGAAGCAGGAAAAGAGGACGACCAAGACTCCGCTGGAAAGACCAGGCAGAAGAATCCCTCCGTATCCTTGGTATTACCAACTGGCGTGAAAGGCGAGGGATAGAATCAGTTGGAGAGATATGATAAAATTAGTTTAATTTATTTGTTTAATAAATATATGTACGACATTTGACCTCATGAGGTTGTAAAATAGTCAATAAAAGTAAGTAAAGTAAGCATTGGATGAGCTCGTACATGAATTCTTCTGTCCAATAAGGACCCGGATTAACGAATTCAGTTCACAAATTGATCCACAACTTGCGTCGATCAGACTCTATTTTTAAAGAATTTATTTCGTAGATTTCTTGCAGCTTTAGTTGAATACTCAGAATTTTGACAGAAAGTTTTTAATATTCCCCAATTTTCTCCAAACGTAAAGCGACCGATTGCGTAAATTTCTAACCTTTAACTAATAATCTGTCACAACATAAATTGACCACCTGCTTCGAAATAATGTTACATGGCCCACCCTTTATGAACTTGTTATAAACAAAATGTACACAAATTTAGCTTTCCGTGTCCAAAAAATGTTTCAGTTTGTTTAAAACATGTTTTTTTACGGATACACATTCAACGTACATACCAGTTTTGTCACAAACGAATTAATGTTTAACAATAAATTTGAACAAAATTAAACTTTTTCAAAAAATAGAAGCGATTGGGTAAATAACGTTCGGTATTAAAATGCCGCGAGTGGTCGTGCGTGATTAATTTTTCTTGCCTCGTGACCGTGCGTGATTGAGAAAGGCTGAACATTTGTTGTGCGTGAAATATTGTTTTGATCTTTCACTCACGCGCACACCTTTACTTTCTCCAGATTTCACGCTTTATGTATCGTTTTTACCACCGCTTCGTCTACGTGCTTATCAGCGCAAATTGGCGTACACCAGGTGGAGTTACAAGAACAGTTGACTTACATTTATCATGTCGTTTTGGTGGACATCGGTGAAATTTAACTGTAATCTGACTTTTTCGTTAACTTTTATTGCTGGTGCACATTTGTGTTGTATTTAACACAACTATTTTTGCACACATACACGAAATGCCGCTGTTGTTGCCGGGTTGGAAGTTTTGTACTAATGCCTCTATCTGGTATTATTGAAGCCATGCATTGGAACATCCAACGTTTACTATGCATTGGAACATCCAACGTTTATCTATGGCATTTAAATTAATGAGCGAATAAAAATCTCTAACACGTATTACTCCATGATTCAAATTCTCAAGAAAGAGGTTTAGAGTTTAAAAAAAAAAATTCAACGCAGAGAAAAATATTGTCGTTAACAGTAATATGTTGCTGGCCAATTTTGCAACGAAAAAAATTTATGTGGCTCCATGTTTTTCAATGCGAACGAAATCAGTACAAGCCTAAACACAAAAATTTTAAATTTTCTGTCGTATGTAAACAAAAGAATTATTAAATAAAAAATAAAGTCCTTGTTTGACTGCTGCTGATATGCACCTTAGATGGTAAGGGTTTAGTTGTACTCCGCTTAGGGCAACGTTGTACTCTGGAGTTTGGAAAACTGCTAGGGAACGACTGCCTATACTGCAGGTAGGTAATCTCTGGTTGCGAACGGGAAACACTGTAGCGTTTAAGATCAGGACCCCACAGGCAAGGAATCTCTGACTTGTACCAGGGGAACGGTTGGTACCAAAGTCGAGACGGCACCGGCAGGGAATGTCTGGCTTGAACCAGGGGAAACGAAATGCAACCAGAGAACATTCGGATATCAAGTTCAATATCCTACAGACATGGAATCTCTGGCTTGCACCTGAAGAAACAAAAGGTAACCATGGAAAAAACAGGTACCAAGTTCAAGACCCCACAGATAGGGAATCTCTGGCTTGAACCAGCGAGAGAGGTAGGCAACAATGTCGAGCCAACGTAGGCAGGGAATCTCTGGGTTGTACCAGGGGAAATAAAATACAACCAGGGAAAAGGCGGGAACCACGTTCAATACTCCAGAGGCAAGGAATCTCTGGCTTGCATCAGGGAAAACAAAAAGCAACACTAGAAACGACAGGTACCAAGTTCAAAACCCCACATGCAGAGAGACAACAAGGCTGAGACCTCACAGTCGGGCAATCTCTGGCTTGAACCAGCGGGAGAGGTAGGCAAAAATGTCGAGCCTCCGTAGGCAGGGAATCTCTGGGTTGCACCAGGGGAAATAAAATACAACCAGGGAAAAGGCGGGAACCACGTTCAATACTCCAGAGGCAAGGAATCTCTGGCTTGCACCAGAGAAAACAAAAAGCAAAACTAGAAACGGCAGGTACCAAGTTCAAAACCCCACATGCAGAGAGACAAAAAGGCTGAGACCTCACATTCGGGCAATCTCTGGCTTGAACCAGCGGGAGAGAGAGGTAGGCAACAATGTCGAGCCTCCGTAGGCTGGGAATCTGGGTTGCACCAGGGGAAATAAAATACAACCAGGGAAAAGACGGGAACCACGTTCAATACTCCAGAGGCAAGGAATCTCTGGCTTGCACCAGAGAAAACCAAAAGCAAAACTAGAAACGACAGGTACCAAGTTCAAAACCCCACATGCAGAGAGACAACAAGACTGAGACCTCACAGTCGGGCAATCTCTGGCTTGAACCAGCGGGAGAGGTAGGCAACAATGTCGAGCCTCCGTTGGCAGGAAATCTCTGGGTTGCATCAGGGGAAATCAAATACCACCAGGGAAAAGGCGAGAACCACGTTCAATACCCCACAGGCAAGGAATCTCTGGCTTGCACCAGAGAAAACAAAAGGCAACCATGGAAACGGCAGGTACCAAGTTCAAAACCCAAAATGCAGAGAGACAACAAGGCTGAGACCTCACAGTCGGGGAATCTCTGGTTTGTACCAAGGAAACTAAAGGTAATCAAGGCAAAGGGATGCACCAAGTTCAAGACTCCACTGGCAGGAAATCTCTGGCTTGCACCAGGGGAGACAAAAGACAACCAGGGATAATGACGAAGTTAGTCACGACATAACAGAACAGATCAGCTGATTGAATATACTACATACTAGATGATTACGCCGCCGAGCCACGACTCCGCCGTTTTGTAGTTTTTGCCTCGCCGCTTCCTGTTTACGTATAAATCGGAGCAGCGGCGGCGTGGTTCGGCGGCGAATAACATTCTGTTTAATATTTCGTATAATCGATCAATCAAGGACATTATCCTTTACAAAACACGTTGCAACAAGCAAAAAACTATAAACAACACACAACTACAATCAGAATATTTCCTAATAACAGTTCGTTTAATTTCCAACAATTCACTAATGGAGTTAAACGGCAATTGGAATTTTTCATAACTACAATCAGGTAAAATTCCACACGCTACAACACCAACAGCCAGTCCCAGTCCCTAACAGGTTACAGCACACATTACAACTGTAACAACAGCAAGTAAAATTTCCTAAGAATTGAATATTGCACAGCAGTACCTGGGCCAAATTCCTAATAATTAAGAATAGCCGCCATCGCCGGTTTTCCCAGGTCCCTACGCCGAAGCAGAAACAACCGGCGTAAACATCTATGAGGTTGATATTTATATTTTGGGTCCAGGAATATAAAAACAATTATTTTTCATTGAAAATGGTTTTATTGAAGATCAATACACTTTTGCATGCGCTCAAACAAATTCAGACACCTCCAAAGAAGGCTTCAACAGCTGCTTCGGGCGTCGAAAAACGCTGACCACGCAGTAAAAAGAAGTCATTGGGTGCCAAACTGGGTGGCGGATGACCCATCAATTCGATGTGTTGAGTGTTCAAATAGCCCATTGTTTCAGTTGATGTGTGAGAGCTCGCATTGTCCTGAATGCAAAATGTTCCGTCTTCTCTTGATGCTTCTCCTTATTTCTTCGAACACTGTTGGCACACAAGTGGTGGTATACCACTTAGAATTTACCGTCCTACGTTCCACTGAATGCACTGTACCCACGTGACCGGTTATACCGAAAGAAACTTTGCTTTGATGTGCTTCTTCCGCGAACAACTTTTGTTGGATTTAGCTCGTCTTGAAAGACCCATACGGTCGATTGCTGTTTTGTTTCGGGCTCATACGCATAGATCCCTGATTCGTCACATGTGACGATGGTGTACACTGCATTTGAGTTACCGCGGTTGTATTTTTCAACATTTCTTTACTCCAATCGACACGAGCCTTGTTTTGAGCATTCATCAAATTCTGTCGGATCCAATGAGTACAAATCTTTTTCATGCCCAAATGAACATGCAATACCATACTGAAAATTGTCATACTAATGCCCAAGGAAGCCTGAATCTCACTGTATATCACATGTCGGTCTTACTTTATCAGTTCTCGCACAGCATCGATGGTTTCCGGCAAAACGACCGAAGTTGAACGACCTTCAAGAAATTCATCCTGGAGCGAACGGCGTCCGAGACCGAACTCTTGCACGCGATTCATACGATGACTTTTACGACGTTGCTTTTGCAACGTCTCTTTTTACATATAGGCGAACGGTGTAGAGAAGCAAGAGGGGTAAACAAAAAGACTCGGTTTCTGTTTTTCGTGTCTTTTTTCATATTCCTCTTTATACTAATTTCTTTTTTTCGTGATACGTTTTATTCATTTTCGTACTTTGAAGTAGCCAGGTGGCATTAAGAAAAATATATTTTAGAATTGACTACAGAACTTGGGAAGAAACAAAATTTTTCGAATAGTAAAAGTAAAAATGCGGAATAATGAATTTTTATTTAATATTTAGGCGTAAATTGGTTTCAATTAATTCAAATAATTTTTGTATACAGACATATGTATTTCTTGATGCGAATAATCTACTAAAGCATATTAACCGATTAAACAATAACAATCAACTCTGCCTGCAAAAAAAGACATGCAAGTAAAAATCATCGTATGCACACACATGATTTTTGGAAGTTGCTTTAAAAAGAAATTAAGGAAAAACGACGTCGTAAAAGTCATCGTATGAATTGGGTGTTGGTCTCAGCGATTTACAGTGGTTTTTAATGGTGCTTCATAGGGTAACCATTCAATTAATCATTATTAGGTTAATCGATTAATCGTGTTATATTTAAAATTAACCGAACATTTTAATAATTAATTTTTCGATTAACGATTAACTCGAACAAATCAGTGCGTTTAACCGATTAATAAAATATAAGTACGTGTTTATGGCAAGCAGTCCGCCTTGAAACACTTCTACTTATACAATGTGGCAGCTTATATGACAACGATTTGCGAAAAAATTTCATAACTACACACATTTCGAAGGGATTTGATAGTTTATTGAGAGAAAGCGTCACACAGTGCTTTGGTTCATAGACACAAATAAAAAAAAAATTCTCGCAGAATTATTTAATTAAATTGGGTGTAATACGAGTAGTCTGATGCAATTTCAAGACCCACTGGTCACTTTGTATCGGGGGTACCAAAAAGCCGGGTCCGATTCTGTTCAAACTATGTACAATAAGGAAAATAGTCAGAAAATTACATTTTGAAATATTTGGTAAAACCTAATCAATCCAATAGGACGTTATAGTGTGATATAGTTTCAGAGCGACCCTACCCTCTCTTTGTACCCTTTAATTTTGGCTTGGTACCAAAAGTCACTAATTTTCATGTTGGTGCAACTATGATTTGTGAATTGTACCTACATATATTTTATATAATAAAATTGCTTTTCTTACATTTTGCTCTCTTTTAATAAATGTGCCTAGTACAATGTTTTCATTTCTTTGTGTTTTATTTTATTCGAATAATCGATTAATTTGATTGTGTTTTATTCGGCTAATTGACAGATTGAAATTTACGATTAACGATTAACCGATTAATCTAAAAACCCTATTAAATGGATACCCTAGTGCTTCATCACCAAAAGTCGAGACAAGTTAATTGAGACACTCTTGTATCGATAATCCACGTCGAAATTCGTAAAAAATCATCGCATGAAAATTTTCAAGGGTTAATTCCATTTTTTGATCGAGATGCATTTCTCATCACACTGTAAATACTACAAATAGTGATCGTAACCTGGCGTTTACACGGGCCAGTTCTTCTCCGACAGTAGAAATACATTCACACATTTTTACTACCACACTTACACTTCTCTCACTTGCCTCGCCACTGTCTCTGATTTTTCAATAACAGTAACTTCGGCAAGAGATTTGACATACGCGGCTAGATCATGGCTGAACTAGTAAAGGTTGGCGCAATAGAACAACTGATTTTGCTTTCTTATGACTCCATCTGTTAAATTCAGTGTATTTTGTTGTTGTTCTTTTTTGTTTACTGTGTTTGTTCATATGGATCTGTGTTATATTTGACGGTTACAGTCATGAAACAAAAACTAAATGCCTGTTGTTGGTTCACACAATTACAACAAATCCTACTGTGTCAACCTCTACTAGTTCAGCCATCGGCCCTATCGGTGACGTTTCGTAGTAATTTGAGAAAAAAGCAAAACATCGCAAACGACTTTACAAATTGGGAAGTATATTTGTATTTGAAAATTTTGCTAATTTTTATTGACATATTGTTTGACAATACAAACATATAAACATGATTATATGTCTAATTTTGCAGAGTACATTTACACATTTAACGAAACGACACTGTCGGCGGTTGCTTAAGACTGTACTGTCTTTCTAACTGGCTGGACGCGTACGTCACACAAACAATTTTTCTGTTTTTGACAGTTAATACATATTCTCAACTGTCTTGTCGCAAACTGTCACGTGTAAACGCACCGTAAGTGAAAACGTTCTATGTATGTTGAAGCTAAAAAATGGAAAACTTTCCAATGAAAGTTGTAGTTTGCATCTGGCATCACTAGTAACGGGTTTTTCAATAAGAGCGCTACAAAAGATTTTTTAAATAAAACAAAACCGGTTTTAGATACCAATGAAATTCTTTATTCCTGTGAAAGTACGTTCGATGCCATTATGTATGGAACTCGATTTTTTTTGCATGGCCAGTCGCTGAACCCAATTTTCGACGGTTTTCAAGCATAAATCGGCCGATACTGCTGCAATTTCACGTTCGATATTCGTACGAAGTTCATAAATCGTCGCTGGCTTGGTGGCGTAGACCATAGGAAATAATCTAACGGCGTCAAATCGCACGACCGTGGCGGCCAATCGACTGGGCCATTTCGTGAGATAACACGTTCACCAAACTTGGTTTCCAATAAATTGATTGTGGCATTCGCTGTGTGGCTTGTGGCGCCGTCCTGTTGGAACCACATGTCCTCCAAGTCCATATTATCCAATTGGGGCTAAAAATATTCGGTTATCATTGAACGGTAGCGATTCGCAGTCACAGTAATGTGCCGGTCTTGATCATCACGGAAGAAGTACAGCCCAATGACGCCGCCGGCCCATAAACCGCACCAAACCGTAAATTTTTCGGCATTCAATGATGGCTCATGGATTACGTGTGGATTGCTGTCTGACCAATAACGCATATTTTGCTTATTGACGAAGCCATTCAGCCAGAAATGAGCCCCATCATAAATTGGACGTAGCGCTCTTAAAGTTGAGGCCACTGACTCCAAATTTCGGTAGTAAATTTTAATAATTTCGACTCGTTGTTGGCTCATATATCTTTCCATGATGAAATGGCAAACCTTACTGAAGAGAAATGTCAAAAGAGCGGGAAAAAATATGGCGTCGTTTGCTGTCCCTATCGATTTACCTTTGTAGCGTCTCTGTTGAAAAACCCTATTACATTTATAATACATTTATTCAACACATAACAGAACGCAACTTAAGAACCTGCTGAAACAGATTTTCCTAACGTTTCCTTATGTTTGGCGGAATCAGCGGATTTATGTTTTGTAATTTAAAAAGTTTTGGTGGTAATTTGAAGTCAATTGAAAAATGAACGAGAAAAAGTTTGTTTCTGAGGTGCAAAATTGTTTTGTTTACTTTAGTTGCGCCTCTTTTTTAGATACCAGCTGATTCATTTCCTTATATCTCTCATGGTTTCACTAATCCCTACTATTGCATTATGATATGTCGCGACTAATTCCGCCATGTCACTGGTACCAAGTTCAAGACCGCACAGGTAGGAAGTCTCTGGCTTGAACCAGGGAAAAAGAACACCAGTCTACGTGACTGCCGCTCCACGGCTAATTATACTCGTGGGATTGATGATGGAGTTCAAACTCCGTATCAATAGCTGGATATGTGACTGGCTTGTATTTAATGGTAAAGTTGTTTATGGTTGAGCTAGAAGAGTTAGTTTATACCATTTCTCATAATATGAGAAATTGTATAAATGACGTGAGAGATCAGGACAAAAAATAAGAATTAGTGGTGGCCCAGAGTTAGGACAACTTGAGATGATTCTTACCATTGACGATTGGGTGCTTTCAATTGCAACGATTAGAGCGTTAATCATTATAAATCGTATGGGATTTTATTTAATTCACACGACTTCAAAGCAAATTTATATTTTAACTGGAGGTTTGTAAGTGTAGATGTTAATGTAGAAATGTAAGTTAAAAAAGGAAGATTTAAACCGGAGCGGCTGAGTGCAGTTTAACAACTGAGTTATGCTTCGATCACTTTCTAGAAAAGAAAGGCTGCGCGCTCCTAAATCGGTTGATAATTGACAACTCACAAACTAAAGCTAAACTGTTCTCAATCACAATGAGGTACGAGTACAGTCCTTAAATCTACACTTACACTAGATTACAATTTACAATCCATTACTTATATATAAGGATAAAAACTTGGCGTTTAGACACTACGTTTGAACTGGATCCTACAGGCAGGATATCTAATTGACTACTACGGACATGTTGGCTCTTCAACGTCTTCAGACAGAATCGCCTCGAGTACTAAGTTGATCTGCCGTTTATACACTCTGCGGGTGTACTTAGCTGATGTTAGTTATCAAAGTTGTGATCGTCAGTTTTACTATCAGGTGATGATAACTTCGTGTTGCTGCGCTCCCAATGGGGTTGTGGCACTAATGTTGTCGTTGAATCCACCAGATGGCGTACTAACTTTGTTATCCGTATTACTAATTTTATTTATGAAATTTAATTAATTTCAACCAATACTTAAGTACTCGTAATATTTTAGTATGTACTTCAAATATATGCAACAATAATGCTTCAAAAATGCATTTGACAATGATAACAATTCAAAACTATTAATATTTTTAAAGAATACAAAATTCCAATCCCCGAATTTGTAGTGGAAAAGTGAGGACGGCTTCCGCTTTCACAAACAAGAAACTGCATACTGTGTTGATAACACAGGGCAACACTGATTCTGCGGTGCGGGGTTTTTAAGGTGCATATGTTGATGAAGATCTAAGCCTGGAATTCACTTTTTTCGAATTAACTCTGGTTCTCGATATAAACCGCTATTTTAAAAATGAAGGAGGTTTCACCACACATTTTAGCATAACTCAAGAACAGTTTGTCCGATTTGGTTGAGTACAAAATTTGAAAATCCGCAGCTAAATTACCCTCAAGATACACCTACAACGGTTTCTGATAAAGGCAATAGTTTAGAAAATATTCAGAAACTTTTTCGAAAATCCCATACAAAACTGTTTTCTTAACTCGTGTTTCTTGTAATTATGGAATATTTCTGTTATTAATATTCATTTAAAAATTTTGCCAAAATGAGATACCATCACTAAATTGTGAATTAAACCAAAACTTGTTAATCGATTTTATTGAAATATGGCTTCTTTTATTTGTAACATATTTATGTTTATAACTAAAGATTAAAAAATAGAATTTCTGAGTTTTTTGATTTTTTATGAATTAAAAAAAAAACAAAAAATTTAAATTTTTCATGAAAAAAAATTTTTTTTGCAACAAGTTTCTGAATATTTTCGAAACTATTGACTTTATCAAAAACCATTGTAGGTGTTACATGAAGGTAATTTAGCTGCGGATTTTCAAATTTTTTACTTAACCAAATCGGACAAACTGTTCTTGAGTTATGCTAAAATGTGTGGTGAAACCTCCTTCATTTTTAAATAGCGGATTATCTCGAGAATCAGAGTCAATTCAAAAAAAGTGAATTATATGATAAGAACATCACTATCTCATACATCTAAAGTGACTCCAAAAAGTTGAACCGCAGAAAAAAAATCTTCATTTTGTCACCCTGTGTAATATACCGGACAACATTGTTGCTAAAAAAAAAACAAAATATATGTTTGCTGAAATAGCAAACATGTTTGCATTTGCATTTTTTTCCGTGTTTCTTTTGCTGTATTTTTTTGAGCGCAATAACATCTTAAAATGCTACAGTATTTTTTAAACTCCTTTTTAAAAGTTTCAACTCAACTATATTATTTTGCGCCCAGGGTCTCAACCAATCTCAATCAGCCTCTGGTGTGGAGCTTCCATATACAGAATTATCCGTGAAAACGAGGTTTGAACACAAACACAAAACATTTGGTCGCATTCTTTGTGCAGGGCTATAATAATTGTATGTATGATTGTCATCTGTCCCAGTTTGGATAGCGTATGTTTTTCTGATATTTCAGATAAGTACATATGTATGTAGTATAGCACAACTGAACTCCTAGGTGAATGATGACAATGAAGTAACTGCAGAACTTCTTCAGTGGCACTTTGCATTCTATTGAATTCAAAGACGACTTTACGACATACAATTCCAATGTTTAACATTTTTAATTCAAATTAGCATTTGCTACATTATGCAACACACCTGTGGTGCTGTTAATGTGAAAAACACGCACTCACTCCCGCTATCTCTCTCTCTCTCTCTTCGCAATTTGACAAATTGCCAACAGTGACACAACACTTATCAATTATTCATTCGAATTACATAAGGATTATATAACGAGAACACTACTACCACAATAAACAGAATGCAACTCGGACAGCTTATGCCGTTATGAGGTTGCGAAAAAATATACATAGAACGAATAGAGCAGAAAATATAAAATGACGCATGTGCTCTCTACTCACCAATAAGCAGCTTTTATCAGATTTTTCCAATTTCTACACCAGCGTCCACCGATAAATTTGTAGGCAGTATTGCCAACGTCTGCGTTACGTTTCTGTGATATGGATTTCTAAAGTTGGTAACAATATATGGAATACATATGTACATATACCGTCGACTGAGAATTCTTTAGGCATAAAATCCATATTTAGGAAAATGGAGTTAGGTATTGGTTATATATAATTTATGTATGCTCTTTCTGATTCCGAAATCCGGGTTTCGATATAACGGGGTTTTCAATAAGAGCGCTACAAATTTTTTTTTTAAATAAAACAAACCCGGTTTTAGATACCAATGAAATTCTTTATTCCTGTGAAAGTACGTTCGATGCCATTAGTCCCACGCTGAACCCAATTTTCGACGGTTTCCAAGCATAAATCGGCCGATACTGCTGCAATTTCACGTTCGATATTCGTACGAAGTTCATCAATCGTCGCTGGCATGTTGGCATAGACTTGACGTAGCCCCACAGGAAATAATCTAACGCCGGCAAATCGCACGACCGAGGCGGCCAATCGACTGGGCCATTTCGTGAGATAACACGTTCACCAAACTTGGATTCCAATAAATTGATTGTGGCATTCGCTGTGTGGCTTGTGACGCCGTCCTGTTGGAACCACATGTCCTCCAAGTCCATATTATCCAATTGGGGCCAAAAATATTCGGTTATCATTGAACGGTAGCGATTCGCATTCACAGTAATGTGCCGGTCTTGACCATCACGGAAGAAGTACGGCCCAATGACGCCGCCGGCCCATAAACCGCACCAAACCGTAATTTTTTCGGGATGCAATGATGACTCGTGGATTACGTGTGGATTGCTGTCTGACCAATAACGCATATTTTGCTTATTGACGAAGCCATTCAGCCAGAAATGAGCCTCATCGCTGAAGATGATTTTCCGATGAAAATCCGAATCGTAGCGCTCTTAAAGTTGAGGCCACTGACTCCAAATTTCGGTAGTAAATTTTAATAATTTCGACTCGTTGTTGGCTCGTATATCTTTCCATGATGAAATGGCAAACCTTACTGAAGAGGAATGCCAAAAGAGCGGGAAAAAATATGGCGTCGTGTTTATCTCACCAATTCTGAGATATTCTGTATCGACTTTGATCTGCATCCACATTTTTAACGTTTCATAATCATTACTCTGGGGCATAGACAGCTGTTTGGCGTATGCGTCAAATTTTGCATTCAAAACTTTAGATTTGTTTAGGTCCGCGAAACTTACACCTAAGCAAACACTGGGCCGTATTAGTTGACGGCGTTTTAAAAGTAGACGCCGGCGTTGGACTACACCATATGGCAGTCATGTAATATGCATGTACATATTTGGGCCCACGTCTAACAAAAAGAGCAACTTCTAAAAAAAGGTACCTATGGGCCACAAAACCAGAAAATGTTACTTCAGTAAAAGCTTAAAAACTTTTGAGATATTGTATGTAATTGAAAGAGAATTTATATTTGTGCTCAAAACACATGCCCCAATAAGGCTTAAGCAAAAAATAAAATATTTTTCGACTAGATTTTGAGAAAAATTAGCACAAAACTTCGTTGCCGTTTTCTCGAAACATACTTTTTGGTAAGTGCGTCAAAATAATTCTCAGCTAACGATATGCAACGAAAGTCTGTGATCAATCCGTCCATAAAAAATCTGCCGATTTGCACTTTTGTTAAATTGATGAAAACATTTTTTTTTGGAACGCAATACAGGGTTGACTTGACGATTGCACTAAAATTTGATATCGGTAACTGTAATATAAAAGCAAGAAATATAAACAATAACTTGGGATTGAGAAATGTGTAGTCCGCTTTACACTAAGCGCACCACAGACTTTCCAGTCATGACCATGAGCTTTGTCGATAACTTTTCCCACGGCTCGTAAAGTTAAACAAAGATTTCCAAAATAGTTTGCAGCCAAATTAGTGATGTGAACTACAGCGATTGCGACATCCTATGCTCATGCTCATGATTGACAAATGTATAGTCCACTTTAGGATGATCGACAACATGGTAACCATTAAACCTGTGTAAGACATCTAGCAATAGAGTTGGGTACTTCATGAACTAATGGGTGTTTTTTTTTTAAGCTGCATGAGAACTATCGATAACTATGTCTTCACAGCTGAAAATGTCAAGCTGTAGTGATATTTCTGTTCACTAAGGTTTAACAAGTCATCACGAATCTTTTAACGCAGCAACAACGCTTTCAAATTGTGGAAAGTTTCTTTCAATAAAATGTATCTGTTCGCGAAGTTCATAGAGCACTTCGCCCATTTTACGGTCAGCATAAGCAAGTCACTAGCAAGCAATTGGTGCAGTTAGTGACCGTTTTCGATGCGTTTGGAGTGAAGACAATCCTCAAGCCGTTAACGAATCACCATTACATTCAATGAAATTGACAAATTGGTGCGGTTTACACGCTGGCGGCATCATTGGTACTTATTTCTTTCGAAATGAGCAAGTAGCTGCCGTTACGGTGACTGGCGAGCGCTGTCGAGCCATGCTGACTGAATTTTTCAGCTAAACATCAACGACGTTTGGTTCCAACAAGACTGCGCAACTTGCCATACAGCGCGCTTAACAATCGATTTATTGCAAAATCAATTTGCTGACAACTTTATTTCCAGAAGTGGTCATATTCACTGGCCCCCTCGTTCGTGCGATTTAACGCCTCTGGGTTACTTTTCATGGGGCGATGTTAAGGCATTGGTTTATGCCCTACTTGCATTGGTTTATACCCTACTTATAGGAATTCGGTGCTATTCACGAAATTCCTTAAGTTGTTCCAGTCCATATCCATAAGTTTGGTCATGTCCAGTGTCGTACTGTCCGAAAGATATCTGGATCTATCTTGTGTAAAGGTCGGGCAGTGGCATAAGAAATGCACCATCGCCTCCATGCATGCCTTGCACTCACTATTCGCCACTAGTCCAATACGGTACAGTTGGGCTCGTAATCCCGAATGCCCCGTTAAGAGTCCCATCATTTTGGTCATTTCAGATTTTCCCACTTTCAGGAAACCTTTTATCCTCAATCCATCTGGGCCTCCCCATAGGATCTTTGTCATCCTGCCTACTGATTCCAGGTTCCACTGAACTATATGTGCCGACTCCGCCCATTTACTCAACTCAGCCTTCGTCACCCCATAGGGTTTCGCTCCATCTAGGCTCACCGTTTGGAGTTTCCTGGCTTTCGTCGCCAGGAGGTTCGCTCTCTCGTTGCCGAATATTCCGCTGTGCCCCGGCACCCAGATGATGTAGAGTCTGCCGTGCATAGAATAATCGTTTATCACCATCATACAGTCAAGGACCGTTCTAGATTTGACAGTTTCCGATGATATTGCCTTGTATTGTATTATCGCCGAGCCATTTGATATACTCCGTAATCGCCCGAACTTCCGCCTGAATGTTTGTATTATGATCCGGGAGCCGTAGACGGGATTCGGTTGCTGGATTTTCAATGAAGAATCCTAGACCCGTTCTTTCTCCTAGCTTTGAGCCATCCGTGTAGCAGCGAGCCCCATTTGGCATTTATGCCAGGTTCCCATTCTGCCAGGCGTCTCTAATTGACGTTAAGGTCACGCAATTAGCCTTAACAACGGTCTAACTTCCATTTCGATGGCTTAATATAAAAAGGCCCTAACTCGTTTTGTTGTTAATTGACAGGAGAAGGAAACAACTTAATAAAATACGTAAAACTGTAGATACAAAAAAAAAAAGTTTAATGCAATTTTTAATTAAAAAGAGGCAACACATATTTGGAAATTTTTGTTGTATCTAAAATTTTACGGATTTTATTAAGTTTTTTCCTTCTTCTGTCAAGTAACAAAAAATCGAGTTACGGCCTTTTTATATTAATCACTGAAGAAATGGTAGACATCATTGTCAGAGAGGCAAATAGAAAAGCTGAAGAGGTTTTTAGAAACTTGAATGAAACAAAACCTCTCGCACAGCCGCGGATATGGACAACTGTTACACTCAATGATGCATATATAAACTTAAAATTTCTTTTGTTTTCAATGTAATAGACCATTTTTTCAATATAGGTTATATAGTGGTACAGCTGTACCAAGGATGTCACTGAAAGGGGTGTAGGGAAGGATGCTACGCAAGGGTTAAGTCATCGATTTATATTACTTATAAAGTACAACAGTTTACCTTATTTACATCACTTCAAGAAGTTTTATATTTAACTATCAAATCGCGTTGCTTACTTTCCGGCGATTAATCACAAACTGACTCATAATGCCAAAAACCTTCTCTATTTACACGAGATTTGCTTCTCGTCACCCTGTTTCCAGATTGTTCTACCCTGTAGTGGAGTAGTTGTTAAAAATGTCATTCTTGTAACCGACTCCTCAACTGGTTTGTGGTAAGAGTATGCTTTTAGGCGCAGCATTAGTCGCACGTTAGTTACATAATGTTATTTGGTCATTAAGAGTAAGTAAAAGCTGTTACTTAATCGTAACTATGTTATAGATATTAAGCGATAATCGAAAAGGAAATGGCTATTTAGCGATGTCATATTAATCAAAAATACGGTAACACTTAAACAAACTGTCAAACAAATTAGATAATATTAGCGGAAATGTTTTTGTGGCTAAGACTTCGCTAAAAGTCTCATAATCTAAGCAAGCGGTGTAACCAAAACACGCTTATTGCAAGACAAATTTAGATTTTGAATTTAAAATTAACTTGAACAAGTCGTAGCTGGAAAAGCCCCATCTTCAATTCTTGCGAAATTTTCATAAGAAATTTTTGTCAATTATCTCTAAATGGAAATTTTTGTTGCTTAGAATTTCCACCTATCATTGATTTACCTTGCAAATATTTCATTCATAATTCCGCAGCGCACTCTATTTTATTTTTAACGTATTTGGTGTTAAATTTACCGAATTGTCAAACTTCCGGTCCCAAACGATTGTTTTCGTACGGAACGTACTTTGTTGTAACAACCCTGTAATTGATTTTACCTAAGAAATTTTCACAAATGGTTGAGTACCAAGCAAATCCAAAGTGACCGAAATTTTCGGTACTTCCTGTTGTAACGAAAACTTCATAAAAACTGAATACCAGGCTAAAGACGTGACCATCATCGATGTTGACCTTGTTGATGTAGATATCTTTCTTCGATATTAGATATCATTTCCATTCCTCAAATTGCTTTCAATCAATATCCCACCGAATTAGAAAAATATGAAAATTTTAGCGTGATTTTCAGATTATTGGGGATTTTCTGAGGCGATATAACCTCAACTGCGACTTGGCAACACTGACAAACCCCCAACATGAACACAATTTTTACAATATTCCCTGACCATAAACTGGCGTCTTTGCCAGGAATTGATATGTAGTTAACGAGAGTTGATACTGAGAACTCGGCGGAATTATCGCGAAAGTTGGTAATCTGGCTACGATCAAAGTGTACAAGTGTGACTACATACATACATATGTACAATACAAACATCCATACACACCAACATAAATAATATTTATGTATGTACGCGTAGATTATGGAGTATCAAATGAGTGGATAGACCGACAGACGTAGGCACAATCGTTGAGACAGAGAACAACTCTACTAGTAATAATTGTTGTTTGTATTTCCATTTTGGCTGCCGTTGGCTGACTGCCTCTTTGTAATGATTAGTATGATTCTAAATCTCGCTAAGATCACTTTTGCTTTTGATTGAAAGTGATTTGACTTTTCCTTTTGTAAGCGACAGCAGCAACAATTACTGACAACAACAACAAAACATTGAGAGTGTAAAAATCTTGTCTAATTTTAACAAATTTTATAACAGAAAACAACAACAACAAATAACAATAAACATTAAAAGAAACGGAACGAGGTAATAACAATTATAAACAAACAAAAATAAAAAGAACGGCGCAAAGAAATAAAAAAAGAATTGTGAAAATGAAAATCACGTGCCTTTGAGTAAAGAGTCAGAAACTATAGCAATCCGCTCCCAGTGCAAGAAACATACAAAAAAATTAAACTCTCACTCTCTTGTAAACATACATACCTACATACATACATACATTATATTTTAAAAGTGAATATAAACATAGAACGTGTTCCCACTCCCCGTGAGAAATATTAACACATGTTTTTTGATCTCTCGATTACTTCACAAAAGTATTTGAATAACTCTCTCGTGTGTTTGTTTTATACCACCCGCTTTGTTGTGGGAGTGTTTTGACGCTGGACGTCAATAACTTTGTTATCTAAAATTCAATTTGATTTGATGCACAACGGGAACAGTTAACATAGAAAGTGATCACATTTTGAAGAAACAATGCCCTCGCGCCAAAATAAATGTGTTAACTTGCGAAGACCCTCAGTGATGCTACAGGCAAATATTATGGATTTGTCCATGAAAGGTAAGTGCACTTTCATCTTTCTCCAACCATAGCCATCCATATATACTTATGTATGTATGTATGTACATATATTTTTTATGTATGAGATTTGCATTGAATGAGAACTTCTTCTAATGTGACACTCTATAAGTGACATGTATGACAGGGTTGCCAGATGCTTGTAAAAAATAGTTATGATAAAAATGTTTGGGCTGAATTGCCGAACATCGAGCGGGTCGCAAGAGAGAAAAAAAATACAGAAATTAGGTTAATAAATATAACAACAACAGAAATAAAAACTTTTTTCGCTCGCACTCATGGGGGTCACGGGATCCTTGGAATATTTAGCAACAGGCAAGTGTGGATACTCATATGAAAGGTATTCTTCTCACGAATTAAATGGTGTATTTATATTTCCCGTGAAATGTCTGTGGCCCAAGATGATCCCATTCTATAATATAATATGTGGGTCCTGAGAATCGGAAAACGAGTATTAGCTATAAAACAGCAAGTGCTGGTACTAAAATGAAAGGGTATTTCAAATATACATATCATATTTTAAGATGAACCAAAAAATGTTTTTCCGTTTGACAGCGGCGCTTCTGCCTTCCCGAAAAAACAGTTCCAACCCTCTGGGGTAGATCCAACACCGGCTTCGGCATATTATTTTAAAAAAAATTCCCTGCGGCGCTTATTCCTGTCCCAAAACTCGTCTAATTTTTGACATACGCGCTTCTTTCTTCCCAAAAAATAAATTCTTTAAAAAACGCGCGAAAGCTTTATAAGACAAAAATACTCCAGAGGAGAGAATCCCTAAGCCCGGCTACAGCTTTATAACACAAAAATACTATGCCGAAGCCGGTGTTTGACGTACCCGAGGAGAAAATCCTTAAGTCCGGCCTCGACGAAAGCTTTATAAGACAAAACTATTATCCCGAAGCCGCAAAGTCGGTGTTGAACCCACCCCAGGGGAAAGTAAATCTCTAAGCCACGCAGAAAATATTCTAACCAAAAATACTATGCCGAAGTCGGTGTTGCACCTTCCCCAGAGGAGAAAATTCTTAAACCTGGCCGAAGAAAGCTTTATAACACAAAAATACTATGCTGAAGCCCCAAAGTCGATGTTGGCCCTTCCCCAGAGGAGAGCAAATCTTTAAGCCCGGCCGAAGGCCGCCCACGCAGAAAGCATTATAACCAAAAATACTATGCCGAAGCCGGTGTTGGACCTACCCTATAGGAGAAAATCCCTAAGCTGACCAAAGGCCGGCCACAAAGAAAGCTTTATAACATAAGCCGGTGTTGGTTCTACCCAGAGGAGAAAATCCCTAAGCCCGGCCACGTAGAAAGCTTTATAAGACAAAATTACTACGCCGAAGCCGGTGTTGGACCTACCCCAGAGGAGAATATCCCTAAGACCGACCGAAGTCTGGTCACGCAGAAAGCTTTATAATACAAAAATCTTTAGAATAAGAGGAAACAAATTACATATATTGAATATCGATATCTACGTGAGTTATCGACAAATTTAATTAAATTTTAAAATAGTCTTAGAGACCCGTGTTCGCGATATTTTCTATTCCGATAACTCGATAACTAAGACAGTAATCGAAAAATTTCATTTTGGTTTTTTTCTCATATTTTGAAGTATTCTATACAAAAAGTTTATCAAAATGGCACTTTTGGATTTGAGGTGACGATATGTACATTATC
The DNA here is from genome assembly GCA_963931995.1 of Phaonia tiefii. NCBI lineage: Eukaryota > Metazoa > Arthropoda > Insecta > Diptera > Muscidae > Phaonia > Phaonia tiefii. The sequence continues at coordinate 98,157,084 of OZ008369.1, read as the reverse complement.
AATTTTACCCCCAATGTGCCCCCACCAGAGATAGTGAACTTGTCGCGTGGTGGGTTTGTGAACTAAAGGTTATCTCGCGTTTCCCAATGGAGTTCCAACGGGAATCTGGTAATTTATGCAGGTATCCGAACTGCTCGGTGTATGTATACATATTCCTCTTTTTGTCTTAGAAGGTGGATGGAACGCCATGACTGTATCCACACTATACTATACATGTTCATACATCCTGGCAGTAGCTGAAATGCAACACTCTGCTACCTTTTATCAACGGGAATGAAAATACGAAATGAGAATTTTACACATAAAACCCCCTAATTGGTTAAAGACCCCGCAAACGCTATAAGGATCACGACTTAGGGATATTCACTTGGATTGTTTTAACACTACCGATCCTACAGTGCTACTATCCAACAGTCAGATGGCCTCGATAATTATAAGGCAGCCATTACTGCTATCCAGGAGAAACGATGGACTGGACATGACTTTACAAGGAAGAAAATCTGTGACATGTCCTAGAGCTGCCTTGAGAAAAATCAAGAATTTGTTTGCGTTTTTTATAGGGAAAGACTACGATATCTGGTGTCTAGCTTCAACGCTTGGATGACCGTAAAGCCACCATTCGCACCAAAGTGAAATACTTTAACATTTCTCTAATTTTTGTACATGCCCCGACATCATCTTGATCACCTGGTAATTGGTTTAAGGATGGAATTAAATGTAATGGAAGTACGTGTGATTCGTTGTGCTAATTTCAATTCGGACCACTACCGGGTTGCAGCCGAGGTTCGCACAAGATTAAAGAGAGCCACATACAAAGCTGGACGTCGGAAAGTTCCAATAACTGGAGATACCCACGGTCTATTGGCGCGAAACGCCCTTGCTCCCTGATCCTGATGCGCAGTGGAAACATACTTCCTACTCTATGAAAAAGGCTGTAGAGACCGTCCTTAATTACGAAAAACCGCTTAAAGAATACCCATTACACTGTTCAGAGCGTTGATTGACAGATGATCAAGAGAACTCTGCGCACGTGGCGATGCTTCAGTCAGCTGCAACTCGACGGGCGGTGTAGAGGAAATAAGAGAGATACCCAAATTATCTTAGGGGGAAACGGATGTGGAGGAGGCGCGAGAATGAGGAATTTGGAACATGCAGAAGGAAAAACCAGTACTCTAAATTTTACAGAAAAGTGAAAAGTCAAACCAACGGCCGTGGAGTGGGGCATACTTTTGTGGAGATAAGAACTGTAATATTATAGCAGATGCGCAGATTATGTTGGAGATATGGAAATATCTCACCTTTGCTTTACTTGCCCCAGGAGACTCCAATACAGTTGAGAGAGCTGCAAAATCTGCTTAGACGAATCCATGCAGACAAATACGCCTCTTATCCACTGCATACGAGGTCCTCTCGTCCGTAATGAGGGTAATAATATAGCCATTTGTTGCAGACCTGATCGGACTTTATCAGAGTGGATTTGGATCAACGACCGCCCACATATTTAGCCTACGACAAACCTGGAGAAAACCTACGGAACCAAGTCGGATCTGCCGATTTAATCACGTCCACCTAGAATTCAAACGGATAACTATGCTGGCAAACAGGTGTTACTTCGGTCTAAGCACGAAATTCAGAGGTTAGACTCTCCCTCGAGAAATAAGGACTCAAATCTATTAGACTCTCATACAATCTATCTTTCGTTATAGCACATAATTCTGGGTCATATCGGACGCTGATAAAACGTCACTGGGATGTTTCCCCAGAAAAGATATGGTCCCATACGTGGTTTAAGTGTAGTATATATGGCCCTATACATGGTTCACCTATCTATTATCGGATTTATTTCATAGGTACATTTTGCAATTTTTAGTTGAACATGAATTCTGGCATAGGGTCATCACAGCTGGATCGGATGTGGCCCAATTGGGAGGTCGAATTTTCGATCAGTTTTTGCAATAAAACATTCCAAATACCTCCATGCAAAACAATCCAACGGCGTTAAATCGCACGATCTAAGAGGCCAATTCACATGTCCATAACGCAAAAAGCGCATAATTTAGCGTTTTCGCCGTGTGAAGTAGCCTCCAAGATCGTGTGATTTACCACCGCTGCAATTTTTCCTTCAATGAAGCGAATGAGGAACAATTTTTTTTGCCCCGCGATGTGCCGTGAGTATTCCGTAATTTTTTTTTATCAGTGTACCAACGGATTGAAATTCAGAGTAGCGGGTGAACGCAGATTATGGCTAGTTTTTCAGTCAGTGGTGATCTTCGTTTCTTAGTTAAATTGTGGTTAAAAATTTAATTTTGTTTTTCACTCAATGATTAACAATGATTTAACCACCCAATGTTGGTTGGTTAACTTGTAGTCAGAACCATAAGATTTTGACAATCACATTACTGACAGTCAAAATAAGAAATGTAAGACTGCATAAAATACATGTTTCTGAGTTGAGTATTTGTACACATACTTTGAGCCTAGATCGTTTTTTACACATTTTTTATAAAATGACTTCGATTTTATGCTTTTATTTCTTATTTTACATGGTGACGCGTCATAACGCCCATGGGCGTTATGACGCGTCACCAATTACATAATTCCATTTGGTTGCTCCTCTTTGTTGTTTTGGTATTTAGCCCGAAACAGATGTTTTGTCCAATAAGAATACCAGGGTTGTCATAATCGTTAACAATACGACGGTTTACTTTAACTTGCCACTGAAAAACAAAATGCAGAGTTAACTTCTAATTATCTTTCAATTACGATTAAGTAATACCCACTTAAAAAGTTGACATTAGATGGTTACATAGTAAAATTACCAAGTAGTAGTAGTAGACGTAGTTGTTGCAGCAACAACCGACATTTGGTTTTTGTTTCAATTGCTTAATTTGTCAATCTATACTCGTAAGTAGTATACCAACAACACAGGAATACAAAAAAGTACAAAAACAAAGTACATATGAGTTTGACAACTTAAGTGATTAATGCCTTGAAAAAAAATTTAATCAGCTGTTCAAACGAGTTTACCTTCTCGAAATTTTACCATGGATGCTCACTTCTCAAACAAAAGATCACAGCAAAGAGGAATGATAGTAAACAAATAGCAACTGCCGTCGAACAAGAATGTGAATATATAAACTAAACTAAAACATGAAGAGAACAAACAAACTCTTAAATCACAGTAGCAAAAGTTGTGACCGAGACTCACGACCACTCAAAGGAAACTTTTATACCATTCAGACGATATCTCCTAAATACTGAGAGAGAAGTTGCCGCCAACGATAACTCAGAGTTCCATAATTTTATCGCTTTATTGCAGATGATTGACGATTTGTAGTCGTATTGATCCAAAACAACAACTACAATTGTTTGTTTGCTGGAATAAACTGGTCGTAACCGGCAAATTGATTAAAATCTGTTACTAGGCTATGACATCCATACATACACTCTGTTAACATAGGATAGACTCACTTGAAATTAAAAATTAAATTCCACATACCAAAAATGTATTAATGCCAATTCAATTCAATTCATGTTTATTGGTCTTAAAATTCATTTGACAAAAAGTTCCTTAAAGATAACTTAAATCTATCGCTACGTATTTTCCAACATTTAATAATTTTTACAGGACTAAAAACTTCACACTAACTTAAGTTGTAGTAACTACATACAAAACAATCAAAAACAAAAAATCAAAATTCAACAGTTCATTAGAGGCTTCCCCAAAAAAGGACTACTAAAAGGGGATATATCATCGTTTTTCTAACTACTAAACTTAAAAACTAGTACTAAAACTACTATGTACACATATTTACAACTATTTACATATTTACAATCCCTATCTAAGGTAAGAGGTGCCACTACTGGTCCGTAATGTACACTGTGTCGTCCAGGTCAAAAGATCCTATCTTTCTATGATAGAATAGGAGTTTGTCATCTCCCTGTATCCAAGGTCGCGAGGCCAACCGGCGGCCTATACCCTAATTCAAGAAGTCGTTCCAGGCGCTCGTCCTCGACCAAACTACTCTCAACAAGTTAATTTTCCAGAGAGGCTGCTCTTAACCAGGTACACGTCTATTCTGTCAAAGTCGGCCATCCTGTACATCGTAGCACAGGATGGCCTCCTAACCGAACCATCGTCAGCTATCCGCACCAGTAAGCCAAAGCAGCTCATAAGGATGCGTCTTTCCCATCTCCCAAGTCTTTCCATCTGGCTGGAAGATATTCCAAACCAGACAGGGAACGCGTAGGCCATAATGGGTCTTATGATCTGACGGTAGATCAAAAGTTTAACCTCAGTCGAATGGCCTCCACGGCAACGTACTTAAATCCGTCCGCGATCCTGATCACGCCGCCCCCAACCTTTAGGCTAGGTACGAAGTTTCTAGCATTAGGGAACAAAAGGATACGTTTTCCCTTGAAGATCATTCCCTCGCATTTGTCAATATTTAGCGTGAGTTTCCACCTGTCGAAATATCCCGACAATACCTCCAGGTACTCGTTGACCCTGGAGTTGGTGGTCTCCGCCTTTGGGCCTGACATGGCCACAAGAATATCGTCCGCGTTTACCAACAAGAGCCCACCCTCAGGTGGTTGTGGTATGTCACTCACGAAGATATTATATAGCATGGGACCCCCGCTACAACGTCCCTAACACTTGAGTACGCTTCCCCTACTTTTGTACGGAATTTTCGTCCCTTCAAGAAGCTGGCCACCATACGAAAGGTGTCTCTATCGAATCCAAACTCTATAATTTTGGAAACAATTCCGGCTTGCCAGACCAAATCGAAAGCCTTGACGAAGTCAAGGCTCACAGCAATCGTGGCGTGTCTCCTATTCAACGCTCGCGTCACATAGTCTCCGAAGACCATGAGCGCATGTGATGTTTAATGTCCTCCCCGAAAAAAAAATTGCTTGTCCTTGAGGACCCTTTTATCCTCTGCCGTACCCCTGACCCTTGACAGTATGAAATACTCAAAGTGTTTGCCAAGGGATGATTATAGGGATATCGGCCTCTTACTCGCACTCCGCCTGGGATCTGCACCCGGTTTTGGGATAGGAACCGTTACCGCTTCCTTCCACGCCACCGGAAAATACCCAAGGTTTAGGCAGTGGTTGAACAGCACTGCCAGGAAACTCCAAATAGCGGCATTAACCCGCTTTAGAACCGCTTCCGGGACTCCGTAAAGTCCACAGGATCTTCGGTTCTTTCTTGTACGTAGTGCCTCGCCGACTTCAGCAGGCTTAATAAAGCCATGCTCCCGCCATCTATCGCACTCCGCGCTCAATGTTCCGTCTGCTGTGATATCTTGTCCAAACATCACAGCTGGCCCATCATAATCTAATCGCACTGTCTCGTCGTCAATGTCATTCGATCCACCGTCAGTCACCGGGAGAAGTCCCTGAATGTAGTCAGCAAGGTGATTAGCCGTACTTTCATCAACTACAATCAGTGCGTCATTATCGTCCAGAAGGTCAGGCATGGGGTCAGCCCCAATTGCAGTTGCCGCCTTCACTTGTCTAAAAGTCTGGCTGTTGACTACAATCTTACGCAGATTGTCAGCCCTCGTCCGCTGTTCAAACTCGTATATGGTTCCCCGGATGATCCTTTCGAGATTGCGTACCACGGCACGCACCGTCATCGCCCTGTGTATTAATGCCATTGGAGAGAGGCTATTCTGTTTTTGAACTAACAAGAAAATCAATAGGCTCAGTTAAACTAAACGGCGATTTCGCTACTGTCTTCGCAATCAATTGTAAAAACATGTGATTTTCAGTGTTAACTAAAAGTAGCCTGCAGATGTTTCAAATATTTATTGGTTTACACACGAAATTAGTCGAAGTCCAAAACTGACGAACAACTATTTAAAGAATACTACGAAGTACGGAACACGGTACAAAGGAAAGACATTCAAAAAGCTTACAGCGCGAGATAAACAGAAAATTCTTAAACTGCCATCGAATTCCAGTATGAATTTAAATAGAATTGGAGTCATTGAGGAGTGAACGGTAGGAAAACCACAATCCACAATATTATAAAACCGTCTACGTTCCTAAAGCATTGAACATTGCAGACAAAGCCGCCACTTAATCCCGCCCGCAAGGCTGCAGTTCGCGAATGATAACACGTCACGGACTATGCCCCAAAGTTAACAACTCAACTGAAAAAGGGTAATTTTTTTTTGACAAAAAGCGGTTCAATATCGAAGTCCCGGGTGGCTATAATTACTATTTTAGTGACAGCAATAGGGAGGAACAATTTATAAGTCGCCACCTTAGCCGAGAGGTAGGAGTAATGATTTTGGGTGCCATATCCTGCTATGACGCTTCTATGTAGTTTGGTTTTTGTGAATGACCGAATTACTGGAAGCAGTTACAGAGACTTACTCCTAACTGCTTTTGTCGATTTCAAGGACATTCTTGGTCCCCTTTCATCTATTTTTCAGCATGATAATGCTCACATCCACACACCACTCGATGTTAAGGCTTGGCTTCAGACCCAGGATGTTGAAATATTACCGCGGCCGCCCTATTTACCGGACATAAATGTGATCGAAAATGTTTGGGCATGGTTGTTATGCAAAATTTTTGAAGGACGAAGGTAGTTTTAAAATAGAGGTGAGCTTAGTGAAGTCGTTTAGCCTGGACCGAAATTTCGTAAAATTATGTTGCATCTCTCTACAATTCTATGCACACCAGAACTTATGACGATATTTTAAACAAAGGAGGGCACACTAACAATTAAATACTGTAAAACAATATAAAAACCTAAAGATAAATTGAACTTGCTAAACAAGAAGTCTACAAATTACAATTTTAATTCATTTTGATGAGGTGAGGCTGATCTAAGTTTTCAGTATTTTATTTATATTTTGACAATTGTTTATGAAAACAACAGCCCAGATACAGTTAACTTCAAATGACCCTTCTGGTTTGGTTGTTATTACAAAAGTAGAATACCCTATTTTCGATGGCATTAATTCATTTTTGCTGGCGTTTGAGGAAATATCAAAATGTGACATTTTCCTTTTGTTTTAAGTGACTCCTATGTTAACGGAGTGTATGTACATATGCAGTAATATTGTTCATTCATATATACTAAGCAAACATAGCAATATTGCGGCAAAAAATAAATATCCTTCCATTGCACCCTATGAAACATCGCCGTAGATCATCTCACAATCTCTTATGTACAATTGTCGCGCACACGAACGATTGCATTGCCACGATATCGCCTGAAAGAAAGATATTATTTTAGCAATAATTATTATTGTATTCGCTTCACAATTATTTTATAAGTATTCTCAATAACAACGTTAAATAGTCACAACACTTTTACTTCTACTGGAAAATGTATGCTTTTGGACGTTTTACATCAGACTAACTCGAAATACGTTAGTAGACATCTATTTATAGCAGTTACAACTTTCCACAATCCACCATCCAGCCGATCCAAAACCATCTCGTAGTTTGCTGAGAGAGTAATAGCGCCATCTATTTCTCGATTCTTCTCCAGTGTTGTTGTGTGTTCTCCCGAAAGTTTCTTAGCGAATTCATCAACCGTTCGTGGTGAGATCGTGAACTGTAGCTTTCAACTAACACCCACGATGTATTGATTTATAACTAAGGCTGTGTGTTCATCGGAAATATTTCGGTCGTGGTAAATTGTGTTGAATTTAATTTTGTGTGGTGAAGATACAATTTCGATTTTGCTGTAGGGGCGTTTTTTTCGTAACTTATACACGAAAACTCATACAAAATGAAACTTGCACGGTAACATGTATAATCCTAGAAGTTGAGAATAAAGCCGATAAAAGTGTTATCAAGTTCGACTTTGTTGTATGGAAAATATAATATGTATGATGTCTTTTCATTTCTTCTATTTTCACGACGTTTCGAAAATGATGATGTAAATATAAGGGGTAGTTAATTTTTTTATCAAAATATTTAAAAAGTTGTATAAAATATTATTGGTTTTATCTTCTTTAAGAATAAGGATTCCAAGGCAATACTGGAGACCTTGGTGTAGTTTACGCACAAATAACTACACCTAACGTAATTTTTGTTGCATTTATGGTACAATTGATGACATTTTTAGGTACTTGTTACGTACTTTTGGTACATTTTGTGTATTTTTTTGTAAATTTTTGACTATATTGATGTACTTTCTGGTGTATTTCATGCACTTTATGGAAATTGTATGTACTTTTATGTAAAGGGTTTTTCAACAGAGACGCTACAAAAGTAAATCGATAGGGACAGCAAACGACGCCATATTTTTTCCCGCTCTTTTGACATTTCTCTTCAGTAAGGTTTGCCATTTCATCATGGAAAGATATACGAGCCAACAACGAGTCGAAATTATTAAAATTTACTACCGAAATTTGGAGTCAGTGGCCTCAACTTTAAGAGCGCTACGTCCAATTTATGGTCGTCATAATCGTCCTACAATATCAACAATTGAGCGTCTAGTGGAAAAATGTGAATCCACAGGCACAGTACAAAATGTTCCCGTGCCAGTGAGACAAAGAAGTGCCCGTAGTGTCGAGAATATTGCTGCCGCTGTGGCTTCAGTTCAAGAAAGCCCAAATGTGTCTCTCACACTTCGTTCTCAAGCGTTGGGCATATCTGTGACGTCGTTGTGGCGAATTTTGCGAAAAGATCTTAGCCTACATCCTTACAAGATCAAATTGACGCAAGAACTGAAGCCGCTTGACCACCATAAGCGTCGTATGTTCGTGAATTGGGCTGAGCAACAACTTGAAAATGATTCGGATTTTCATCGGAAAATCATTTTCAGCGATGAGGCTCATTTCTGGCTGAATGGCTTCTTCAATAAGCAAAATATGCGTTATTGGTCAGACAGCAATCCACATGTAATCCATGAGTCATCATTGCATCCCGAAAAAATTACGGTTTGGTGCGGTTTATGGGCCGGCGGCGTCATTGGGCCGTACTTCTTCCGTGATGATCAAGTCCGGCACATTACTGTGAATGCGAATCGCTACCGTTCAATGATAACCGAATATTTTTGGCCCCAATTGGATAATATGGACTTGGAGGACATGTGGTTCCAACAGGACGGCGCCACAAGCCACACAGCGAATGCCACAATCAATTTATTGGAAACCAAGTTTGGTGAACGTGTTAACTCACGAAATGGCCCAGTCGATTGGCCGCCTCGGTCGTGCGATTTGCCGCCGTTAAATTACGATTGATGAACTTCGTACGAATATCGTACGTGAAATTGCAGCAGTATCGGCCGATTTATGCTTGAAAACTGTCGAAAGTTGGGTTCAGCGTCTGGACTTCGTCAAGCGTGCCCGTGGTGGCCATGCAAAATAAATCGAGTTCCATACATAATGGCATCGAACGTACTTTCACAGGAATAAACAATTTCATTGGTATTTAAAACAGGTTTTGTTTTATTTAAAAAAAACTTTTGTAGCGCTCTTATTGAAAAACCCGTTACATATAAATAATGTATGTAGTTTCTGGTATAGTTTATGTACTTTGTGAATAAATAGCACACCAATCCACATTCATTACTTCACTCCATTTTCTCTAACCTCTCTATAAAATAGCGTTTTACGTCTCGCTTTCTGTATGCTTGCTGCTCCCGAGCTCGTTTTGAGACGTAAAAGAGCACGCAGCTTGCTCGGGGGCGCCTTTTTTGTTTTATTATTTACCCGTGCTCTCGAGTCGTATATGTTGGTTTTGTTTTTAAACAACTGATAACTACCGAGCAGTCCTGAACTACCTGGCATTAAAGTCCTGAACAATTGCAATCGTAATCTCATATTTGAATATTTCGTATAGCCAAACATCTGCTTTTCAATACTGTATTCAGAAGATAATTTACTCGAAATTTCCAAATGAAAAATTTTTGCTGCAATGTCAATGCAGAATAAGCACCTCATATATTACATTATTTTCTTTAGTATTTTGTTTTGGTTTTATCTTTTAAATAAAGAAATTGACAAATAAAAATGAAAAATTATGCGCTTTTTTTCGTAACAGTTGATGTTAAGTTATATACATAGATTACAAGAAAACGGCCCTTGTGTAAAATAGAAAATCAAAATTTTGGCAGCTGAAAGGTTAAGGTTAGATATCAAACGGAGAATAGACGATGTGAGGGTATGCTCTTATTGTTATATATTTTCTATGAAAATATTTACAAATTTTACAGATTTTATCTGCTATTTGTCATCTTTGCTGCAAATAATTAATCTTATTCAATAAGTCTTTCCACAAGTATTTACCTTCATTTTAAAATAACATGATAGGTATTAATTTAAGTTACATGTTTCTTGAAACCGTCTTTATACTTGCACGTCGTTTAGATTTGCTTTTTGTTTGCTGACATTTTGAATTCGCGAACTTCCAAGCAATTGCTGCATAAAAAACAAACGTACTTGTCAAAATTTTGAGTAACCCTGTGTCTATTGATAATTTTGACAATAAATACTCACCACGCCAATGTCAAAATTTTAGTCGATTCAAAATATTTAGTGCAATTCACACAGCATAACACCCACGATGTATTCAAGTGTTGATTTAATATACCGCAAAAGCTTCTCAAAATAACATCCGAAACCGGTGTAAAATAAACATTATACGCTACATATGTTACAGAAATCCTCTACCAATATGGCTCGTATGTCGAAAGTGAAAAACTAGCGACATAATCTGTGATGGAAATGAAATTAATGTACAGGGTGTCTGGTAGCAGATTTATATTTTCAAACTTAAATAAAAAACACAATAATTGACACAACGTTTTATTAAGAGCATTGAACGATAGAATGGAAATGCGGATTTTATTTTTTAATTAGTATGTCATCCAGATGACCGTTGATATTCGTCGCCTGGCCTCGAGAATTTTCGAAAAAAAATGGTCCAATTATCTCATAGGTGGATAAGGCACACCCAACAGTTACCCTGGGGCAATGCAATGGTTTTTGATGTTTCTATTGAGGGTTGCGGGTTCTTGGAGACCAGTAACGGCAGTTTTGCTTATTGACGTAGCCGTTTAAGTGGAAATGAGCCTCGTCGCTCCAACAAATGCGATTTATAGTGCGAAAAAGCTCCAACATGGTTTCACAAAAATTTTTGAGTAAACGCAAACGTTCTTGAACGATTTGAATTTTAAAAGGATGGAACTTCAGATCCTTTTTTAAATTTTCATGTATAATCCCAGTGAGGCTGCTCTTTCCCATATTGAAAGTCGCGGATTTTCACGTAAACTGCTTTCAACCAGTTCAATGTTTTCGGGAGTCCTTGAAGATCGATTGGCAGTTGCAGTTGCGCGGCATCTCTGCACCCACGAACGAATTAAATTTACACTCGTTCCATCACTTATTCGCCGAATACCGAACTTTGAACAAAATTGTCGACGAGCAATTACGTAAGAATCATTACTCTTAAACAATGTATCCACAGCGAACGCACGATGCTCACTCGACCACTGCGACATCGTGACTGACAAATCCGCACAATCGATAATTCCAACGGCGCCACCCTCCCTCCGCGCCGTTTATTACTTTTTGAAATAATCGTATTTAAAAATATAAATTTGCCACCAGACACCCTGTATTTCCCCCTTTTTCTGGGTACTGAGAAGCAAAAGTATGTTTTTATAATGTTCGTAATTGAAACAAAACCGCGTAAGACGTCGAATCGTATTCCATAACATGCCAAAGTCTTCAGCATCGATATTCAATTTTATTCGTTATTTTTTAGTATGAGATAATTTAGAAAAATGCTTCAGCTTTTATCAATCCAGTTGGTAACACCAAACTCTCGCAGCCAATATGCCACCTTGTCTTCCCACTAACGTCCCATTTCACGATGTCTTTCGAGTACGTCGTCGAATACCTTTCGCTCTGGTTCACTCTGATCCATTCCACCCACATGGCCTAGCCAGTGTAAACGCACTATTCAAATACGCATACGATGTCGGGATAAAGATTACACAGCTCGTGATCCATCCGTAGTCGACACTCGCTGTTTCACATTATTGGGCCATATTTTCTCCGGAGCAGTCTCGCCACTGATGTCCAATCACAATGCGATATGACCCAGGATTCTGCGTCATAAAGCAAGACAGGTTATATGAGAGTCCGATATAGTTGGACCTTCGTTTCTCGGGAGAGGGTCTTATCTCTAAAATGCATGCTAAGGCCGAAATAACACCTGTTTGCAAACAGAATTCTCCGTTTGATTTCCAGGTTGACGTTGTTGCCCCTGTGCAGGGCAGATCCGAGGTAAGGCCTGCAAGCGCATGCCTGGTACGAGGCTTTCAATAGAAGGCGTTTTTCCAGATGTATAAAAGAAGACCTGGTACCATGACAGCTAATTAAGGATATTACTATGCCTGGAAGACAAGGCAATTTTTCTTTTACTCATTTTATTATTACAATGACTTGAGCGAAACGCAATATTCTTCAAAAAAGTCTTTGATGGAACTAAATACGTGGACTGGTTTAATGTTTTTCTCTTTATACTCCCTCTCAACTCTTTCATTTTGTTTTTCTGATAACGGTTCTTGCAAAGTAGTTTTCCGCATTTAGACTCATCAGCACATTCTACTTGACTTATATTTGGAGACCTGGGGCAGGCCTACATTCTACTTGACTTCCATTTGAAGACTTGGGGCAGGCCTACAATGAAGACAAGTTACATGTCTATAAGATCATTTTGAAGTGGAAGGGAAGCATTGGTAGCACGCCTATTTGTATAAGCGCTGTGGTGGCCTTCTGTAAGGGGTTTATTTGAGGGCCTCGTTATTTCTCCCGTTGGGAAAGAACACCTCGCATACACACACACCCATACGTTTGAATTTTTGTCTACTGTTCACCCATGACACAGTGCGACAAATGAGCAGTTTGTGTGTTTAGGGCTTCAATGAAACAAAAATATTATGAAAATCCAATGGCGAGGTATCAGAAAATCCCAGTCGGTTTTGGCCCTGATCGTCACAATTTTTTTTATAGGTTAAAGAAGATTTAAGCTTTTGATCCGAGGTGTATTTCTGATTATACTGCGATATATTCCAAACCGTTACATATTTTTCATTACATGCTTCTACAAAATTGTAGCTCTTTGATCGTTGCATAATGTTGACTGACATACATTTTGTAAAAAATGCACCGTCACTTCGTCAAATGACGAAACGTCAAACCAAATTTGATTTTTTTTGTATTTCCAGCACATGGTAAATAATTTGGGGCAACTGTTTTATAAGGAATTATAGGCCAAAAAATTCTTGATAACTTTGCAAAATACACTAATCAACAAAAGTTGTATTTAGTCCTGTAGGTGTTGAAATGTAATATGTTACAAGTTACCAAATTTACTCAAATAGATATGGCCATATTCTGCAAGTCGTAGTGTTTAAGATCCTTTACAATATGGGCAAAACACTAACGAACAAATGTGTAATTTAAAGTGCTAAAATAATTATGTCAGATAAACATTTTTAATTTTTAGCACTACGTGTAAGTATGTATTGCATATACAATTGCAAATACAAATAAAAAGTGGGGGATTTCTGATACCTCGCCAATGAACTTTCATAATTTTTTGGTTTCGTTGATGCCCTAATTTCACTATCGCTCAGTGTAAATCTACCATGTATTCATCTTTTTATTTTTTCTTTCACTACTTACATTTTTTGATGTTGCCATAATAAAATTTCATAAAGATTTTCATATTAGGAAAATAATAAAAACTCGTAATTTTGTGGGTAAAAATCGTCAAATCGTCATTTATCAATTTCTGATCAAAAATCGTCAACATTACGATTAATCGTCAAATCTGACAGCTATGGATACATCACCAACGTCAATCAGAGCGATATATCAAAATGATTTTGATATTTGCTATAGCTGATGAACACTTGTTTCTTCTGCGTGTGTCCGCATATAACTTTGTTTGTTTAATTATGCACATCAGTTTGATGTATCGATTATTTATACGATGATCAATATAACCAATAAAAATCATTTGTCATTTTCAAAAAAAAAAAAATTATAACTCAAAAAACTCGGCTAGACAACTTATTTTCGAATTGCATGAGATAGACAGAACACTCCTTTTCCATTTCAATGTATGACTGACTCAGCATCTTATTGTCTGGATTGGCGTCATAGAAATATCAAATTAAATAATATTTATTCATTTATTAATTTGTACGAAATCCACAAAATTAAAAAGAGTCGATGTAAAAAGACGTTTCACTTCGAACAAGATTTTTAGAATTCGCTAATCAAAATGAAGATTTTTTGAAATTTTTTCTACCAAATGATGTGTACTACCTTATCCAACCACCTTAGAAACTGGATAATTTGGTTGATTGACGGCGCGAACTTGCGAACCTGGGGAACAGCTAATATATTGTTGGAATAAGTAAAATATACTGCTGAAATTGTAGATTAAATAAAAACATACTTTTACTGTGTTAGGAAATAGGTTTAGTTTCCCGTTTTCAACAGTCAATGTCTACTGTTTCAGCAGCTTTTTTGCTGTTGTTACCCACATCTTTTTGTTGAGTGCAATGCAAATAAATAGATGCCATTTTCGTGTTGCGAAATAACCCAGCGGTGGAAGTCATGACTTGGAAGGCCTGAAATCATGACCAAACAGGCCTTCGTTAAAATACGGAAGGCCTTCCCTACACATGACCTCCTCCTTTCTTTTTAACATTGCGTGAGATTGGGAGGCAAGGCCTTCCTTGCCCATTGCCTAAAGAAGGCCTTAGAAGGCATGCCAAGAGGAAGGCCTTAGAAGGCATTTACTTTAATTTAGTTTTGTTAAACAAAAATAAAATTAAAATAATTTATTTTATCCACTTCTACATATTTATTTATAAGTGTGTATGTATCTATCGTACACGCAGAGAAAAGATTAGTTGGAAATCAATTCAGGCATTGGAAATTCCATTATAAAGTCTATATTTTGATTAGAATTCATAATTGTCAAACATCAGAATTATTTGTCGATGTTATTGATAGACTAAGAATAGGTCTTACTAAATACAAGTTGCTACTACCGAACTTTAGTTGTATTAACCAATTTGAGCATTTCTAAAACCTCATTCATCTAAAATGGAAGATACAACTAATAAAAAGTACAATATTACAATTCGTGTTCAAATATTAGTCACTGTAATCATAATTTAGTTTCTGTTACAAAAATATTTGTTACAAATTCATGTATTCGATTTTTCACAAGAGGCTTTGCTGTTAAAGAGAAATTACATATAGTTGAATGTTACACGAAGACTTTATAGAAAAACTGTTATTTTAAACAGAAAGTGATTAACAACGTTGTGAAAAAAGTGTACCATAAATTGAGGTGAAATGAGACTTTTAAACACAATCGTTAAATCTGACGCCACTTTTGACGCCTTCACAAACACATGCAAACAATTGTGGACATTTGGCTGGAGGAACTATTGTCGTGGATGCCACAAAATAACTTAATCATACATATGATACCCAGGGTAACGCATCCACATTTTTGATCGAAAATACGAAAAATTTAGAAAGACTGTCTATATTTTTGTTTTTCGATTGGACGTTCCGTTTTCGAGATATGGAAAATTTTCATATTTTCGATAAAAAAAAATGGGCACGAAATATGAACCCTGGTTATAAATAATAATAATTTTCTTTATATTTAAATGTAAAATACACAATTTTAATAAAAAAATTTTTCTTTACTTTTTTTTCTATAAAATTCATAAGGGGTTAAGGCATCATCACGTGGTTGAGACAGCCATCAAATTCTAGTACATAATAATTTGAGGATACCAATGTTTTATTTGGTACAACCGAATTAGTTTTTATATTTTTCGTTCATCCAACTAATAGAATGTTCACCAATACAGGATAATTTGATTGCTAGAACTAAAATTTGATTGACAGATCACATTTATTTCTTGTTGCTGTGGCTTCAACTAAATATTTCAGTTCTTGCAACCAAACCTGAATTACAAATCAATTGATATGCACAACATTTGGTGATACTGAACACAATTATTGGTAATCACAACTGAATAATGTGATAGTATTCTCTGTGTGTAGAAAGTTACCCTGAACAATATATTAAATAAACAATATAATTTTAAAATATGTATGAAATTTTCCAATTAAATTACGGTGAAAAAGAATTGGAAAAGAAATTTCTCAAAATTGTAAAAATCTTCTCCTTGGTTATATCTGATGAAACATTGCATGCATTCCCCAGGCCTTATTTTAGGAAGGCATTACAAAAGAACCATTCTGCATGCCTTCTTTGTGCAAGGCCTTGCAACTGTTGCAAAAAAAAACTTTGTTTTTTTTAGATAAATTCTAAATTTTTCAAATCTTATAACAAAGAAAATATACACTATTCGACTTTCCAACAACACAAGAGTCGATTTCTAGAAGAACAACTTTGGCAACAAACAAACTGAATTTTTTGAAAAATCAACGTCAATATCGTAAAGAAAATCATAACATCACCAATTTGACAAAAAAAAATCTCTTTTAGCAACATTTTATTCGCTTTCATTCGCTTCTGGCGTACGCGATTAAGGGGTTGAGAAAATTTGAACAGCGTTTCCAAATCGCATTTTGTATTCAGTTGTACACCCGGTTGGAACGAAGTTCCTTTCTCTAAATAGTAGGTTGAAAAATACTGTTGAAAAATACTGTAATTTAAATGGATCTTTAAGAAACGATACTTTTTGTAAAATGATAAACTTTATTTAAGAAATTTTTTATTTATTGAATGTATTTTTTTTAAAAAAAAAAGTATATGTCTACGTCCCTTTTGTGAGAATATGTATTATATTTTCCCGAAAAGGTTATTTATTTGATGAGAGATACATCTTTTATTAAAAGCTAATGTTTTTTTATGTAAGAAAAACCCTAAGAGTATGAATTTTGTTTACAAAGAAATACTTTTTTTTAACAACAGGTACTTTGTAAAGAAGTGATACTCTTTTCAGGATAAGGTTATTTTGTTTAATAAAATTTACTTATTTTCAGGAAGGCTACTTATCTCAAGAAAAGAATAGGTATTATTTTGTTTTTAAGAAAGGGTAGTTTTAAGAAAATGAATTTTTGTAAGAAAATGTATTTTTTTGTAAGGGAAGGCATTTTTTTGAAGAATAGCTTTTTTTTTTTACGAAAGAACAGGTACAATTTTAAGAGTAGGTACTTATCTCAAGAAAAGTTATTTTGTTTTACAAAAAAAGGTACTCGTTAAAGAAAAGGTAGTTTTTTAAGAAAATGTAATTTTTTAAGAAAATTTACTTATTTTTAAAAAAAATACTTTTTTTAAGAAAAAGTTCTTTTTGTAAGAAAATTTACTTTTTTAAGCAGAGGTACTTCTTTAAAATAAGGTATTTTGTTATGCAAAGGTACTCTGTTTAAGAATATGAATAGTTATTTTTTTTGAGAACATTTACTTTTTTTAAGAAAACGCACTTATTTAAGAAAATGTAATTTTTTTAAACTTCTTTCACTTTGGCTTTTCTAAATTTACTTTTTATTCGGTTCAAAACTACAATATGTATTTAACAGGCTCCACCTAGAAAATTTCCCATTGAACAAGAAATATCCCCCCATATGTTAGTCTAGACACAAACCAACCCAAAAGTACGAGTGTAAGAGTAAGTGTGCTGCCAAATGTAATACCATGCTCAGGGTTGTATTCCATGGATTTGCCAGCCTTAAACTTTGTCTTTTCTAAATTTACTTTTTATTGGCTGCAAAACTACAATATGTAATAAACAGACTCCACCTAGAAAACTTCCCTTTAAACCAAACCAAACTAAAACTACCCAATGTAGTTGATAATAATGGGTTGTAATAAAGTAGTTGAAAAAAGTTTTTTCAAACTTTTCTATTTCGATCAGAAACTTCGTTCCAATATATTTTCAACTGGCTTTATTACATCGATGTATTAGATGTATATATGATTTGGGTCATGTCTTCGTCACGGCTGGAGCCTACATCGTGCAATTTGAACACCAATTTTTACAAACTGTTCGCAGAAGTTGGGGCCGTATTTCGCCGCATTTTCATCAACTCGGCGAATGCTGATCTCCAGGTATTCAATTGTTATGTCAGTTATGTCAAGACAGGCAAAATGAGAGTCTGATATAGCTGGACTTATGTCCGTCGAGAGAGAGAGCGCTGTTCCTAAACTGCTTGCTGAGCCCAAAATAGCATCTATTTGCAAGCACAATTCTCCTATCTATCTCCAGGTTGACGTTGTTGTCCTTGTTCACGGCGGATATAAGGTAGACAGATTCATCTACCACTTCAAAATTAAATCTGTTGTCAACGTTCAAGTGCGGACCAAGTCCAGAGGTTTCTTTAGTCGCTGACACCATCAATTTTGTCTTGCCCTCATTAACAGCAAGACCCACCGTCGCTGATTCCTTTTTCGATTCTTGAAAATTCTGCAGTAACCTCTCGCAAATTTCGCCCAATGATGTCTATGTCGCCAGCATACGCCAGGAATATATGGCTTTTCGTGTTAATGGTCTTGTTCGTATTTACTGCAGCCTTTATCATTATTATCTCCATTAAGATGTTGAAGAGATTTGCACGAAAGGGTGTCGCCTTGTCTAAGTCCTCGCTTGGTACAGAATGGTGCAGTGAGGTCTTTCCATACTTTCACTTTCTTTCATTCTACAGAGGCGAATCAGTCGCTGAACAGAATGCAGGGTGTCGAAACTGGATTTTGGTTTCTTAAATTTTGATCCGCCGTTGGCCAGGGGTGTTGGCTCATCCGCCTTCAAAGGACAGAAGAATATGTCCACTACTTCGAAGAGCTTAAGTGACAGGGTCACCTAATAATCCTGAGACGTATCAGTGATCGCATAACCACCCAGGTTGCTCATTCGTTTCTCACTTTAGCTAGCTAACGGAGATTTCCGATAAGCCATTGTCCAGGACATACTGTGTGGATGTAGTGAGCAGCGTGGGCTGGAATCATTTCTGGCCACTCGCAAATGAATGGTTATCAGAAACTTTCCACCGCCAAGGACAGTCCCATATCCCCGTTTTTGTAGACATATGGACCAATGACTCCACCGGCCCAAAGCGCAACAAACAGTTATTTTCTGTGGATGTAATGGCGTTTGGACAAAAGCTTGTGGATTATCTTCATTCCAAATGTGACAATTTTGCTTATTTGCGTACCCATTCAACCAAAAATGAGCTTCATTGCGGGAAACTCAAACTCAGTATCAATTTTATTAATATTAATTTTTAATATTTTTTTTTTATTTTCTCTATGTAAATTGACACAAATGTCTACCAAAATTTTAGAAATAGTACAAGTATTACAAAGCTAATATAGTACAAGGAACAAAGCTAATATAACGTAACGTAATTAAATTTACGACTTGTGTTACGAACGTAATAAAATTTAAGATATCACAATTTCATGGAAAGTCACAAAATTGTTCTTTGATATTAAATAATATTAATAATTTTACAAAAAATCCAGCGCTGGTCTCAATCGTGTTCAATTTCGAAACTACGTTTCGAGTTTTAATCAGAATATAAACACAATTGGACAGTGGAAAACCTTCAAATACACGCAGTTCTATGTGAACTTTGAATTTAAATGAAACAAATAAAATAATTCTTGCCCCTGCGTATTGTTATGCCCCTTACACTGTTCCCCTTGACCATTTCGCGTTATGGCCCTCAACTTTGTAAAAGTTTTGGCTTTTATTGTCGTTTCTCGTCAACAGCAGCGCTAACATGCATTTAAGTGATTTTCAGTAGAACAACGCTTACTTTTATGAGCCATCAAGAGAGCCAGATACGCATTTAAATGAAGGCGTCGTGCTTGGGACTTTTTTTCAATTCGACGAAAGAGATCAGAAAAACTCAAATAAACAACAAGAGCTAAAAAAGCGCTATAGACAATCAGCACTCTATAAACCGTAGCAAAAATATCCAATTGAGAATTGTTTGGTTTGGACATAGAGTAAATCATAGTAGAGAAGTTTATTCGCTCAACTGACGTTTCATTTCACACTCTTCGTCATGGGTTTGTGCAACTATAATGGATCAAGACACAATGTTCGATATTCGACTAAAATTGACTTACACCAGGTGGAGTTAAACAAACTGTTGACTTAACTTTTTCATGTCCTTTTGCTATAGAACTGTGAAATTGAATTGTATTTTGCCCATTTTTGTTGGTTTTTATTGTTGTAATACAGTTTTTTAGTTGTAATACATTTTTGCAATGGTAGCGTGCGCAGCTCTTATGCATGAGAACGTGGCTTCGATCCCTGCTCTGACCCCCTAAATTTCTTTCGACGGCGGTCACCTCGCTTTGTGACGGCGACACTATCGAGTATTTAGCCATGAAAAAGCTTCTCAAAATACCGTTGGGAACCGGTGTAAAACTGTAGGTCCGAATCAGTGAGTGTAGGACTAGAACGCGCACAGCTCACTGGTTGCGAGAAGGTCTCCCTAATCCCTTCATGGGATGTAACGGGAAACCATTTGTTTATTTATTTATTTTTTGTACTTAACCAAGAGTATGCATGACACAGCTGATCAACTATAAAGTAGGAAATTGCTAGGAAACATTATATAGGCGAAAGCGATTAGCACCCAGAAGCAAACCATGCAGCAAACTAGGTCCACATAAAGTTTGATTGATTCTAATGACAGGTCAATTATGTTTTATGTTGGTTGCATCGAACGAATATACGTACTCCATTTACTTCCGTCCGTTTTATGTCCAACCAAAGAGTAACATACAACAACAACTCGAACTCGATGAAATTACCTACTACCTCGTCTGCAGCGAGAGAAAGTAAAGAGAGGGATAGCGTCTCTTATCTATTGCTATACGATTTAATACAACTATTTTACCACACAATCAAGATATGTTGTCGGTGTTGTCTTGTTGAATGTTCTGTGCAAATGCCTCTATGTGGTAATATTGAACCCATGCATTCCACCATCCATCGTTTACATGCTACCATTCCTATGAAGTTAAAATTATTGAGAGAATTAACTTCTCTATTGTGTTTTACTCTATGGATTTGGGGGTTTTCGATTTGTTTAAGGTGCTTGCAGTTATTTGCTGTCATTCCAGTTTACATAATAGATACAATTATTATGACATGACTCTGTATACCGTGTAGCTAATGAAGCGTTTTTTAATGGTTTTCGCTGATACGATGGTTTGTTCACCGCCCGGAATTACAAATTTGTAACCAAAAAGTTATAATATTATTTATAAAAATTCAGAATCACCAGGAAACTTGGGACATTATTGGATGTTTCGTCAGAGTTCTATCCCATCTTGGATCGACAAAGCGTAGAAATAATTAGAAAAGGGTTCGAACCATAGAGCAATACATACATAGATACTTTTATTCTCTCATCTGACGTTTCATTTCACACTCTTCGTCGTAGGTTTGTGGAAATAAGAGCAATTAAATTTAAAATTAACTTACACCAGGCGGAGTTACAAAATATGTTCACTTAACTTTTTCATGTCGTTTTGGTGTAGAACTGAAGAATTTAAATGTATTTTGCACTTTTTTGTTGACTTTTAACGTTGGCATACTTTTGAATTGTATTTAGCACAACTAGTTTGTCACAAAAACACGAAATTCGGTTGTTGTTCCTTTGTTGAACGTTGCTTACTATTGCCTCTATCTGGTATTATTGAACCCATGTTTTCCACCATTCAAATTATCGGTGTTGTAATTTTCGTATCGAGTTATTGTTAAAATCAGCTGATAAAAATATCAGACATACATACATGTACAATTGTGAATATAGATAGATGAAATCAAAAGAAAGATTACTCACAAACACAACTTTGACATATACTGTGTACGATGAAATGTAAAGAAAAGAAATCAGCTGGGCTAAAGCTACTACCGTGTATTTCGACCATGCATCAAACAATGATGGCAACTACACGAAGACAGGTCACGAACTGGTGATGGGAATCTTGTTCGGTAATGTGCAGAGTTCTCAAAAACCGGAAGACATGGTAATGAACTATGTCAATGGAGGCAGCTTCGTGTGAACGCAACCTTACAATTCAAGTGTGATTTCCGATGTCTCCGATTTCTCAAGTACTGGTAATATCGTAACTATTTTAGCTACTGACGAGGGCACCCAAAATAATGAGGACAGCAGAATGGTAGAAAAAGTGTGCGTTGGCGTTCAGCTCTGAACAAAGGGTTGTCCGTGGCACTGTGGCAAATAAAATGGATGGTAAGATGTGGCACAGAAGCAGGTAGCCTCTAATCCGTGGCAGAGCAGAGTACTACTAAATGACACAAAAGAGAAAGAGATCCCCGCAAATTACCTTGCTGGGAGGCATTCAGTCGTATCCTAAGCTAAAGGGTTAGAAAGAGAATATATGCACGGAAAAGACAAATAAGTCGACGAAATCTGTGTCAGTGGGAGTTTTTTGAAACGAAAATACACTCTGAGACGTAGATGAATCAGACGATAAAAAGTGATCGGAGCTGCCATTTTATGCTAAAATTACCTGAAGACATCACTAGAACGAGCTGTGTTACGTAGTGAACGACGCCAACAAATCTACTGTCAAAATACCAAAAAACATATTTGAAAAATGCGATCAATGGAAAAAATAGGATCATACTCTTGTATCGAATATTCTTGTCCATCGAAACCAACAATTGTGCACACTGAAAAAATAGTCTCTGTAACATTATGCAGGACCCATGTATATGTGCAAGCACTGTTTGAAGATTTGCTGCGTTTTTGTTCCTTTGTTGTGTGTCACGTTTTTGTTTTCAACAAACAAATCCGTGTTTGGTTTTTCTTCCTTTGTTGTCTGGCACGTTTTTGTTGTCAGCAAACAAAGCCGTGTTTGGGTCACAAAAACATATATTGTAAAAGATTAATTATTGCATCTCCAACATGTAATAGTGAATAGTAAAAACACAATGTGTTTGGACACAAGTATACTATATTTGCGACAAGCTACAAACACTTTATATTTGCATACAAACAACAAAAATACATATTTTTAGAGCGTGTGGGTTTACCAGAGGTGGTTGATGTTACAATTTTCATTAAAGCATTGCTTCGGCAGCATAAATTACCTGACGGAACAAATTTCAACTCCTTGGGAAGACGCCAAACTGACCTTGGTGAGTTGGAAAGAAATGGCGCCCCTAATCAAGGTATCGTTGTTCATAGAGGATTCGAGCAGTAGCACGCTTGAGTGGAATTCCTTACTTATGATAATCGCCAAACAAAATCCAAGACTGGCCACTAGTAAATGGGTGATATTTTACAAACAACCGGTTCAGGAGGTTATTCTCTTTCTTGTCAAGGATGAGCAGAACCTCATCCAAAAAAAAGTGGTGTCCCACAACATCCCATTAAGGGATGGAGGAGAGCCTCTTACAATCAGTAAGATGTGCGCTTTCTAGTTTTTACACACACTGATTGGGACCTACAGTTTTTCACCGGTTCCGAACGGTATTTTAGATAAGCTTTTTCATGGCTAAGTACTCGATAGTGTTGCCATCACTAAGCGAGGTGACCGTTGTCGAAAGAAATGTAAGGTGGTCTGAGCAGGGATCGAACCCACGTTGTCATGTACAAGAGCTGTGCACGCTAACCATAGCAACACCGACGGTCGAACTTCATATCTATCCTTGCCACAACTAGATAACAGGTTTTATTTGTGTCCAACTTCATCTATATAAAGATTGACCAGACACCCATAGGAAGTGCGGTTATAAACGCCCTTGGAAAGACGGCAAACGAATCAATTGCTGGTGGGGATATGGATAGAAGGCATGGCAGAACTATTGCCATGCAAGTAGGGAGCTCCAGTTTTGACGAACTCCCAAGAAGAAGAAGAAGAGAACCAAAATAGCCAATAATCTCCAGTATTACCCGGATATAAAGGAAATATGATAACTTTTGAGGATGACTCTTTGTCAGTTAACTAACTGCTAATGTGGAACGGAGCTCCTTACATGGACTATAAAGTTGTCCAACAGGGTTAACTACTTGGGATCAGTACTGGATCAGAATCTATTTTGGAAATACCACATAGGCAGCAGGGAGAAAAAGGCTCACAGATGTTGATAAATTTGCAGACGAGAAGCAGGTTAAAAATGGAGCTCACGCCTTAAGATGATACACTGGCTTTACACGAGCGTGATAAAGCATACTTTGACGCAGCGATGATGTGACAGCGATAACCAACCAGAGAAGCAAATGTAAATAGTGTTTGATTGATACTAATTAGAACTAAATTATGTTTTATATTGGTTGCATCGAACGACCATTTCATTTCTGCCTGCTTTATGTCGGCAAGAAAACGCTAATAGAGGGATGGCGACTCATATATATTGCTCTATGGTTCAACACGTGATCAGTCTGGGTGACTACGATTTTACATCGACGAGGGCAAGGGAAATAAGGTATAGAAATTAAGTACGAGGCAGCCTTAACGATAAAATGACTTCAGGCAACAGAATCAAGGATCCTGAAGCACACAATGGAGTGTGAAAAACACCAGATTTTCACCAACTGAAAATATAACTGACCGCTTTCCAAAGAAAACGGTAACAGTAAACTGAAAGACAACTATTCCACGGAAAGGGTCATGGGTAAAGGGCTGCCTAGTCGATGACGATCGACGAATCCACTGCTACGACGGGTATAGGATGATAGGAGTTAAACAATTCTCAAAATAGGCTTATCCTCTATTTTTTGTTATTTTTTCCTTTAGTTTACGGCGAATTTCAACGGACGATATGTCGGAGTATGAAAAGTATATCGACAAAAAAATGCAACATTAATTTTTAAGGCAATAAATAGAACCAGGGGATATCCATGTCACAGCTGATCTAAATGGTTGTTTGAATTTGATAGAGAACAGAGTGGATGGTAGAATAAGCGGTAAGCAAACCAAGCACCAAACTAAGTTTAAATAGGGTTTGATTCCGAGGGGTTCTATTCTACAGCTGATCAACCTTATAATTGGGAAGATATTCAGAATAAAGTAAGAAATATAAATAGCGATAGTATGTAGGGTTGCTCAATGCGTTTTTCACACATTTGCTTTTGTGTATTGAACCAAAAGTGCAAAACCCATCAATTGACAGTGTTTTTGTCAAATACGATCTAGAATTAGACGACCAGAAGATGTGCGCAATTTGGCAACCCTGGTAAAAGAGAACCAAAAAGTGCTAGAGATTCACTCAAAGGCATTTCTCTCACGCGTCATATCTTGATTATTTCATACTTTTTGCATAGTTTATGTAATATTATTGCAACTTGGTTGGAATTTGTATAGTAGTATACAATAACACTATCAAAAAGCTGCTGGTGTATTGAAATATTCAATGAAGAGAGTAAGAGAGAGAACAGAGAATGACTAGGGTTTCACTCGTTGTGTTTGTTGGCATTTGAGTGAAGACAAATTTTGATTGTTCTATGTTTTTGTGGTAATTAAATCGAGAACAAATGGGATAACAAGTGAAATAAAGCAAAATGTAATGAAATGTTAGAGTAAAATTATTTATAAATACTGCAATTAAAACACAAGTTTATTAAAATATGGACTTTTCTCATTCATCATGGGTTGCCAAGTTTGTATTATTACTCTGTGCTCCAACTTTTCAAGTGACTTTTCTTGGTTTCCGAACCAAGAAATACAGCTGTTCCAGCCTCTATCCTTAGCGCTTGATTGAATAAAATGTTAAATTAAATAAAGAATTTTGTTTTCGAAAATCGCTACATTAGCAACACTCTCTCATTTACAATTGAGAGAATGTGAGTGTGTGTTTCGATTGTTGTTAACAAAACAAATGAGACTTGTATATTTTTTTTTACTTTTTTTGTTAATATCATTTGTTGTTGTTTATTTGTATACATAGTTGTTGTTGTTTTTGCTACTGTTGAATATAAATAATAATAAACCCAGCTATCAGTTCGATTCTGCTTCTTCTTTGCTTTTCGTAGAATAAACTGACGCGCTCATTCGATTTCAAAGCCAACCAACCACGTGGTTTTCATTTGAAATTCAAGTCGGATCAATTCAATATTCCGCAGCAGTTTGTTTGATTGTAGTTCGAATGTTGTTGGATACTATTTGTGACTACAGAGGGGCGCGGAAGACTGGCTGTCTCTGCGATTTGAAGTTGTTGGTGTATAAGCTCTTGCTCTTGCTTTGTTTACTCACTAAAATTGACAACATTAAAGTTTTTATTTGAATATTTATTAATTGTAGTAGCACATAAATATATACATACATATGTATATATGTACTTATATATTTGTGGCTAACACGTATTCTTCGCTTTTGTTACTTGATTGAAATGGACCAACTTTTTTGTGCTGACTTAAGTTTTGAGATTAGTGATGTGAGTACAATTTGCATTATGCCCTGGGGTTTGGCAAGTAATTTGATTCATATCATACACACCCTTATTGACCCATTAATGGCGTTCTGTATTTCAAAGAAAAGGGGATTTTGTGACAAAAAGAAATCAATTAGTGTTCAAACTCACGAACCTTTTTGTTACACGGTATCTGTTCGACTTCTATGAACACATTAGTTAATGTTACATTGGAAAATAAAAAAATCAATAGTTTTTGTGCTGAAGGCTCTTTTGCTATTGCACTTTCTTTTTTCTTACATCTGCTTAACATTAGATGTGATATTGTTAAAACAAATAAATCTATATGTACCTCACTGAAATAACTATTTTTGTTTTGTCATAAACAGAACGAGTGCAAAAAGTATTGAATAGTATAGAGAACTTATTGCACTATTTTCCCGCTCTCAAGTAGAGAGTCTGAGTAAAAAAGCAGAAACGAATCTTATTCTCTTTATATAATATTTCAATATATGTGACCTGGTCTACGAAAAGGGAGCTTATGTGCGAAAACTAGTTTTCTGTGAAAAAGCTGTTAAAAGTAAGCAACTCGTTTCGTCAGTTTCTCATTATCTCATTAATTGTTCTCCCCGCCGGACGTCCAGTAAGTGTTGTTGGTCCAATAAGTGTTGTTGTTGGTCGGAATATTATTATAGTTCATCGTGTATCATGTATTTTGTTCATTACCAATAAATTATATTTTGTCGTATTTTTACTCTTTCTCTACATTTTTAGTACACTTCTAAGCAAGTTAGGATTTTCTGCTTTTCACCACGTGAAAAAGCATCTCATCTTCCATCCGAATCAACCAAAAAGTGAAAATTGATTTTTTGACACCTAAGCCCCCTTTCCGTAAATTCACCATTTCGACAATGTTATTACATAAAACAATACAAAAAACATAAATGTTTTCAAAGGCATCAATGTTTCACATCAAAATTACGAATGGAGCAAGTTATGACAAAAAGAGAGTAATACGTTTTGAACCATTCGCCAGATGTCACCAGTGCTTTTGAGTCATACAATTCGTTCCATGAGTTCTCTATACTATTCAATACTCTTTGGCGACGACGACCTGCTTGTTTGTTCGCTGCCGTTACATCAATACCCTTATACTTATTTTCAGGCAGAGACTATTGTTGTACAACAACCACGTATGTAATGCTAACGCTGTGTGTTGTTTGCATGTGTTCACTTTGATATATTGCCCTACCCGTGCCTATAGATGTTAACACATCAAAAACCTTAAAAAATTCTTATTTGAATTTAATAGTTTCACAAATTCATTGCAGCGACGAAAAGTTGCATACAATTTCGCGTGGCTCAGAATGCATATATTTATAAGGAACATAGTCCACATGGACTTGAAATAGACCAGCCAAACTTCCTAGAGTTAACTTGGTCTCATATTATATGCCTTAATCGGATTTGGTAGAGGTTTCTCCGAAATAATGAGTTGTGAATTTTATACCGAATTTAAATTGTTTTCATATTAAGAACTAAACGAGCTGTTCGTTGACGAATAAAATTATTGATGATGCGAACGGGATACTCATGTCCCAGATCCGCAAATGATACCACTGCTCCACCCACGGCCACAGTGTTATTAGACCTATGTCTTGCAATTTTCTTGGATAACGCTGTCTTAAAATGGGTCGTTTTAGAAAATGTTAAATACTCTATTTTAAAATCGATTCTGTGTACAAGGTCAGATGCCTTACACACAGTAATTAAACAAATAAATAAATAAATTAAACAAATTTCAACATACTTCCCCATCTGGTTGTGTCCTTCGCCGTTTGTGACCAGTTGGTAACACCAATGATATGGGAGGATTCTTTGATTCTTTCCTCTTTTCTTGCTTTCATCGTCGTACGTTATCGAAAACCTTTCGCGCTGGCTCATCTTCATCCATTCTGATAACGTGGCCTAATTGATTCGCCCAATTTGATTATGTTCATGTCGGAATACAAATTATTTAGCTCTTGGTTACAACAGAAGCATATATTTTACGGGAATTTCACTCCCGAATACTCCCAGGTGTTTTTCATCCTCTTCGAAATAACGAACCTGACAAATCGCCCTGCTTTTTGCGGGATGGTACTGCGTTTTGGTGTCTCATCCCGACTTGAATCTAAAATAACAAAATGATTATGTAGAAAATAAAACCCTTTCTTTTATATATTTAGTTTTATTTTAACTAAATACATGTATTTCTATTTAGTTTTTTATTTATTTTGGCCTCAATCAGTCGTCCAGGTTATGCATTCCTAACCTGTCGAACCATCCCACTTTTGGCGGGATTATCCCGCTTTTCGATGTGTCATCCCACATTGGATTTCAATCCCACTTTTTACACAGAAGTCCCGCTTTATGACGTTTTTGTCTTGAGAACTAGTAAAGTATAATTTAGCTTGGAAGTTATAGTTTCATAATATAAAATTTTCAACAGTCACAAGCACGGTTTCAATTCACTTTGTCAAACGATTGTTTCGAAGTCTGTGAACGTCATCGTCAGAGGCTTAGTGGTAGGCTACTGACAGCTGTTCAAATGTGTCACTAACTCAAATAATTAGGTAGGGGTTTTTGTCGGTTTTTCTTCACACTAATCTGATATATGTAATTTTTTTTGCCGTTGGACTTCACCGACTTCAAATTCCGGTTAAGAGGAAAATGTTTCTTAAAATATTCCGCTTTTTGGGTCAAAATCCCGCTTTTCGATCAAAAGCGGTTGGTCAGGTAAAATGAGAGTCTGGTATAGCTGGGCTTTTGTCTGACGAGAGATGGCTTTATTCTTAATCTGCTTGCTGATCGAAAAATATCATCTATTTGCAAGCACAATTCCCCTATTTATCTCCAGGCTGACGTTATTGTCATTGTTCACGGTGGATCAAGGTAGATACATTCATCTACCACTTCAAAATTTAATCAAAATTACATTTTGTCTTGGCCTCATTAACAGCAAGACCCACCTTCTCTGATTCTTTTTCGATTCTTGAAAATACTGTAGTAACCTCCCGCAAACTTCCCCCAATGATGTCTATGTCGTCAGCATACGCCAGCAACATATGGCTTTTCGTGTTGATGTTCTTGTTCATATTTACTGCAGCTTTTCTCATTATTATCTCCAGTAAGATGTTGATGAGATTGCACGACAGTGTGCCACCTTGTTTCAGTCCTCGCTAGGTACAGAATGGTTCGGTGAGGTCTTTCCCCACCTTCACTGCTAATTTAGTGCTGATCAGCGTCATTCTACACTGAAAGAAAAAGCTTCATCAAATTTATGAACTTCTTCATCCATTTAATGAAACATTTTCTCATTTCCCAATCTACAGCACCGCTCATTGAATTGGGGAAGAACATTTCATTAATCTTTCATCCATATTTCATCAATAGTTTATGTTGATTCAACGACAATGTTACATGAAGTTGATATACTTTTTTCATCAGTTTGCTGTGAACTTTTCGTCAATTATGTGTAAGGTTGTCACCAATTTGATGTAAGTTTGTCATCAATTTGATGTAAATTGGTCATAATATTGTTGTAAATTGTTTGCTCATCTTTAGCCACATTCTGTGGACTATATTTCAGTGTACAAAACCAAAATGGATGTTGTGTGCTATTATGGAATTATTTTTCAATTTTATACTAGTTTTTTTATTTTTCTTTTTATCTTTTCAATACTATGTTAATATACAGGGTGATTCAGGAAGTTGCGGACAAATTTCTCCAGCGTATTCCTTGGCTCATTTCATGAAGAAAAGTGCACTAGGACTATGTCCGAAAATGCAAGGGTGCAAAATGGCAGCGGGTTCAAAATTCTCGGATTGCTGGTCGGAGGGTAGTAGGGTAAAGTTGCTAACTTCTGAGCCAGTGGTCGGATTTTTTGTTTTTGGGCTTGTTGGAAAGGCCTTTAAGAGGCCTTTCAGAATCAATAAAAAAGTAGAAAAAAGTCAAATCGCCGAGATACAGAGCTTTCACATAACTCCAATTTGGTCAGCCAGATGGCAGGTAACTTTTTTCCTTTGTGTTTTGATTCTTCTGCCTAAAATTTCAGTAAAATAAAATCTTAAACGTGTTAATTTACAAAAACAAATAAATGTGTGCTGTTATTTCGCTTCCAGAAACAAAAACAAACATTTTTGCATTTCAGTAAAATGGTCAAAACTTTGGAACGGTAAGACCTCTGGGCTTCGTTTAGGTCATTTTGGAAAGGTAAGAGGAATGGCTATCTTTCAACAGAAAAAACATAAGTTACCTGCCATCTGGCTCAGCAAATTGAGGTTATGTGCCATTTTTTCCCCCAAAACTGTTGACTTTCCTCCCTCGTCTTGTACCGCTTATTCGTAGCACGCGTTGTAACTGAATGTTTCGTTGCCATACGTGCAGCGTTTTTTCATCAGTTGCAATGCGACATTCTTCGTCGTACCATGGCTTATCCTTCTGATTTTTGATAGCCAAGTTAAGATGTGCTTCTGCTGCGTTTCCGGGTCGTCGAGAGGGGGACTATTCTGCTCTAGCAGAAGAGTGTGCTTTTGTTGATAGGACATTGGTATCTCCGGTATTTGCAGCTTGTCAATATCTAGCTTTTCCCGTGTCCGGCTTTGTTCGTTTTTTCGCCCTGCTCAGTCTTGTGCGAACTTTCGCAGCCACCAGGTAATGAGCCGAGTCGATATTGGCACCTTGAATCACACATAAATTATTCATTACACTTCTTCGTTCTCTGGTCAGCAGATAACCAGATCGCCTTATGTATGTCCTTATGCTGGAATCGTGTGCTACACACTCCATTCCATTATCGGAGAAGGTATCATGGTGCAATGGTAGTGGACGCGCCTCTTGTACATGAGATTCTGGGTTCGATCCCGGCTCTGACCACCTTAAATATCTTTCGGCGGCGGTCACCTCGCATAGTGACGGCGACACTATCAGTACTTAGCCATGAAAAAGCTTCTCAAAATGCCGTTCGGAATCGGTGTAAAACTGTAGGTCCCAATCAGTGAGTTTAAAAAAACTAGAAAGCGCACAGCTCACTGGTTGTGAGAAGCTCTCCCCAATTCCTTCATGGAATGTAATGGGAAACCATTTTTTTTTATCATTTAGACTACGATCACCAATGGTAGGTCGAAAGGCACTTTCCTTTCCGAAGTTGGAGTTCAAATCGCCTAGAATAATCTTAATGTCGTGGTCAGAGCAGCGTTCATAAACTTCCTCCAGACGCTTATAAGATGATTATTTGACCTCATCGTCTTTATCCTCTGTCTGCGCGTGCACACAAATTAACGAGATGGCTATGAGTTCACTCACTGGGTTTGAACCTTGAAACTAGGTGTCGCAGTCTCTTGCCAACTATAAATCCGCACCCAAATTCGTGCTTACGCTCATGGTAGCTGTAGTAAATATCGAAGTTTTTCTTTCTGGTGCAACCATATGCTGTCCATCGCATTTTCTGGATCGCTGTGATGTCAGCTTTATATTTTCCGAGAACATCCGCCAGTTGGAAAGTGGCACCCGTCCTGTATATCGTTCGCACATTACAGGTACATATCCTTAAATCGTGGGCCTTATAGCGATTGCGAAGGTCGTCAACAGTTAGGGGGTTTGTTCGTTTATTATAATTCTTGTGTAAACTTGTAACTAAGCCAATGAAAGATTTAGCTGCAAACTGTGAATTGCTGCAATCAAATGTTATTTTGAACGTACGATATTTCCAAGGTTCGTCTGGCACCGTCTCTGTTTGTCTGAAACCCTGTTTCGGTTCTTCAGAAACCGTTTTTCGGTTCTTTTGAAACTGCTTTTCGCTTCTTTTAGTACCGGTTTTCGCTTCCCTTAGAACTGATTTTCTATACCTTTACAAACGTTTTTCGATACATTTACAACCGTTACATTTAGAACAGTTTTCGGGGGTTTTTGGAATCGTTTATCGGTTTTCCGGTCTTTTGAAACCGTTATTCGTCCCTAGCGAGCACCGGCCCGGTCGGTTCTGTGCATCACTATATCCGAGTGACATGACGTCGATAGCTGGGAGCGACATAGAGTTTCCAAAACCGTAACAAAAAAACCGGGTAAACCGGGTTTTTGCTATTAACCGTGTGCCGGTTTTTTAAAAAATTTAATTTTCGAACAAACCGGAATCCGGTTATTTGACGTCGGTTAACCAGTCAATCGGATTTTACTTAATATGTGTTAACATCCTTAAAAAAATTAATAATAAATGATATGATTTTCGAATTTTATTGAATTTTTTAGAATTAAGGAAAATGATTTATATTTTGAAAATTAATTAAGAAGCTTAATTAAGCTTTTCAAACATTTTTTTTTATCGAATTTCAAAATTAAAATTATTTGCTGACTTAATAATATTTTCATATATGAAAATCTTTTTCAAATTTGAATATGATTTTCGATTTTAAATCAGTTTAATGCGAATTTGAGTATAGCTTTTAAATTTTATATTAAACACGCATTCCAATTTGGATATGATATATTCTTTTTAAAATGTGATGATTTATTCGACCTTTCGTATTATATTTAAAATTAAAATGTTTGAGCGTTAGGTCTATTTTAAATTACTTTAATCTTCAATATTTCGCTACCCATTGGGTAGCATCGTCAGGAAAATAAACACAATTCGATCAACTGCGCATTATAGAAACAATTCGTTCTTCAGCCGAACAGTCCGTATGTGGAATAGGTGTATTGTCCACTTCTTACAACATCAACAAGTTTAAGTTAAACATTAACAAGTACTTCTCTCTCTTTCCCCCTACTCCTATCCTCTTTACCTAAGTCCAATGCAAATGCACTGCATTTATAGGGGACAGACATCCCCTGAGTGTTAGTCTTCGCGAAAAAAAATTTAAGTTCTAAATGTGTAATTTAATTTGAGGCAAAAAACCGGTTCCACCGGTTTTTGCTAAAATTAAAAAGTGAAAACCGGTTTTTTGAAAAAGTTATTGATTTTTCTAAAAACCGAAAACCGGTATCTAAAAACTTCTGGTTTTTTGGTTACTCTAGAGCGACAACAAGGTTTTTTTCTTCTCCTTAAGAAAAACATACATGTAAAGTCGCTGGTTACGCTAATTGTGTTTCTATTCTAACGCTTAACCGATCGCTACGCATGTGGAGCCCACCCGGCAATCATATATACAGTATCATACCTAGAGTACAACCAATTTGTTTTCCCTTGTATCACTTTCTTGTTTGCTTCCCTCGCTCAAAACTATTGTATGACGTAGGGTAGCACGACTGCTGGGTGAGTGAGTGACTGACTGATGTGAATGAATTATATAAGTGGATGTGAGTGGATGAATGGGTGGTTGGATGATACGAAATTCGTAGAACCCTTCGGATGTACGCGCTCTTAGTTAAGTAATCACACTAAATAAGTAAGAGCTGCATCGTCTGTCGACACCTACACAAACACGCAATCAACACTTCACTGTTGTGCCCTACAACACTGGGTTTGAAGGTCCTAAGTGCACGAAAGTAAAAATGTCACATTGTGTCCTTAAGTATACATGTATGTTGTTGCTCTACATGAACTGCAAGTGTATGTTCGACTAACATGTACAATATTTTTTTTTTTTTTTTTTAAATTTGAATAAAGAAAAACAGCTACTGATTTTTTATTCAGTCTCGTATGCGGCCTTGTTGTCAGTGGGAAAATTGAGATTCATGTAGGTTAGGTATTTAATTACAAAAATAACAAACGCATTTCGTATTCAAACCCATATGTCAGTTGAAAAATAATCCCATAAAACAACATCTTGCTACGGGTATGTGTAATTATAAGGAAGAAATTGCATTTGGAAATCAATCTTTAAAATTTCATGGAATTTAAGTTTTGAAATCAGGCATATAAATTTTTATCCAGGAGTAGACATGTCAATCTAATGGTGGATGCAAATTCAAGTGGTAGATTATAACGTGCATTTGTGTTAAGTACAATCTTCCTAGCCCTTTGCACATTTGACAGCTGCGTTTAGCCACGCACAGGTTTTGTAAAACACATGTGTGAATCTTCTTGAAGGATAAATTTAATCTAACCATTTTGTAAATAAACAGAAATCGGATTATAAAAATTACCTTGACGATTAAGTCCCATTTTAATTACAAAATTCGGTTTACTCAGGAACTCAAACCAGCAGACCATGGAAAGAGTCGGCAATTCGTTCAATGGGTAATGGAACAAAGTGAAGCCAATGCCAATTTTTCAACAAAAAGTTATCTTCCCCGATCAACCGCATTGCCATCTGAAGGGCCTCGTGAATACACAAAATTGTCGAATTTGGGGCTCAGAAAATCCTCATGCAATCCATGACAATCCCACAACGAGAAACTGTCTGGTGCGACTTTGGTCAGGCGGCGTGATTGCAGTGACTGTGAACGGCATTTGTTACAGGAACATGATAACGGAGGTCTTGTGGCCTCAACTGGAGGGCATGGATCTGGACGATATGTGGTTTCAGCGGTGCCACACCGCGCATGAAACAATCGAATTACTGCAGCAACGATTTCCAGAACAAATTATCTCAAGAAATGCTGATGTCAACCAGCCAACAAAATTATGTGATTTAACGCCGTATGATTTCTTTCTTTGGGTTTTTGTGAAATGTCGGGTTTATACGAATAAACCATAAACAATTTCCAAGCTTAAATCCGACATTCATCGCGTCATCGGTTAGATACAGCCACATCTCTGTGAAAAAGTCATGGAAAATTTCAAGAACAATGGCCTGTCACCAGAGCCGTGGGGGGCCGTTTGACGGATATTTTATTCTATACATAATCGGAACATGTCTTCTTTACAATCCATTAAAATAATCGAAACTATCTCAAAAAATGTGTATATTTATTTAAAAATGAAAAAGTGCATACTTACTGAGACACCCTTTCTTTGTGTTAAAATTATTCCTTATTTCTGTAATATTTTTGGAAATTCAAGTTGCTAAATTAAGTTGTTAAAATCTATAATATACCATTATATTTTACCGCCTTGACAATTGACACAATTGAATCTTTTTGTTTTTTATTTGTGGTTTGCACCTATGAGTGAATCTTTACATAGGACGGATCAGGAGATAAATAATTGTTGATGGGAACAACGTTTGCCGGGTCGTCTAGTTTGATAAAAATTTTGATTTTCAATTTCAATTTTCTTTAATAATTGAGAATAACATATAAATACTCTACTTTAAATAAATTTTATTTGAAACTATTCTGAGAATTTCAAATTAAAAGTTAAAAAATTAAATTTTTTTTTCTAAATAAATGTAAAATTTGCTATCCCGAATCTACAAGCTGATATTTGTTTTAATGAAGTTGAAATTATTATAATAAAGCTGAGAATTTGAAATTTAAATTTACTAAATTTCGTATAAATTTGAGATTTGCCATGTTGACTTCCTGAAATTCTTAATAAAAAAGCATTCATTCCAAAACACCTGTAAAACTGAAGTCATGAAGTACGAAGCATTATAATCATTAAGCTAAGAAGGATAAGGAACCCTTGCCAATGTTCAAACTCGATCTGGATGGTAATCCAAAAAACAAACGTGTACCCGATATTCATTATATTCTGAATAAAGTACACTGCCAAAATTTAACCACTTAAAAAAATCAAAATCTTGTTCGGTGCATTTTTTTGCATCTTTTCACCGACCTCTCAGGTGTGCGGAATGTGGTACTGATCATCCTACAGCCGAGTGAAAGATAGATGCCAATACACCGCCTCGGTGAGCTCTTTGCCAAAACAATCACGCTGCCAGCCAAAGAGGGTGTGACATTTATCAGCAGATAATGAAAGGAAAGTCTCAACTATTAAACCATCAGCTCATTTTCCCACCAACATAGTAAATAACCAAAATCCTGTTAACACATAAAACCAACAATTATAATTTAAGAACAATCTTGTGCATATTTTGGCTGTTTATTCTCACCACTAAACGCTGAAAAAAAAATGACACCAGCTGCATACTGCAGGAACCATTTATATGTTTGCAAGCATTGTTTTCATGAATTGTTTCTTTGTTGTCTTTCACGATTTGTTTCCAGCAGTTTTAAACAAACAAAGCCACTTTTGGGTCACAAAAAACGTATATTATAACTTGTTAATCTTTGTGTCTCCCAGATGTAAAATTGAATTGCAAACACCATGTGTTTGGACACAAGTAGACTGTATTTGCGACAAGCTATAAACACGTTGATTTTGCGTCCAAACGACAAAAAAATAGAGTTTTTCTGCATGTGTGCAAATTAATTTAAGAATTACTATA